>JBAMMX010000025.1:17620214-17849918 GCA_037126225.1 Dillenia turbinata | reverse complement strand
CCACCCTGCTGTGATCCCTATGGCTAGGGTCTCAACTAGTGTCTTTAATACTTCATTTCTTTTCTGTATACCTTCTTGTAGAAAGCAAACCATTCTTAACTGATAGAGCTGTGGATTCTTTGTAGTCTAATTTAAAATAGTTTCTATGTGGCTAGACTTTTTTGATGGCTTTACTAGATCATCTTCTTCAACATGCACTCTTACCAGTTTAACTAATATGGTCCAAGCTATTATGAGGTAAAATGGGAGGATTAGTGAGAATTTGGATTTTTTGTAATGCAGGGGAATTGGATGTACAAAGATAACTAAAGCAAAAAATGAGGGTTCAATGTATGGAAATGTCGAAACAAGATCATATCTTGAGAAAAAACTTGTATTTTGCTTTGGTTCGTATGTAGCTGGCCAGCTTCTCCTTCCTTTTGGGGAAGATAATTTTCTTTCTAATTCAGAGCTAAAGCAGGCACAGGAGGTATTGCTTTTCCCCCCCCCTTCTCTCTATTTTAAATAGAAATTTGGTTCTCCCACAACTGATTATCCTTGTGTGTTGTAACAGATAGCTACAAGGATGGTAATTCAGTATGGGTGGGGGCCTGATGATAGCCCTGCAATTTATTACTGTAACAATGCGGTAACTACAATTTTCTCCTAAATTTCATCCACATTTTTTTTTTCCTGTCAGTTCTTGTGGTAGTAGGATACTGCATAAGGTGCTCAAAGTAGGCCCTACCATAATCCATACACAAGTTATATCAGAAAGAAGATATACCAAATCATATACAATTTTACACAATTCTCGCTGATGATTCCGAAAATAGATGTGGGTCTCCCCTGGCTGTATGCAGCAAAAAGTATAGCTTCAAATATTTAACATAGTATAAAACTGTATATATGTATATTAATGTATGTGTGTGTGTATATATATATTTATATTTACTTGTTACCCTTCTTAAGGCTTCAAGATTTGCCTTTCATTATTTTACTTAGTAATATTTTTTTTGCCAGATATGTTACATGAGTTTTCTGGCACTTTCATTTTGAGTTTTTGTTCATTTGCACAGGCTACAGCTTTGAGTATGGGAGACAAACTACATCATTTAAATTGCAGAAAAAGTTGAAAAGGTATGAAGATGTCGCGACAATATCGAGTGGTGTCTTTATAATTTTATCAAGGAAAGACAGACTTTGTAAGATGGATGGTAAAAAAACATTCACTGAAAGTCTGCCATTTTTTTCTTCTCCAGATGTATGATTTAGTTTATGACAGAGCAAGAGAAATGCTTCAGAAAATCGTAAAGTGCTTGAAATAATTGTGGAGGAATTGCTTGAGTTTGAAATTTTGACTGGAAAGGTAACTAGCACTTTCTTAGAGGCTACAATATAGGGTTATCTCTCTCTCCCTCTCTCCCTTTACTGTTTCATTGTACTTGGCTTTTGGATGTGTAGGTACTTTCTTTTGTTAGTGGTGTTCTCCTTTCTCTCCCGAGATACTTTTGGGATTCATGTAGACACCTACCTTATTTTTCTTTTGTTTGCTATGGTGGGCTAGACTTTATTTTTGCTTAAGATGCTCATCTGTCTCATTTTGTGTTAGGCTGCAGAACTTTCTCTCTTTTTGTCAGCACTAAGAAAAAAGGCCAGACAATGTGCTCTTTTTTGAATCAGATGTGTCATAAAGGTTCTAGGAGGTTTTCATTCTTAGGAATAAGAAAATATGTGCGCTGAAGTGTTTGGAGAATAGCATAATTTACTCTAGAAGGTACAATTAGTACTATGAAAGTACAGGAATGCTGCATTATGCTGTCCTTAATTATCCTTGCAAGCAGCATCCCCCCATTGGATACCGCTTAAGAAATTAGTTAATTAGATACACTGATATGCCCTGGTACAATATTTTCTTTCTCCAAGAAAACGTTGTTGTTGTGTTCCCCCCCCCTTCAAGTTTTAAATTAATATTGAGTGTTTATACATGTGCAAATTATTATCTCTCTTTTGAGCTGTCACCAGATTTCTAGAATTGAAGAAGTGGATTGCAGTTAATTGTGATTTCTTGCCTTTAATTTAACCAATTATCCTGGACTAATGCTCCATGTTTGCAGGACTTGGAACGAATTCTTGAAAGCCATGGTACTGTTCAAGAACAAGAACCTTTTTTTCTTTCCAAAGCTTCAAGTGAAGTGGTATGATTTCTGTCTAGATTGAAATTTAATGGTATTACATATGTCTATGTGCACCAAGAAACTGATGGAGAAGTCATTTTATCTGCTCTTTCAGATGGTTCCCAGCAGTTTTCTTGATAGTGGTAATGGGTCAGGAACTCCTCTTTTAGGGGCAGCGACATAAGACCAAAAATATATGTGGTTCTGGAGCCATCCTTGTTCGAAGGCTTGACGTATAGAAGTTTTTCTTCTGAGCTTATTTTCTTCTATCTGGTGTAGGAAGGTACATTGCAGAGGATCATTTTTGTGATGCATCAAATCCCAAACAATCTTACAAGTTTACAGTTCTGTGAAACTGATAGTGTTGCACCTACCAGCATTCTCTGACAGCTTTTTCATTGTTGGAATACTTGCAGCATCTGAAGGCCGATGATCGACTTATTTAGAAGGCTAGTTCCCTGTAGAAAGTGTGGAATAAAAGTGAGTTTTTCTTTTGACCTCAGTTTATCCAGTTGTGCAGGGTGAGGTATTTCCTGCACTGTTTTGTTTTTTTTTTTTTTTGGCCCTCGGAAATTGGTGTAAATCATATAGGAGTAAATTTACAGTGTTGAGAAGTAGCTGCTCATTTTCCTCCTCAACCATCTGTAACATCCACTCTGGGGTTATTATTGCAGCAAATAGCTTTTACTATGTCTTTTGATTTAGAATTATCCCCTCTTTGATTTTTCTGGAACGACTTTCTTTGTATTGATTTTGTCAGATATTTATAAAATAAATGAAAATAGAAGGCAAGTTGTTATCTTGCATTCTGATTTGTGAACACCACATTTGCTTCTGCCCTTGGTTGAATCATAAAGATAAGGGGCCATCAAAGATGGCTTACATAATTTTCAGACTATATGTTGCAATAATGGTATTGACCAGGTGTGTGGGGAGAAAGGCCAAGGAAATTCTTCTACAAGTTTATTTGACACTTGGCAGATCCATTATGCTGGCATCAGGTTGTTCATGACTTTGGAACCTCTTTAAGGGTGGGAAACTCTTTCTAGCAGAGACTGATCTCTCTACATTGATGTCTACTTATCTTGGCCTTTACTTTTAAAATACTATTGATTTGGACTCCAGCCTTTGGCCTAGTGATTGCAAGGAATATTGAAACCCTGTCCCAATTTAGGTCATGGGCTTTCCTTAATAGGCAAGTCACCCGTACAAGAGGTGTCTTCTGTTCTATGTTCAGTTGTAATGAGATTGAAGGATGTTCGGAGGAAGATCCTTTTGCGATGTGGAGAAGGGGTTGAAGGCTTCAAGAATACTCATATAGCAGATAGCAAGAGAGCCTGGGTGGATAATCAAACATCAGTTATTGTTTAATTGAGCTTAGTTATGCCGTTCAATGAATGGGAATGATGACTTCTGGAAGCTCATGGTTGCGGTGAAAAATATTTTGAACCTCTAGGTAACATGATGATAACACTGCCGCATGCGTGCTCTTGCCCCCGCAGAATTTGATGCTCTAGGGTCTACTTTAAAGGTTCAGGGTTCTTTGCCTGTGTCAGCTAGGTGGTCATTCCGGTGGGGTGTTTTGTTTGTGCCCAATATTCTGTGAAGGATCTTACTTGTGGAGAATGACACTCTTTAGAGGATCTATGGATTGAGCTGCTTCTGTTGGCTGGAGACATATTTGCATTGTAGATCTTGTTTGAGGTGTTGTTTACAACTTTGAGGTTGTTGGTGGCTTTGTGACCTAAAATGTTCCTCTAACTTGTTTGCTCTTGCACAGAGCTGATGTAGATGTGAGCAGGGAAGATGGTTGTTTTGAATGGTCCAAATAAACAAAGTTATGAGATTATCTTATATACAGTTTTTGATAGGCTGTTCGAGCAGGAAAGGAAGTTTAGATTTCCAGATCGTGACTGGGTTGTGCAGAGTAAAGAGGGAGATTTTGATAATATCTGCTCTTAACTTTCAAAACAACTCATTGCTTTGCCATTGGAGCTGGAAGATTCTGAAGTATGTTGTCCTAGTGATTCATGAGTTCTCAATGCGGTAGCCATAGGAGTGCTTTGGTCACGGAAAGGTACTTTTGCTGTAGAGCTAAAGCCTATCCTCACTACAAAATGCTCTTTTTCTGCTAAACTTAAAGCTTTTACGTCTCTGTAGATTTAATCTTTTCTTGGCTCCTTTGATTTTGAGACCCTTACCACTCTTTTGTATTTCCATTCTGTGAGGTCTTGTTAGTCAGTTTGTTTGTTTGTGTTTTTATTTATTTATTTATTTCCCTGCATAGAAATGCTTGGTTTACTAAATGGGCGGATAGGTTTTCAAAGAAGATCATGTCAATGATTTGACTTTTCTCATCCATGCAAAAACTGGGTTAGATACGAAGCTGTAGGGGACTTGATGTGAATTGGCACATGAATCCAATAAATCCCAAGCTCAACTTTATACTGAAGCAGTTGAATTTGAATTAGTTTATGTTGTTGCTTGACCTTTATTGGTTAAATGTGTTGTAATTTATTGCCTGATGTAGTTTCATGTAGTTTACATTCGTATTCGTTTTGTTGCCAACTGAAAAGGATGGACCGGGGGTGGGGGGATGAACGTTAAGGTGCTTGATTAATAGACTATACCACTACTACTACCGAGTTCAAGATCTTGATTTTTTTTTTTTTTTTTGGCATGTATGAAGGATTTTCATCTATCCTATACTTGTTTCTCAAATGACTGACTTCAAAATTTAGATTAAGGTTCAAGTTGTTGTTATAGAAAGACTCGATCTCGAGATCTTTATAAGAGGGAGGGCAATGGTGCCAGCTGAGCTATAGATCATTGGTCCAAACTCTTGATTTTATGAATGCAAAAGGTATTAGTGCTTATCACAAAACTACCACCTTGCTCGTCGTGTAGCTTGTTTCATTGATGGGTTGCATTGCATGTGCAAAAAAAATGTCTAATGTTCCTCTTTCTTGGAATCCATGGCAGAATAGAAGTTTATTTGACTCTGAACAGCGTCTTTGAATTTCTATACACTTGCAAAGCTTCATCTGATACTGCATTACAAAAAACATTACAATCACACAAAAACAGAGAAAGAAAAGAAGTCTTCATTATCTCCTATAAAAGTCCCATTTCAGGTGAAGTGCTAAAGATCGGCTTATCCTTGTTCATATTCTGCCCTGAATTATAACATATGTTTTTCCTCCTCGGCTTCGCCTCTCCTAGCATTGTTGTAATGTCCCTCATTGATGGCCTGTCCTTTGGGAGCTTTGCTGTACATAGAAATGCGATTCTAAGAACATGGAGCATTTCTTCTTGAACATGTTTGCTGTTACTTCCTACGCATAGGTCTAATGCTTCTTCTACACCTCTGTTATCCTTAATCTTCTTCCTTACCCATTCAACTATGTCAACAGATTCTCCAAAAGCAGTGTCCAGTGGCATTTTCCCTGTTAAAAGCTCCAAAAGTACCACCCCAAAACTATAGATGTCGCTCTTTTCGTCGACTTTCATTGAGTATCCATATTCTGCAATTGAGAATCATGTGAAGTTAGACAAAAATAACTTCAGCCATGTTAAAAATCTCAACTAAAAAGGTTACATGTTGACTAACTGGGTGCAATATATCCATAGGATCCAGCCACCATTGAGACTGTCTCGCTTTTGTGAAGCATCATTCTTGCCAACCCAAAATCAGCTATCCTCGCCTCAAGATTTGCATCAAGTAGAATGTTGTTTGACTTGATGTCACGGTGGATAACCGGCAGGTGGCAGTCATGGTGAAGGTAAGCTAACCCGTGTGCTACTCCTACCGCTATGTTGTACCTTGAGACCCAATCCACCAGCAACTTGCCAGCTTGTTTTCCATGTAACATCGTCCCTAGATTCCCATTAGGCATGTCCTTGTAAACTATCATTACATCATTTTCACTGTGGAGATACCAAAGGAGTCTAACAATGTTCCTGTGCCGTAGCCTTCCTAGGAGATTCACCTCTGCCAGTAGGTTGTCTCCACTCTCAATGTCGGTGCTTGATCTCCAGAGTTTCTTGACTGCAACAATGGTGTGTGGCTTATAAGTTTCAGCCTTGTATACAATCCCTGGAGCTCCCATGCCAATGACATTTGATTCCTTTATAGAAACTAGAATTTCAATGCTGTTGAAATGAAGCCTTTGGAATGCTACCAGCCTCCAAGGCCATGCTTCATTGCTCTTCTCAAACCACTCTTCGTCTTAACTTCTGTAAAGATACCATCTCTTGCATACCCATCTAGAAGCAAGAACCACGATGCTGATGGCAAAAATCGATGAAATTCCCAGAACAAAACCAACCACAACGTGTTTAACATGCATATTCCTTAGCCGAGTTGATGGCTCAGATGAGGTTTTAGAGCATGGAGGTACACCACCACACAGACCTGCATTGCCTGTAAGCTCATTCGGGTTTATAGCTGCTAGGATACCGTTTGATGGGACAGGACCCTCAAGCTTGTTGTAGGACACATTTAGCAATTCCAGGGCCATTGTGCTTCCAAAGTTCTCGGGTATAGGACCTATTAGGGAGTTACTAGAGAGATCAAGAATGGCTAAGGTGGGCATTGTCGCTAATGCTTTTGGGATTTCTCCTGTAAGCTGATTGCTTCAAAGGTTTAAGGTTACTAGCTTTTCACATGAAGCAATGCTTGCAGGGATTGTCCCTGACAAGAAGTTGTTGGAAAGATCAAGAACAGAAAGTGAAGGGTAGTCTTGGAACTGGTCTGGAATGTAGCCCTCCAATTTATTATTAGAAGAGATGAATGTTTGAAGATTAGTAATGGAGAGAATGCTTGACGGAAGAGATGATTTGAGGTGGTTAGAGAGATCGATGAAAGAAAGCGACATGGAGAAGGTGATCTCCTCAGGATTTTTACCCGTGAGATTGTTATTTGACAATTCTAGTCTTTGAAGTTTTGGAAGATCCCCAAAACCAAACGGAATTGCCCCAGAAATAAGGTTGTTTTGCATCCTAACTCGGACTAGTGAAGGGCACGATGTGAGATGTGTAGGGATGTTACCAGCGAATGAATTGTTGAAGAGTATGAGCTTGGTAAGATTGCCTGAAGCAAACAAATTTGGAGGAATCTCACCTGACAATGAATTTGAAGACATGTCTAACCATTGCAGAGGAGAGTTCATCCCAGGACTTACTGGTAAAGGACCCGTAAGAGAATTCTTCCATAGCTCAAGTACCTCCAAGTTGGTCAAGTCACCCAGCTCTCTTGGAATTGAACCGGTTAACTCGTTGCACATTAGGTTCAAGAGCTGCAAATTCTGCAGATTTGCTAACTATGCTGGTATCTCCCCAGAGATCAGATTATCCGAAAAATCCAAGTAGACCAATGATGTGAGATTTCCAATTTCAGGGGGAATTTTCCCTTCGAAATTGTTTTTGTACAGGAAAATTGTGTCAAGTTGTTTTAGCATACCAAGTTCAGGTGGTATCTGACCACCCAACGTGCCAACCACCAAGTCTAGGTAATTGAGAGTGGTGAGATTGCCGAACTCTGCTGGAATCCCACCTTCAAATTCATTTTAGCCAAGAATGATGGTCTCTATTGATGAAAGCTGGCTGAGTTCTGGTGGGATTCTGCCTGTTAAATTATTTCCTGAGAGTCCTAGGAACCGTAAATTCTTCAAGTTCTTGAATAATGTAGGGATGGAGCCTTCAAAGAAACTGCCTCGAAAATCAATTGTCTCAAGCATTGTGGCATTGGCAAGATCATCCGGGAGAGATCCTGAGAAATCGTTGCTTAATGCATTCTCTGCCATCAACCTTGATGCAGTTCCAAGACCTCTGGGAAAGTTGCCAATGAAGTTGTTTTGACTCAGATCAATGGTCCTGAGTGAGGTGATTTTGGAAAGTGACTTGGGTAAGGATGAAGAGAAGGCATTGCAGCATAGGTAGAGAGAAGAGAGGCTGTGTAGTTCTTGAATGTGCTCGGAAATCCTGCCACTTAGGTTCATGTTGGAGAGATTAAGCCCCTCGACAAGACCTTGAGTGTTGCATGAAACTCCTGTCCAGCTGCAGTGGATCGAAGCATTCTCTGCAATATTTGTTGGCATTTTCCAGTCTTTTAGACAGTTTAGAGGGTCATTAGTGATGACTTGATTGATAGCAATGATAATAACTCATCATTTGGATTGCTTGAAGCTCCACGAGCAAAAACTAGACATAGACCAATGTAATAGAGAACAATAAAATGGGTGTCCATTATTTTTTCTTCTTTTTTCAATTACTTCTAGTTTTGTGCCATTTTGAGAGAGAGAGAGAGAAGTTTGAAGAAGATGGATTGACTGGTCACTGGTGGAGCAAGAGAGGTGGGGGGTGAGAGGAGTATTATATGTGAGAGAGAGAGAGAGACAGAGAGGGGGTTGATTAATAATTTTGTTAATGAAATACTAGAAAAGAGCAATTAGTTTAATATGAATACGTGAGTTCTCGGGATCTGTAAGAGCTAATAAATCTGCAACTAATGACTGGAGTGCTTTGGACTCATTGAGAATCTTCCCGACACTAAAACATGGAGAGAATGTGTTTTAAGCTACTGGTTTCTATTTTTTTTTTGTTGGTAATTTGAAGCTTCATTTGGTAATTACCTACTGGTTTCTATGCTTCTAATGGTTCATCATCTTGGTCAACCCATGTGCATCGTAATCACACTTTCTAGTTTTATTCCCTTTCTTTCATTACATTGAACCTTGTATGTAACAGTAGCTGATTAATTTCCCTAGAGTTGTGTTAATAAATTACTAGCAGATTCTGCCCAAGTCACCATTCATTTCCAAGAGGAGGTTGATATTCTATTCTTGTTGGTAAATGTTTTGATGCTGAGGATGACAAGAAATGAAATCTTTCAGTCAGTTATAAAGTCAAAAACGAGCACTGCTGCTCCATGAAAGCTTTCCTTTTTACCATGCATTAGTTTATTGAGGTGATGCTATTTGATGTAGAGATTTAGAGGGGAAGGAGAATCTCTCCATGTTACAACTTACAAGATGAAAGGTTTAGAAACATCAGACAACTCAAAACTTTCTCAATATTGAGAGAGAGAGGGAGAGAATGGGGCCCTATGATGCCCACAACATAGTTTGTGCCCTCCAAATTCCCATTCCTCTCTCTTGAGTAGGCAAGATTCCCCCTGCACTGCACCTTGCTATGCACCCACATGCGCCCACTTGGCTTATTGTACTTTTAAATTCAAAATAATCCAAGGTTTCAGCCACAAAGTTATTGGGCAAATGCATGATGCATGTTTGCAATTAGAGGGTAATGATTCAACCATAATAAAAATGAAAAGGCAGACCTGGAAGCCATGTGCAACCAGAGCCACATTGGGAAGGTATTGGGCTCTGTCCCAAACCCATTATTAGTAGGGACATGAACTTCTATCATTCACCTTTATTATTTATTCTTGCTCCTTAGTATTGGTGGGTCCACTTCATTTAACATAGGAAGCTACCTTCAAAATCAGTTTATGCTAAATTGTGATACACAGAATCCCATGCTGGTGGTTGATTTTAGTTTTAGGTGCCCCCACATGGCTTTGTGACTAAGCCACCATCCTCACTTTTATTATTGAAGAAAAATGGGAATCAAATGCTAAAGCAATAATATCATTTGTTCAATTTGAGGGTTTAGGGATTTGTTTCTTGGTTAAAGACTTTCTTCTTGTCAATATTAGTTGTTTATTGTTGTATAAACTACTAATACACTTGGTAATAATGACATGTCGGTTTAGTGATAATGTACTAAATTATTTAAATAAAATCTTGAGTTTGAAAGATTCAGTTTTTAATTTGAATTCCACAGTTATTTAAACTGGATTACTTAGATTTTCAAATATCAAGATAAAAAAAAAGAACTAGCATGCTTGGTTGCTTTCCTAATTTTTAATTTTGTTATTCTATATACATACATACATACATACATATGTATACATATATATATATATATATATATATATATATATATTTATATATTCATTCCACAGAGACTCATCAATTTTGTGCTTCTTCGACACTACTGCAATGGTTAGCTGCAGATTCTTCTTCATTGATGTGATGTGTTCAAATTTCTTTTGCATCATTTTGCTATTAGTTTATAACAAAATTTAGGCTGCGTAAATTCAATAATATTGGATAAATCATTACGATCAAATTTCACGTGACAATCTGTATTATGTTAATACATAATGATCAGTTTTTACTCAAATTATTATTATATTTTAATTAATTCAATTGATTAAAAATTTATCAAAATATATTCATAAACAAATCATATTTGGTTGATTTAGTACATAATTCATTTGGTTTGTAAACCAAAAAAAAAAACATAATTCATTTGATTTAAGAATGTAAATTTTCATTTTTATGGTTCAAAGACGTAGATGGCATAAAAGACACAAAATGTAATAGCAATGAACAAATCGCACCTTAAATTTTTGTGCTAAACTATCACATTTTGTCATCAAAATGGCCTGACTCTTTGCACACACACACAAATGTATGTGCCTTTGATGTAAAGATAAGATAGTCTGTTACCAAATATGATCATATTGGCAAGAAACTTGGCGCCACATGTACCAACTGGAGGCCCAATTTAAACTACTTTCGCCTACACATGACCCTTCTTTGTTGACTTTGATATGATCATTTTTTTTTTTAAAATGGATTTTTCTTATCGCTAACTATATCTAGACTTTGTCTAACTAATCTAGTCTGAATCCGAATATTGTAGAGTCCATTAAGGGGTTGACTCTTCTAAATCCCATTTCTCTATTTTCACGACTCAAATTCAAGACCTGTAGTTAAGTGAGTGCAATATTATATCACTACAGTCATGAGAGTTTGATTGATATGATCTTCTTTGTGGGTCACTTATTATTGTTATTATTTTTTTATTTTGATATTTATCATTGATATTTGAAATCATATTATAATTAACTGATTTGAAGGCGTCGTAAAACCTTATTTAAGGTACGACTTTTCTAATGAAATTTGAGATTTAATCAAACCATACACGACTATTCTTTGCCTATTATTATTATTTTTGACAGCCGGACAAAGCAGGGAAAGGGTGCAGAACTTAGCTCTTTCTCTTTCTGTCGGATCTTGGTTGGGTGACTCATGGGTACAAGTTTGGCCCAGCAAAAACGGATCAGTGATGTAGGTCCTGCTGGGCCTTTCGAAGGGCTGAGATTTCTGTCCAGGCTCCAAGTGGGCTTTTGACTCTTAGGTCATGGCTTGAGCGTTCTCTCTTGACCTGTAAAGAGAATAGGCCTTTTTATGAAATTCAATTGATATGATTAATGGTGGGCGAGGGCACACTTAATACGTGGAAATCCTTATAATGGTAGCAACTTGGACAACTACTCTTCAAATGTGTACCCACATACTCCACACGAGCACCACCGGGTAAATTCATTGTGTGCGAGTTCAAAACTTCTATACCGCAATTAAAAAAAAAAAACTTTAAAATACCAATGGACAATTAACTTATCAAGAAGAATGTTAGATTTTTTAATTAAAACTCATGTTCAAATCTTGAGAATAAAAAAAATTATATTGAGAGAGTTTCCCCTAAAGAAGATCTGACAGTAACTCAGACCGAATTAGTTTAAACAAGGTTTTGAATACCAGTTGATCAAGTACTAAAAAAAAAACTTTAAAACTTAACTAGTAAAGACGTATTTGTTGAACTCATCTTTTTGGTTATTTTTATTATAAAAAAGATTATTTTTTCCATTTAAGTAACAGTTCGCAAGAATATGGTTAATTTTGAGTGTGGTTAGAGATAGGAAGGGAGGAGGGTGTTGTTTATAAAGGGGAATCCTAAGAGTATTTCTATGACTTATGTTGTTTGTAAAGGAGAATCCTAGGAGTACAATACCAAAAACTAGAATTGCAAAAATGGTACTTTTTATTAAAAAAATATATATATATAATGGAAGTGGGTAGGTGGGTTCATCCATTTGTTCAACAAATGATTGTTAGTATTGAGCAAAAAGGATATTCTTATTAGTTAGATGGAAAACGAGTAGAAGTTAAACAATGATAACAAAGTCAGTCACAGACAGAGAGTAAGCCATTCAAAAAGCATCTTAATAAAAGAAATTCAAAGATCACAAACCAACAACTATAAGAATCACAATAAAAATATAAATCTAAATTGTTTGTGAGCCGTTCATGTCTCGGTTCGTTTAAGAGTTCGACTCAAGTTATTCAAACCAAACAAACTCAATAAGAGTACAATTTAAAAATTGATTTATTAAAGAAATCGATTTTGAAAATAAATTTTAGATTCATTCTCAATCCAGTTCATTCCATCAATTATATAAGCTGAATTCAAATATTAATAATAATCTCGTTTTTAAAATTTGATATTTAGAAATCTGATTAAATCGGTTCAAACAATTATAGGGTTCAATTAAGAAAATGACTCTCTCAATACCTGTTTTTCTATTTTCAATATTCGAATACGAGATTTTGACTAAAAAAGTTTAGTATTCAGTTACTAAATTTACAAGTTATTGGTTGATTAACGAATTTGAATATACCTGATTTGGTTCAACTTAACTCGATTCATTCAACTTTCAAATTCTCACTTAGGGATCTGAAACTTTCACCCAACAAACCCGAATTTTTTGAATTTATGAGAAAAAGATGATCTTGATCCACCATAAGAGAAGGACATGCACACAAATCAAAAGCAAGGATGTCGCTTAGTGCAAAAGATACGGGGTCAAAGCCTTGAGTGAAAGTAAAAAGCATGACAACAAAATCCCAACATTGATATATTAGATTATGGTGGATCTCGAACTTTGATTATTATTATTATTATTAGGAATATCTGTCTTCTAATGTTAAATGAACTGTCATTGAGCTAACCCCACCATTTTATATATATATATTAGAATTTAAATTTAAAATTATCTGAATAAAAGAGAGAGTTACGATCATTAAGTTGTTTTTTTTGAGAACATACTAACCCCACCATTAATTAAGTGTTATAATTGCTTTTTGATGAGTCATTAACCAATAGAAAAATGTCAAATCCATTGAACTGTGATTTCCCAACTTTATTCATTAAAAATTAAATTATCTTTTTCCCACTAATCACAGTATGGTCACACGTAATTCAGATTTAAATAAGAAAAGAATCTCTTCCCCTTTTTTTTCAATTAAAAATGAATAGAATGGACTGCAAAATGTAAACTCTAGTGAATCATCATCCTTATCCCAAGTAGGACTAATGGCAACTTGTGACTTACATAAAGTACCCATAAAAAGCTTCACATCACCAACATGTACCTGATATCGTGGGCTCAATGCTCATAGAAAGTTGGAAAAAGTCACCAAAATGCAACAAGTTTAAAATATATATATTTTTTATTTAAATATTTATATTTAAAAATCTGATTAATTCAATTTAAACAGTTATAAAATTTAATTAGATGATCATTTTTTTCGATATCTATATTTTTATTCTCAAAATTTAAATTCAAGATTTTAATTAAATACACATAACGTTGATTAAACCGTAAACGTATTGATCTTTGTTTTGATTATAATAGATTTTGAGTTCAAGTCAATTTTAAAATAGATATACTTCTATATTTTTAATAATTATAATTTATTTAATAATTATACTAAACAGAGTTATCTCATTTTGTAATTTTAAACCCATAAAGCTTCTTATAAACCAATAAAAAAATGAGCATTAATGTTCTAAATTTTGTAATTCTTGTATGTCCTTTCAGTTGCATACACTTGTGAAAATAATAAGATTAGGAGGCATTCAAATAATTGAGACTCCCTAAAGAAGGTTTGCACCAACAAATTGTGAATGATTAAGACAATCATGTGGTTAAGCCAGTCTGATGCTGCCATTTGTTAAACACCACAAATAGTTAGATTGGAAATATGGGATGGTTTGATTGGTTGTTAATGCCATCTCCATCTCACTGGTAAACTATAAAATTCAAGCTTCCCACTCAAGCCTGAATCCATAATCTCATGAAGTCATAATTGATTTCCCAATTACCCTTGTTTGTGCTGTACATCACTTCAGAAATCACAAACTTTTGACCCTCTTAGGTCAAATTGGGATTTGTCCCAAAAAAGTTTATCTGGGCACACACTTTAGGTCAATTGGGTTTGGTTCATCTTAACTTTCATTGCTTGTTTGAAGGCATCTAAATCAAATCAAGCTTGTTTGGATGTGATGGATGCGCATGACAGCTAATCCTTCCAGCTTATTCTTTCCCTTTTATGGGGTTTTCCCTGATACAATGGCTAATTCCATTTTCCATCATGTTTTTCTCCTCATACTTATAACTTATTCTTTCCCTTTTTTAGGGTTTTCCAACTTTTTGGGCCATGCCTTATACCCACTTGTAGATTTTCATTTTGAGTAACTTCAGGTATATAAAATGGGGGAATTTGTGAAAATAAACATTTCTATATACATTACACACACGCTATACTTCTAATCTTCAAGTGAAATACAGAAATTTTAAAATAGATTGATATTTAATCATAACAATTTAAAGTACAGAATTAAATTACGAAATTTCAAATTATTTTAGATGTACATAAAAAATAGATAATTGAGGGCAAATATTCAACCAAAAGAACAATGAATTGAGTTCTTAATGAAAATTTTTGAACCAGATCAAATTCTACACAAGACGGTCTTTGTTACAATGTTGGAAATAACAATGGAAGGAAAATAGGGAACCCCAAAAAAGGAAAAAGAAAACAAAAGAAAATTGTTTCCTCCAAATACCACACGACAAAGAAAATGAAAATTTTGGAATCTTAGAACTTATAAGATTCAAGATTCCATTACACCTTCGCCATTATTATTTTTTTCACCATTTTTAGCAACCAAGTAGTGAAAAAAGAAGAACCAAGGATCAATTAATAAAAAGCCAAGCATCAGACTTGCCTATAATTCACATTTTCCGTCTCATCCTTTCTGTTGCAATTTTTTCTTTTTCACATGATTTTGATCTGTAATCGATCGTGAAGTATAAAATCCTCTGTTTAATGTAAAATCACGACTCTGATATCTTCTTTTCAACTTTGCGATCTGCATGATCCTCTCTGTTGGGAATCGAAAATTGTTAAATTTTAAAGAAAAAGTCAATGAAAAAAGAACAAGGGGGGAGAAAATGAAGAAAGGAGAAGAAGGTGTGGAAATATGAAGAGTGGTTGGAGACATTTATATTGAGACATGGTTTGTCAAGTTCTTAGAACAGCTGATGGATCAAATAAGAGTTAGAATTAAAAAAAGAAAAAATATTGCAAGTGTAGGACGCATACCTAAAGGACCTCCTTCACATGTCATCATGTTTAACTATGAGGGAGAGAGTTTAGTAAAGAATATCTAAAATATCAATCAAATAGAAATTCGATTTAATAGAATAAAATATTATATTTTTAAAATTTTAAATTTTAAATTTAAAAATAAAAAAATTATATTAAGAGAGTCCATTTAAGTAAAGTCTCCATAAACATTCAAAATAAATTAATCAGAATATAATTTAAGATACCCGTATTAAAAAAAAAATTCTCAAATTAGAGTGGGAATCTATGGTGTGACCAAGTAAATTAGGGTACACCAAGAAAAAGAGGTTTACTAATATATTATAATTAACTCAATTATTTTAAAATTTAAAAGTATTTGGGTCATGTCAAAAGTTGATGAGGGACACGTGTACAGAGAACACCGACGGCATTTGTAATTTTTAATGATACCGACGCATAAGATTAACTATAAAAATACGTATTTACATTACATAAATGTCAATTTGCGACCAACTAATCTCGTACTCACGCATTAAGTGTGGCTTTTTGTAGTGATTACGATCATAATACGTCAGATTAGCTTAGCATCTTTTGTATTGGAGATAAGATTCAAGATATTAATCTTTATTTATCAATTATGAAAATAAATACAGAATACAGATAGATAAAATAATAATAACATAAATCTTAATCTTAAATTTTAGAATCGATTATTTAAGAAATAAATAAAATAGAGACGAAAAAAATTAAAATTTAAAAACAAAGATAGAAAAGATACAACTAAAAATAAAGATGAAAAAGAGAACTAACAATAAATTATCTATAAAAACTTAAAATAATAAGAGAGATATTTAACTATTTCCAATTCTTTTATACCATTCGTTCCTATTTAAAATCATTTTTTCAATTTAATTCTTGAGAATATAAATAGATATGATAATTGTTTATTTTAAAATATAATGTATATCCTTGTTAGAGCATAATAATAAAGTACTATATTGCATTATAAAGATTTTAATATTTAATGTCAGTAATTCGATCTTAATCTCTAATTTAAACCACTTAATTTTTATTTTTATAAATCTATCTCGAAAACTAGTCAAGTAGGTTGCATAGAAACGAAAACAAGAAACGAAAATGAATACCAAATGATATGGGAAAATGAAGTTTTGTAAGAATACATGAGATGGAAGCAAAATAAAATGAGTAAATATAAAAAATATAAAAATTTTTATGTAAATATTAATTATTTTATGAAAATAATAGAATAATTATCTTTTATAATAAAAATCTAAAATGATAAATATATAATTATTAATCATAAAACATATAACATAAAAAATAAAAATTATTGTTAAATATGAAAAATGTATAAATATAAAAATATAAGATTTTATATAAATATTAATTAATTTATCGTGTGTGTTGAAACGTTTTATAACAAAAAATATTTCGATGTGTGACCAACATGAGTACATGACCATTTTTAAAGTGTGGACATTACATAACTATTTATATTAGAGATATTTATAAATAAAATTTTTGTAATTGTAATATTGACATTATTTGTTTGAAAAGGAGAAATGGAGTTAAATGGAACTAGAGGACACTTTGAAACAAGTTTTAAATCAGAGTGCTTTGAAGTTTATTTATTTATTTATTTATTTTTGGTATAAGATAATATAATCAAGTGAAATCGAAACAAAGAAGGAATATTAGAAATAGAAAGACTCTACCGATTGAGCTGTGTCTGAGGAACAAAGTGCTTTGAAGTTTATCAATTACTCTTTTATGTATCATTTTTTTTTCTCTTTTTCTTCAAACATAGGGCCAAGTTGACAATCAAAGTGCCTCCAACATACTGTCTCCTCCACATCATTATGGATCATATGGGGTACATTTTTCAAACATATTATCATCATTTTAGTCATAGAAAAAATAAGTCTATGTAATATAAATAGAAAAATTACGTGATATTGATATTATATTATTTACATAATTTTTTAAGAAATTGATTAAATCTTTTAGAAAGCCATAACTAGTATCAAATTAGCATACCCTTGAAATAATTTTTTTAAAAAGAATAAACTTGTCCATATAAATATGCTTGAGGAACTTTTTTATTTTGATAATAGAAGTTGAAGCCTTAGAAGAAAACATTTGGTCCTTGTAGGGACACCCAAGTGAAAAAAAGACTCTAACTAACTCAAGTGTTTTCCTCAAAATCTAATGTTTAAACTTTCGAGGGTGTATATATTTTTACGATTTTTATAACTCTGTGTGACCTAAAAAAAAAATCACTTAACTTTCTTTTATGCAATGGTTTTTGTCGGCCAATAATGCTCTTCAATTAAGTAAAATTCAAATCACTTTCTCTGCCCCCACTTCTCTACCAATTTCTCAATTTTTGAAGTAAGTATTCATCCACTTTGAATTTTTTATTATCGATAAAAGAACAAAAATAAAAGTAAAAGGGAAAGCTATAGGAGACAAAGATGCAAAAGCAACAAAAGCAAGAAATGTTTCTAGAATAAAAACGTTTGCTTGCTCAAGTGCCTTTCTTGGGTTCTTGTGTTTGAATTTTTATAAATGTATATATTTTTATGATTTTTACGATCTTTATATAACAAAAAAGAAAGAGAAAAAATCTCTCACGTAAATACAAAAAATTGAATTTAAATTTTCATTATAAAAAAGAAGTATTAAATCAACTTTTATGCATATTCGATGTGTTTATTTATTATAAATCCCTTGAATTCACTTTTTTCATGCATATGCACCACACTGAATGTAAGAATTCCACCTCAAATCTCCATTGGAAACAGCAACTTCAACTTTATCCATTGAACAACATTACAATTGGCCAATCTAAGTCACATGAACACAACCCAAATAGAATTTTGATCATTTTCTCTCAAACTTTACACCACACAACACCCAATTAAAAACCTCTTTGTGGGATATCAAAAAAGGGTTTCCACCAAAGAGACAATGGGAATGGTCGAATGGATCATATCCAATTGCTGAAGTCAACTAAACTTTGATTGGATCCCTAAGATTCATTTTTGCATTCTAACAAAGCACCAAACACTAGCCCTATTTAAAATATTCTTGGTTGGATTAAGTGGTAATCCAACTAAGATCTAATCCATGCCATCCAATCTAATAAGGGGTTTCATATCCATTGCGCTGATTTTCCCCCAACTAACAAGGTCGACCAATGAAAAGACAATCGTGTGTCTAATCTTATGAAAATCCAAAAGCAAGATTTCATACAAATCAAAATTCTAATTCAAAAAAAAAAAAAAAAAATGAAAAATGAAAATAAACTTGTTTTAAGAATGCGCAACTTTTCCAAATCTCTTTTCACGTCTTCAATCTTTGGATTTCTAATGAAAGATAGAGACTGAGATGACAAAAAAGAAAAAACAAAAAACAAAAACAAAAACAAAAATGAGAGAGGGAAGTTGCATATTGAAGTTGTTGGAAATGGATTTTGACTCCACAGATACCGATTCCTTTTAACTTGAACAAATGCTCCAAAAAATAACTTAAAATCTGTAAAAAATCATCGAAAAATGCTTCTGCAATGGAGACTTTGACGCTCAAGTCAGAAAAAATAATTTTTTTTTTAAATAAAACAGACTGAACAAGAGAGAAAGAGAAGACTAAGAATGAGAGCCCTATGGCTTATGTGTCAGGTGTATGGTCTCAGAAAGCGTAGTTGGTTTCAACATACCATGAGTCTTTATAGGTTCATGACCCAAGAAACGTATGTTTCGGGATATTACAATCCTAGTTTTCTTGTAACAACGTTATAAAATCTCGGGCCTCTGTATTCAAATATTCTTGGGAGATTCTCAATCTTCACTGCTTAGCAAGTTTAACAATACAATGAGACTTCTTCCATTATCGATTAAATTTTTAAAAGATTCTCTTCTTTATCAAGGAGATATGCCTAAGTATTATTTCTTGGCTGGTGAGGGTAAAAGATCAGCCCCTCGATGGTCTGCCGAAGAAAAAATGTCATTTTGAGCTTGCTAAATGCCTTCAAGGATTGCAGACCGATTAGATCGCTATCGATGAAAATCATTTGAAGTGTTGGATTGTATCCACCTTTCGGGGAGCTAGATCCCTACTGATTGAAACGTCCAAATGTGAAATGCTTGTTGGACTGTGCGATTAAAAGACTAAATATCATCACAATGGGCCTTTGAGTTATGTCCCATTAGAAGCATACCATGCAGATGAGATAGAGAGGAGAGAGAGGGAGCCATACCTGAATTCTGAAGAAGAGAAGAAACATGTATTTGCATCTTCTAAATTAAATAAAAGTAAACTTTTATACCTAACCATTTCCAATTAAATGAGTCCATCCACCCTTTGTGTTTTATAAATATTCAAACCTGGAGAATTTTAAAAAATACGAGTTTTATTTATAATAAAAAATAATAGAAAACAACTCTAAAACTCATTTTTATTTCTAAAAATCGTATTTTCTAATTTTTATTTTCTAAAAATTGAAAATTGAAATATTTAAATATAATTTCTTAGAAAATTTTTTCTATAAACATCGTTATTTTTCACAACTAAACACACCCTTAAGTTTACTAATTTTTAAAAATTACAAAATCAACTATAGAACTTTACAAAATTATAAAACAACCTCTCTAATTTTCAAATTTATAAAATAGGATAAATAAATTTTAAAAATTATAAAACATGAGATTTGGTTTTCAAAATTAAAAGACATAATAGAAAATTTTTAAAATTACAAATAAGGATAAAATAATATTTGAAATTATAAACTGGTCTCAATAATTTTTGAAAATTGTAATCCAATCCTAAATTTCTTTCTCTATATTATTCTTCTTTTATAATTAATCCAGTACAAAGTTAATATCATATCGAGTAAGTAATTAATAATAACCGACTCTTAGGGTAAAGAAGGGATCAAGAATACATTTATTTTGACTCCAAAATAATTATGATATAATCCATTAAACCATTAACTACTTTGAAATTATTTTAATTCTAATTAATTTCACTAAATAATTAAAATAGCACTTTAAAATAAATATCATATTATTTATAAAATTCAATAAAATAATTTATTGTTTTGCTACTAACCTATATGTATTTTTATATGATGTTTTTTTACGTAGCATCTGTAGTTGAGGCTCAAGTTAAATAAATATACTATTACTACCTCATAATTCTATCGAATCCTTTGTGTGTGTATGTATATATATATGTGTGTGTGTGTATCCAAGAATTATCAACCTATCTCTCATTGTTTGATGGTGCTAGACAAATTTTAAAAGCATACTGATATAAAATCATGTCAATTAAAGGCGATTTTTGACTAAATCGACATAGATTTTATATTGATATGCATGTCTCAACTAACTAACACTACATATATATATATATATATATAATGTATGAATTTCTTAACTTATAAAAAGGTTTACTCGTAATATATTTAAGTATTTAACTTTGATTTCACAAATTTATCAACATATACTCAAAATTAAGAGCATATAAACTACATATAACTATGAAATACCAATATCTATTTCATAATATATTTAAGGAAATCACTCTACATGTGTTCAACAGTAGAGCTTCTATTGAGCACAAACCTCATATAATGATCAAGGTAAACTATGCTAATTATCATGAGCCTTTTAAGTTATACTCTATACACGATGAAGCATTCAATTTTATCAATCTGTTATGAACTTTTTTTTTAGGTCAACTATGATTTATATCTATTGTATATATCATCGATTTGATCAAATATATAAATAATTTACATTAAATCAAGAGATGTTATATATACATAAATAATATAAAATATTGATTATCTACTTAAATAAATAAATTAAAATAATCATAATATAGAAAAATCAATACATAGTATTTTAGATATATAGAATCATAAAATTAGTGAAAATTAGGATTTAATCTCAATATCTTGGGGGCAAAATGTAAACAATTTTCAATTTAGAGTTAATACCAAACTATTTCGAATCAATAGTGTTGACTAACCACATCAGTGCCATACTTGAGGTGATACATAATGGTAATGGATTCAAAACTGTTGTCCTCAAGAATGGTTTTAAAACTTATCCCAAATAGAGATTTAGCGTATTTTAAATCATAATAACGATTTAAAAACCTTCGTCCTCGACAGAAATTTTAGTGTATTTAAATTCTACATACTAAAATCTCCGTTTGGAACAAAGGTTTTAGAACCATTGTCATTGATCATAGTTTTAAAATTTATTATGTTGAAAAGTGTTTTGAACTGTCAAAAAAGAAAAAGAAAAAAAAAAGCTCCTAGATTGCTATTAATATAACTCGTTAAACATTCCGTATTAATTCTAATATACGGAATAATTAATATTTTTTGATCAAAATCAAACAAGTTAAAGTAAATTCACAAAGGGTTTTGAAATAGTTTCTGATTATAATTGAATGACTTGGTTTTGGGTCGGGT
Organism: Dillenia turbinata; assembly: GCA_037126225.1. Lineage (NCBI taxonomy): Eukaryota > Viridiplantae > Streptophyta > Magnoliopsida > Dilleniales > Dilleniaceae > Dillenia > Dillenia turbinata. The sequence goes on along the minus strand of JBAMMX010000025.1, from coordinate 17,827,911 downwards.
TAGTAGGACATAGGGATTCAACATGTAAACTGTAAAATGAATCCAAAAAGAAGGGTGCCCAATTATGGAGTGCTTCTTTGATTTTCTCTTTTAACTTCCATTAAGCCATCTTACCTTCTCTCTTCAATATCCAAAAAGTACTTTTTCTTAGTCTATAGCCTTTATTTTAGAGAGAAATGAAAAGAACTTTTAAAGTTGAAAAGATTTTGCCACAAACCCAGGTCATATAGCATGACAGACTGTTCAAAAAGTGAAATGATTTAAAATTAGGGTTAGTGCCTTTAATAATTGAAGAAAGATATGGGAGACCATAAATGGTGGCTCATTTTATTAATTTATAATTAGAAGAATTATTAAGGAAACAGGATCATCGTACAAGAACATCTATAACTAGGGTCCCTACCATGTATCATTATCTCCACCAAGGATGATTTTCCAAACACCAAAGATGTTAGGAAAGAAAATAAAAAGTGTTGGGGACAACAAACCTTCTATACAAATCTAAGCATGATGGAGTTGGAAAATAGGGACCAATCCATAAGAAATGATTTCCCTTTATAAGAAGCACTGCTCTGGCTATTTTATAAAGAAGAAAAGATTAAGTAGGCCAGAGTTTAAGATTGGGGGTGGGGGGATAACATCTACCCTCTCTCTCTTTTTTTTTTTTTTCTCTCTCTCTCTCTCTCTCTCTCTCTCTCTCTCTCTCTCTCTCTCTCTCTCTCTCTCTCTCTCTCTCTCTCTCAGAGTTTGGAGGCACTTGACATAAGATATTGGATAAAGGAACAGCTCGAACAAGTTGTGAAATAAAAATTGCTAACCTCGTTTGTCCATAGTGTCACTTCCTCCGATCCCAGGCAAGTAAAAAAAGCAAGACATGTTTGCTTTGGATTCCTTTGCAACCAAAATAAATAAATAAAATTCCACCTTTGCAAAACATGAAGGGCCAGTTCTGGGTTGGAATAAAACTAAAGCCGTGCTTTGATGTTGACTCACCACAGCATCATTTTTCTCACTTTCTTTTCATCGATCAATAATATTTTAAATCATGTTTCGATTAATTTGGTTCAAATATTTATAAGATTATTTAGAAAAACAACTCTCTCAATATAATTTTTTTTCATTCTCAGATTTAAAATTCAAAACTTAATTAAGAAATCTAATACTCCATTAATAAACCGCCATTGATCTCACCAAATCATCATAAAACTACCAACAAGAATAGTAATGGCCCTACTTCAAAAGTAATGATCGTAAGGCATGTCTAGTCAAAGTCTGACGGAAATTATTTTTGATTGAACACCAAAAATCAGGTTTTGCCAAACTTCGAAGAGAGACTAATTTTAGACTTCAAAACATAGACAATCCCAATTTTAAAATAGCTTTAAACTATTTTCAGTTAAAGGGGTTTAAATTTTACCCAAAAGGGATTTGACCATCCATGTCGGCACCAATTCTAAATTTAAGGGAGTTTGAAACGTTGCATAGCATGCATGGCAATGATATGACCCATCAAACCCGTTTAGAGGTAATCCCAAAATAAATATTACCAATATTTTAGACCCCATAACCAAGATTGTATCAAGTTTGAGAGCATAATTTAGCCAAAGCAATTTTGGAAAGCAGATTATCATACCCGTAAGTATTTTAGTTTAGGGGTGACAGTACTCTTGACACAAATTTCTACACACAAATTTCTACTAGAAAGACATTCTACGGGGCCAAACATATCCCTTGTTGCAGAGGCAAGAAAATCTTTTCACTAGTATCCAAAACTTCTTGATTGATGAAAAGCATAAAAGATTTGCATGGCAAACATCAGAGCAGTACGTTTTGTAGCAAAAAACTGCACACGAATGGCCTCTAGATCTCAAATATTTCATCTCTGAGCACAGGTAGGGAACAAGAAAATCCACACAGACAATGAAGTTTAAAATAATGATTCTTGTTAAGCAACAAAATGACGAGTCCCAAGCAAAATCTATCATGCGTTACTACCTAGTAATCTGTTTATAAAGGTCCCCTCGATTTATAAAAACTAGTAAGGGGCAAAGAAACCACTAATCTCGGTGACACAGTTGGAAGGAAACGGACATCTGCACAAATGTAACAAAAAGCAAAATTAGGCCAAAAGCACACTATTCTTGCTTACCAAGGGTGGTAGAGTGATGCATTGCCAAAAGTCTTCCTGCTTTTGATGCATATTTATAACTACACAAAATGCCAGTTAGTCAGTTCCCAGGTGACAGAATATGGCTTCTTTCATTTTATATTGAAAATTACTATTATGACGGTTATCCCGATGACAAAGTTCCATCGAACTATATCCAATGAGATATGCATCATCATTTCACAGTATGGCAGAAATACCTTTTTTCATGTCTTTATGCATTTAAAGAAATGAGGCCAAAAAGAACCCAATTCCTGCATCTCATAACAATTTGTCACAAAATATAACAGCCATCGACATAAGAAGAATATGACATGATTAAGTGACAGATTTTACAGACTAATTGAATTCGAAAGTAGTGGAAGCTCTGGGCAGGGTAACAAAATTACCAAGCATCCATGTTAAATTATCTAAAACAACTAATGCTAAAGGTCATAATTTCCATTTTAGAGTTCTAGTAAATCAAATCAATGCCATTTCCATTTCTATGTATGTTGTGATGTGATGGAAAAATAAGTAAGACATAAATATAGAAAGATTTTGAAGCCAATTGCATATGGATAGCACGACAATTTTTTTTTTCATGCAAAGGAACAAGCCAATGAATTGAAATGCCGTCATCTTTCCTACTTAACCACTCAAATTCATCTAGAGTTGTGAACTCAGGTCAGCAAATGATCAATTCCTCCATGCTGGCACTATGCTAACGTTTACTTATTTCCGAGAAATGAATGAAGTTGCAAGAAAAGAATAACTGTATTGTGTGGATTGTTGATAAAAGATGGAACCCGAAAAATAAAAGTTGGAGATAAGTCCAATTAAAATAGGATTAACATAGACACACACACATACACATGCGCCTACATTAAAACGATTTGGTCATGTACAAAATAACTTTCGCATGCACTGAGGAGGACATGTGGCAAGGGGAAAAATTTTTAAGGGAAAACATTACCAGGGTAACATATAAGGAGTAAATGTTATTCCCATAATATTTCCGTTCCACATTTATGGTGGAAATATTAAAAAAATGGGAAAATTTAAAACAAAATGGACCACAAGTATGAATCTGAAGGTGCCTTAGGGAAACATATATGCTCTCTCTCTCCAACAGACAAAGATAGAACTCTAAACTCCATTGACCAAAGAATATGAGTCTAAGATCCCCAACAACAAAATGACATGATCCAAAGGGTGGGGTGGAAGGCAGGATGATACATGTTCAGTCATAGTTGTTTCAATTAATTCTACCAAAAAAGCATGAGGACCAAAGTCAACCACATATACACCAGTCCAGTCAAACAGAATTGAATGAAAGAACTTAAGTGGGGCTCAATCTCTTGGTCTTGTTGGACTTAAACTACGAAAGGAGAAAAGCAGCAGCAGCAGCAGCAGCAGAGAGAGAGAGAAAGAGAGAGAGAGACCTTTTTCCCTCCCTCTTTCCTGTGAATAGAAAACGAGAGCTTGAATGAAAGATTGTGATATTAAAATCTGGACCCATTAGGGTCATTTCCCCTTTCTCCCCACTTTTACCGTCCCCCTTCTATGCGGGTAAATGTTACTCCCCATGAATATATTTTTTTCTTTTTTTTTGGGGGGGGGTGTTTAATTCTTCACCTTATTTCTGTCCTACCAAACATATCATAAAGAAAAACCAAAATCAAATTGCTAAGCGAAGATCTAAGAAAAAATCTGATGTTATGATCAATAATTTTATAACTTTAAATAGTGCAATCAAAACAATGAAAAATATCCATGCTATTTATCTTGATTAGTTTGAGATATAAGGTTTAGATGAGTTTGGTATCCCTCCTCTCAATATTCACGTTTTCTTGTTTTGTTAACATTAAAAGTGCTTTGAACTAACATGCTATGAGACACATCTATTGGTGCTTTAAAATTTCCTTTCTGCATAACCATAACCAACAGAATTGATTTTCATTCTCTAAATGGTTTCAGTACATGGCTGTCAACTTAAATGGTTTCAACTTCAAACAACCAGTAACTTACGGTTTTTCACAAATGCATCTACAAATTACCTATTATTATCCAATAACTTGTGCACCTAATTATTCTTTAGCTTATATTGCATCTACCATCACAAGTCAAAGTTATCTTCCAGAAAAACTTTGCTTGAATGTGTTAACATCTAGCATCATTATTTACATAAAGTTTAATACAGAAAATAGAAGTGAGGCAACTGATTACATACCAAGAGCAATATAGCGAACGAAAAAGCAGGGGAACTCTGGCAGCACGGTAAGATTCCCCTGAAAAGCAAAAGTGTTTTTATGGTCTTAACCACCTATGGGTCAATAACCAACATAACGCTTCTAGTCATGCATTGTAGTCATGCTTGAGAAGAAAGATATGATTGGGCAAACCTTGTTTAATATACATAGCAGACTCAACTTAAAGTATGTATTCATAGTTGATTTTTAGCTCTATATCAACATAATACTCCAGAAATTGACTTAAAGGCAATCTATCCACACTACAAGAATTTAAAAGCCTATGAGAAAACTTAGTGAGGAAAAAAAAATCCTTCTCACAGAAAAACTTCATTGAAAGTGCACAAAGGACTTAATAATGATTTGCAATGCTTGCTTAAAGATGAAAGTTTTTAAATAACAAATAGAAAAATCTAACAAAACAATGAAAAGCTTTGATCACAGAAAGACAGGATTATATTACTAAGAACCGCAATAAAGAACACCGCAGGGTAACCTAACTAATACCTTGCAGGAACATGTCTTTTAACATTTATAACCTGACCTGACCCACATATCTTATCCCTCTTAATTGTCATTTCTGCCAATGAATGGCAACAACAGGTGGAAGTACGAATGTATTGCTTATCTGAAACATCTTTTAAGACATATAATGAGAGGAATGGCTTGTTTTGAATGGCAGCTGCCAAAAAAAAAAAAAATTGGTATCTGAAATGTTTCATGCAAAACAGTTTAGACTATAAGCTAGAAGTGTATGCATTTATTCAACAAGAATAATGAACCAGAGATAAAACCACATGAAAGCAAAAGAGTAACAGCATGGTAGAAGCTTAAAACTTGTTATTACCACATTTAAACATCTGCAGATCCAGGAAAGGTCTCTTCACTAAGAACCTGTAGAAAAACGACAGGAGAAGAGATTTTGTGGCCTGCAATAAAATCAGCCACCAACTTATACCCACATTCAATATATACGAACTCCATATCTGCCCTAACTAACATGAAGGTGTAAAGGAACAAGATGGAGAACTGGTTTACAGCCCTAAAATGAAAGCATGTATCTCAGCCCAACTGGTAACTGTGTAAAGAACGCCAGACAATCCCTTCCAACTTGGAGGCTTTTCTTCACCAAATTCCTTTTGTCTCTTAACCAGGCCAGGAAAGAGTGGTACAAAAGAAACACCAAACTGAGTCCCTACTCTTCGTAGGCTTGAGCTTGTTCCAAAAACAATCCCTATATCCGCCTCAAGCAGACAAAGTAAATCACCAACAGAATCTCCAACATAGACAGTCACATTCTTCCTATCATTGCTGCATTTCTTTAGAATATTGTTAAAAGCTTCAACCTTGTCAATTGGAGACTCCACCTTCCTAATGATTTCACCCATCGAGATAGAATCTTCATAAGCAAATTCATTGGCATGAACATTCAGTACATCTAAACCCCCTGTAGAATCAAAATAGAGTAGGAGAAATGAATTATTACTGTAGCAGATTCTCTAAACATCCCAATTAAGAAGAAAAAAAACATAAAGCAAAGGGGTCTCCAAATCTGGAAAAAGAATTGATCACAACTAAACAAACCAAACAATTTCTTTTGCAATCTATCTAACAATTGCTAATGTCAATGACAAATAATAAAAGTGCAACATGCTACTGAACAAAATTGACAACAAAAAACAATGTGTTAATAAAAATGAATTATTAAGTCGTGTGCAAAACCAATTTGCGTTTGAGCATCAGGCCCTAGTATAGTAAAGAGGGAAAAAAAAAAAAGAAAAGAAAGAAAGAAACAACTATTTTAGCATAAGTTATGAGTACTTCTTTCTGGAGTTTCAAGAATTTTCTTTAGTTCTAGCAATTTGTTAAGGATAAGAGTTCAATACACAAATGTTATAACCCATAGCCATGGACCCTTAGAATTCCAATATAATATTTATTGAATAAATCATTAAGATGAGTATTCCATACTCCAAGAATCCTGTTTTTATTACACACGCACACACACACACAAACAAAAACACACATACACAAACTCATTCATGCACAGACATTAACACACACACACACTTGCATTTGTACAGACATGCAATTGCAAATGTTCCCATCCATGCAGTCAAAAGGTAATCCCTCCACTCATTCATATAAACATACATTGAAGTCTAAACCCCAAGCTGAACCACAAGTGATGCTGTACTGAAAATAGAGCAATAAAAGTAAATGCAAAAATGTTCAATAACACAAATACAATAGGAAGGAAGGGAGAGAATCTGTATCCTTCTTATCCAAAGTCTAGCATTTTAGCAGACTCTTAACCACAATACTTTTGGATCCCAAATATCATCACATCTTTTTTACCATAAACAGGCTATTTAATCAAAACCGATGATTCTACTCTCAAACGTCTTATTTAGTTTAAAAGAGGCACCTGTCTCGGCAAGTAGATATCCAGATATTACGAAGGTTACATTGGTATCCATTTCTCATAAATGTTCCTACTCATGAAGAATCAAAATATAAATAAATAGCTATTGTCAAAGGGAAGCTTTTAAGAGTTTCAAGAAACTCTAATTTTGATAGAAGCAAATTGACAGTCTCGATTCTAGTTGCAGATAAGAATACCCCAAGACATTGACCAAAGAATGATTAATGTGAATTATGGCCTCTAACCAAGTGTAACTGCAACAGTTAACCAAGCCCATCTGTAGCATAGTGTAGCAAGTAATCGATCTATTGTATGTAGCCTGTGCAGAGACCACACCACCAGAGAATTAGGACCACAGTTGCATTTTCCTTTTCTGATAGGCAATAGTTATGACAAGGCAGAACAGGGATGCTAAGACCATGTGGCATATTGTGATGGATAAACTAATCAATTTGTGAATAATCCCATCAGATTGGCAACAGAAGACATAAATCAGAAATTGTTCCCCAAACAGCTTTAGTCGGACAGTGAAATAAATTTTAAAATGAAAAAAGAAAGGCAAAACATATTTGAAATGAATAAAGCAAAAAACATGAGTATTTAGCAGACACAGAGAACGACACCAAAATCACAAACTTCATATTGAATAAGAGAATTAGTCAACTTATGGGAAAAGGGGGAGAAAATGACAGCACTAAATGTCAAGATCACAATCATCAAGTGCAATAGGCATTGAAGCATCACAATAAACATATAATGATATAAGATACACCAACTAGAAGGAACAAACCTGATGAGAAGGTTGACCTGATAAGATCAGCACACCAACAGTAAGAGAGTAAATTAACATTCACATTCAAGTTTTCATTCTTCAGAATGTTCTGAAAGAAAACTTTACATCCATCTTGGAGAATTAGACGCTCGCCAGCCCGTTTGATATCTTCAAGGTTTAGACCTTTAAGAACCCCAGACTCAATTACTCTAGAGTTCGCCCTTCTCTCAAAATCGGAAAGTTGTTCAAGTGCTTTACGCAGACCTTCATAATTGAATGCAACTGCCGCAAATCCCACAATCTTTGTCAGTTTCTCACTGGAATGTCAAAAGTATAAGCTTTAAATTTTGAAAAACTATCAAAGCGGCTCATAGCTTTACCTTTCACAGTGGGCATCAGATTTTCTATGCAGTGCTCATACTCTTCTGTGTACTGCTTGGAAAGAACACCCCACGTGTTCCTCAAGTCCCCAGACAACATTCGGGCAATTTGATTTTCCGACTGATTCTGATCAGATTTTGGTGCTGTTATTATTGCAATTTCAGCCAATATGGCAGATGAATCAACAACCGTACATGTCAAATCAAAGTCAGAAAATAACATAAGCCGATTATCTGCAGGGTTAAGATCTTTGGACAGAGGAACTACAGTTTTCTGATCAAGTGGCTGAGCAGTGAAGAACTCTATTTCAAGTTTCATAGCTTGATGATAAAGCTTTTCAATGATATCAAGCTCTTCACCCGTCAATGATACACTAAGTTTATCCAGTAAGTCCTCAATTTGCAGAGCTGATGCCTGAATATAGAGAGCAAGATAATTGAGCATGAGCTGTTGAAGCTACATCTATAGATAATCCATTTTCATCCGAGACTATGACAACACAAACCTCAAACTCTTTAGAAGAGTAGCTGTCAATCCATTTCTTGTATAGGTGACTACTTCCATCGGCATCCAGAAATACTTGGAGCTCCTTACCAAGGTATGCATAAAGTCTCATGCAAGGTGTCATGGCACCAATAGTATAGGCAGCAACTTTTGTTCTTTCGAAAGGAGTTGAAAGTTTACCAGGACCTTTGACTCCATCAACCTTCCCTGATGCTGTTGCCAGTAAGAAACCTGTGTACTTCACTGTTGCAGCATTAATGGTACTTTCCTTCACAAGATCAGAGCCCCATTCCTCCATATAGATGCAACACGCAAGCAACATTCTATATTAGTTCCTCTACCAGTAGAAGATGTATAGTTGTGCATACAGTAATTGATTAAATAATAAACCACCAGCAGGACACAAGCTTGTTGACAAGAGATTATAATAACAGCTGCAAATAAATTCTCAAAAAAATTATTTAAATACAAATCACCAATAATAAAAGAAAACTAGAAAAATATTCTTGTTTATTCTTGTTTGGCCAAGAAAACTGCAAAACCGTGGCTTTAATAAGAATATCACAGGTGAAATTAGAAGCAAATTAAGGCTCTGTAAACAAAAGGATAAGCTCTAAATGCTCATCAAGCAATAGTTGCAAAACAGAGAGAGGCAACAACCCACACTAAAATTGCCAGGCGATTCACAAAGCCAAGTGCTTTCTCAAAGAGGATGAGATTCATATCCTCACCTCACACATTTCTGAAATATGTGTTATAAATAGTGGAACTAGTGCATTGACGCACCAGGACTTTAGGACGTCTAAGCAGTTCATCGTTACAGGAAGAGGTTGCAAAAAGTATATGTAGAATCTTTTTTAGGTCTTAATGTCCCTCTTTGCACTTAATACGTTAATACTGATAATAAAGCCTCATCAGAAATCATAAGATCTTGCGGTTGGTATAGGCCCTCGGGATTCAGATATTTTATTTTTCATGTGCCCTAGACTTTTTTGGTTGAATCTCATACCCAGGCCAGCAACGTAGTTATACTTTAAATTTTTAATCAACTTAGATGGTAATCACAGATAACAGATGAGTCCAGGTGTTTGACCTCTTGCCCTTTTACATTTTTTCTTCTGTGTCTCGGACACATGAAAATTTTTACTTAATCATGACAATATAGATAACATGTTTTGTTTCTTTATTCAAAGCACAAAAGATCTCAATGAAGCCCAGATAATGGCACTGTTCTTATTCTATTGCCAGCATCAAACCTAAATACAACCTTTACATGTTTGCACAAGTATAGGATGAGGATAGTCATTGTGAAAAAAAAGCAAAAAATTATTACAAAGATGGAATCAGGTAAATATCCATACAATAAGCACATAGCAAGAGTGTTTACAGCCTTACCTGCACAAAAGAGTCATGCATTTTCAGCTCCTCCATGACACTTTTCCTAAGGTTAGAGATCGCAGATTTTGCATCATCATCAGCACATTCCTCTGCTAGCTCATACCTACAGTTTCCAAAGGAGCCACATTGACCAAATTGCATCAACTAAAGAATAAGTTTCACAAGAGAATGCATGTATATTTTTCCCATGAAGCATAGATGCAGACATACACAACATGGAGTAAACCATCAGCAAATTTCTGAACTTAGAAGCTAGAGCATGGTATGGACTGGACATGATATTAACATAATTGTGAAATAACCAATTGCCTAAAAAGCTTAAATGGATAGAGGGAGGTAGATTAATAATTTTATATCTTAAACACACCCTCGTGCAAGCTTGAGATTACCTATGAGCAGGTCTCAAACATATGGAATTTTAAATAGAGTAAGAAGTTCGTTAGTAAGATTGAGATGGGGACATTGTTGCTCTAATAGCTAGCGAAACATTCAACTACTCTGCTAGCTTAAGCTCTTCTACCACTTATTGAACTGCAAATAAACACCATCCACCCCAAAAGAAGTGGGCCTATGATGACTAACAAGAAGGTCCCCTAAATGTGAAATATTAAATGTGGTGAACATGTGGAACTTATTAAATGTGGTAAACCTGTGGAACTCAAAACTTCTCACTCTAATTGTGAAATAGCCAATTGCTCAAAAATCTTTACCTGAGAGAGGAATGCATATTTATTTTTTATATCTTCTTAACAATAATATATGTTTGCTTAACTGTAATAATTCTTATAATTTACTAGTATGTTTATAGTACAAAATTTTAAATTGGAATCACCCTAACAATTTTAGGTTCTTGCATGAGTTTTAGACCCACTTCTACAAAATTCTTCTATAATAAAAGAAAGAGAAGAAATTATTAGAAGAAACAAGTGAAAAAATCACCTTAAAAGAAAAAGGAAGAAAAGTAAATAAATAAGTGATAAGAAATTGATTAAGCATAGCTTTCCGATTCTTATCAATATCTGGCAGAAAATCCCCTTGAAAGCCCCTGTAGCCAAGGACAATAAAGACACAATTAAGGCAACTTTATCCCATAGCAGAGACATAGGAATGAGTTAATCTCTAAATATTGAAGCATGTCTCTCCAACTCTATCTATGCAGCTACACATAAAATTCTGACTTTTCTGAAAGCTATATATTTGGACAGTTAACATCCTCAAAATGCTCTAGGCATACTCAACACCCATCAATACAAAACCCTACTCCATAGTCTAAGAAACTAAATGAAGAGGAAAAGATGGTTTCACAACTACGATAGTAAATGACAATAATGTTTTCGGATAAGGCATTATTAGGCCTCCTTATTAAGAAAAAGCCATTCATTTGAATTAAATTAAGGAAAATTATCCAATAATTTCTTATATTTTTAAAGAAAAATAATTTAACATTCCAAATCCGATCACTAAGATTAAACAGATGGGTTCCTGGGATTAATGATAAGATAATCAATACAAGATATATAAATTATATAGATATGTATTGATCAGAAGTGAAAACAAGATAAATGAGAGCAAAGTAATCCAAATAATGAGAAGACAGAAGGGAATGGAATGAAACAATCTAAGAAATGCTAGCAAAAGAGAAATATTGCATTTCTATGAATTTCCCAAAAAATTATATACTAGATATCCCCCACCTAACAGAGAATATTTCTTACAGTCTCGGTTGAAGAACACTTGTTCAGCCTTGACATCCCATTGAATAAACTAAAAACCAAACTTACACCTATTAACTTTATGCCACAAAGAAGAAAGTTCAAGGGAATCCCCAAAACCACTTATCTACCAAAAATCAATTTTGAAATACCAAATTGACAAGATTTAATCATCTATTAGACTTGGGGCATGTTCTGTATAACGAACAAGTACATAGGTGCATGCTTTGAGTCACAGTACACATCTGGAGTTTTATGCTAGCATGCACCATGATTTTGCAGTCTGCACCAATTAAGTACGTTGTGCAAACAGTCTAACAAACAGTCATTTATCCTTTCCCTATGCTCTAAGACTTAGCACTATCTTCCAATTAACAAAATGATCCTTCTTCTCGTAATTTACCTCACACCAAAGGAATCTCCCATAATATGCCTAATTAATCCATCAATCCTAACAGGAATGTTCCACAGGAGTAAGTTCTCTGATGGAATGGAATATTAAAGTGTCAACATGAAAAGAAAGAGTTGCACTTATAAATTAGAAAAAGCACTCTTTCACCCATCAGCCTTTTATAAATCTCATCAACCGCATGTTTTCCAAAAGAAGGAAACCTAGGATTTTCCCATAGAGATACCCAAAATATGTAATAGGCTAATCCAACTTAGTACAACCTGCTCCATGAGCAAGATAATCAAGAGACTCTTCTTGCACATTAAACCAGAATTAACCCTTTAAAATGCTCTAAGGTTGTGGTGTTCAAGATACCAGGAGCAACAGAACTTTAGCAGAACTGATCATGTAACTCTGAAAGGAAGAGAATATTGCCATCCACAAATTGAAGGAGAGGAACCATCAAATACAATACTGAACAATAAAACACCAAATAACCTTCTTTCCACTCCCCTATGAAAAAGAAGGGAATAGTACCATCTACAAATGGTTAGAGAGGAAACATCAAATCATAATAATGAACCTTAAACCAACAAATAAACTTCTGTTCACTCACCTGTCAAATCATTCCCTTTAACACAATGACTACCATGGGGAAAAAAAAAAAACTAAAATTGTATAAATGGGTTATTGCAACTATGTCTCAATAATAAACCATTTAAAGATATCCAAAACTTTAATCTACTTTTATCTGCAATATCTCCACCATGTGATGATAAGATAGAGGGGGGAACTATTTTTCCTTTTTGGTTATCTGATAAGAAAGGCATATTGGAAGCTTCCTATCAAAGAGTGCATTTTATCAAATACACAATCTGATCTTCAAGCTTTAAAAAATAATAAAAAATAAAAATTGTAGCGAACTATAAACCTTAGCATAAACCTACTAAAGCAAGAAAAATTACTTGACTCCCCCCTATCAATATAACATTTATACCATCCTTAGTTTTATACATGAAACTTACATACAAGAAATCCTGTTACGACCAGCGCATTCTCCCAGAAACCTTTTTTTGCTATCTGTAATGTTTATGCCGAGCTCGATATATTTCTGCAAAAGGCTACAGAAACAATAAGTGCAGTCATACCTTGGACACAGAGCCATACTGCCTGTTTGATACACTTATTTCGCGGCGCAGTCTATGTATTATTGTCCAAAGGTTACACATTCCATCACATTGATGTACTTTTCCCTATATTTCAAGGCTTTTCCTACTATAGACTAGATTGATAAGCAAGTAAGTCAACTAAATTGTCACTTTCACCGACTCTTGATATAATTCAATCACCCAACTCTGATACAGGCATATGAATCAAGCTTGAGCTTCTTCATCAAGTCGAATCCTAGAGTGAAATTATCCTCTTAATACCATGAATATAGAGGGCACACCTCATTTCATTTCTTCTGCTCTTTTGGCATTTTGGTGGTGGGGATTGGATTAACCTTAAAACAACGATATGGTTCTATGACGCAGATACTAAGGCAATGAAACTACATTGTAACCTGCGCTCAATTAAATATTAAAATCCAATAAGCTCTATGCTGACCCTTTTGCAAACAACTATATGAGCTTAATAATCAAGATTACAAAGAATCATTACAAGGCAAAGAATGCCATTACGAGGTAAAATTTCAACATTCCAACAAATTACAGTAGAGAGAGAGAGAGAGAGAGAGAGAGAAAACTAACGCTTGAGCAAAGGCTTTCAGAAAATACACATCTTGAGCGATGTAGTGACGGAAAGTTTCAAGCTTGAGATTGCCAGAAGCCAAACAAACAACAAAAGGAGAGTAGAGAGCCAAAATTGATTCTCTCTTGAACTTCTTCCAGAACCTTCTAGCAATTCCCTCTTCGTTGTCCAACGTCATCGGCTTCATCGCCGATTTTATCGTAGAAGACTTCATCGGAGAAGAACTAGGGTTTGGATTTACACTAGTGGAGAATTTGAGAAATGGAGAAGATGCTGATGATGATCGGAGATGAGAGGAGAGAGGATCGGAGAAGATCTTGTCGGGGAGAGAGGGCCTGGTTAGATTTGAATTGAGTAGAAGGCGCTGCAAAGAGAGGGAAAGAGAGAATAAGGGCTTGAGAGAGAGAGAGGGTTTGGGGGGAGAGAGAAGAGTGAGCTGGCAGTTGACAGGTGAGGAGCTGGATTTGATAGACTTGGGCTAGACCAGGAGGGGCGATGAACCTAATAGTTACACTACACCTCACCAAAAACTCTAAAATAGATAGGTATAGTATAGGGTTTTTTTATTGATATTTTTAATTAAAATTATTTAAATGTTATTTTTTAAAAAATATTATTATTCATGTTTTTTTTTTAATTTTTTTAATCCACCTTAATAAAAAGTAAAAAAAGATTTCACATTTTAGGAGTGTAAAATTGAATTCGCACTCTCAATACGTAAAATTATCATGACTTGAGTTTCAATTTTAAAACGTGAAATCACTTTCGCATCTGCACCTCTCCTCTCCTCTGTGACGGGCGAAAGGGTCTCCTCTCCTCCATGATAGATCTCTTCAGGCGAAAGGTTGCCGATTGGAGGGTTCTAGAGGTAATTTTTATCATTTCTTCTCAATTGCTACGAAATGTATTTAATCTTCATCATTTCTTCAATAGTTGATGGATCTAGGGTTTTTAGCTTTAGGGTTTTCTTGGCTACGGAGAAATTTCATCTGTTCATGTTAAGGTTTTTAGTTTTAGGGTTACATTGTTTGTGTGAATGGTTGACGGATTTAAGGTTGCATTGTTTGTTTGAATATGTTAGGGTTTTTAGCTCTAAGATTTGTAACTATTTGAATACATATTAGAGTTTACTGTAATGTTATGGTTTTTTTATGAAATTAGGGTTTGTTCCCTAGAGTTTCCTGCGAATCTAGGGTTTGTTCTAATGCTCAACGAATTTTTTTTTTACTATTAAATGCTTTGATTGTTTGAATCAAGAGTTTTTTTTTTTATGTAAATGTAGGTTTATTACATGTTTTATTCTAATGTTCTAATACACTAGGGTTTCTTGAATTTTTTATATTCTGCGAATGTAGTGTTTGTTGTAATGCTCTATAAAATTTTTATACATTATATACTTTACGAATTTAGAGATTATGCAATTATATGCTTCGATTGTAATACATTTGTATTATAGTGTTTGCAATATATTTGTAAGATATTTGTTGTTGTTTTGTTATTGATCGTGCATCGTTATTGATACTTTGTTGTCTATGTTGGTTGCATTTTAAGGAATAACATGTAGGGTTTGCATTATAGTTATTGCTAAAACTCTGTTACGAATATTTTGTTAGAGTTAATTTTAAAGTTGTTAAAAATGTATTTGTTTTGGATGTAGTTAATAGAAAAAGGAAACATGGGTGACAATCATGTTAGGCTTGTGCTTTATTGGGGTGGTGTAATTGATGTGGTTGAAAATGAATATTGGTATAGTGTGGGTCTGAAAATGGGTGTTATGGTTGATAGTAGTATTATATAACGAGAGTTTATAAAAATCTTGCATCCTAAAAGTGGGTATGATTTTAGAGAATTCAAGCAGAATGTGGCATGTAGATATCATCTCTAGTCTAGGTAGTCTCTTTCTTATTATGTATTATATGTGGAGAACGATGAATTCTTACCGGAGATGTTGTCACTCCTCAAATATATCCCAAATTTGATTGCAGTTGAACTATTTTTAAAACCAGAAACAATTATGTGTGTACCTATTGACCCACTCATGGTGGGTTGCTCAAGTTGGGGTAGACAAAATATGTCTGACATCCCAGACAACTCTTTTGGATTTCAAAATTATCCTAACATGATTGCTGATTTGGGGTGAAATAGATTTTGGTTATAATATAAATTTGCTAAGAAACGGGAATATTAGAGATGAGTGATTATAGTATAGGGCATTTATTTAAGATGATATTGTTTTGGCTGGTTTTTATGAATCAGGTATGCCTATTGGAAGAGAGTATGATGAGCCTAGTACTAGTAGACCTTATGAAGGGCAAGATACAGATCCTGTAGATGCATTTGTTGTTAAGAAATCAGAGGGTGAAAGTGAGAATGAACAGAATGTTGATGAAAAATATCAGGTTGTTGAAGAGGAAAAATATCTGATTATTAAAGAGGAAGAAGAAATACCATTCCTACACACTATGAGAGAAGAGTCCATGATTATTGATAAATATAATGACTATGACTGTCTAACATGGGATAATGATTAGACTTCAAAGTTACAAGTTGGGATGGTCTTCGCATCCAAAGAGAAAGATTAACATACTGTCAGTGCTGCTCGATACGGGAGCACAGATACTTTAAAGTATATGAAAGTTCTCTGAATATATGGTTTATGAGATGTTATTTGTATCGTGAGAACAACTACTTGTGGCATATTCGAGCTAGACTAAAGAAAAGTAGTCGCCTTTGGGAAATTACAAGGTTGAAAGTAAAACATACTTGTTTCCCTCAATTGTCCCAATGTGGACTCGAACATGGTGAGTCGTTTAATCAAAAACCACATAAAAGAAAATATCGATTATAAAGTGTATGATGCAGTTGAGGATATGAGATCATATAGGGTAAACCTGTCGTACAAAAAAACTTAGATGGGATGTCGAAAATCTATAGAAATGGTGTATGGTAATTGGGAGACCTTTTATACATTATTACTATAGTTTTTGGATGTTGTGCAGATGACTAATCCTAGGATTGTTGTTGACTAAAGGTTTATTGAAGTATCGGGGTCTAATGAGACTATTTTTCACTCAGTTTTCTGGGTTTTCAAACTATATATCGATACATTTAGATATTGCAAGCTGGTGATAAGTATTGATAAGACATTTCAATATGAGAGATATAGGGAGAAAATTTTAATTGCTGTTGTAATAGATATGGCTAATCATATTCTTCATTTATATTTTGTTATTGTCGATAAGAAGACCATTTTGAGTTGGGCACGGTTTTTGGAAAATTTGAGAGTGCACATCATTGGTGATCGGTACGGAGTGTGCTTGATATCAGATAGGGTGCCCGGTATAATGCGAGCCATAGAGAGGAATAACAATCTCTAACTACCACTTGCATATCACAGATTTTGTTTGCGGCATGTAGAGCCTAATTCAGTAAGCAATTCAAGAACAAGCCGCTAACGGAATTGAATCATAAGGCAGCCAAACAAAAACAAATCAGAAAGTTTGATACTGTGATAAATAAAATCAAAGAGTTTACTGAGCTCGCATATAGGCGGTAGATGGGGATTCCTTTTGACAAATAAATGGTGTTATGATGGTGGATATAAATAGGGGAACATGACCACCAATCGATCGGAATCATTCAATGGTATGTTTAAAGGTGCAAAAATGCTATCAATAATTACATGTGTGCAGGTTACCGCATGGTTCGATTCTTCAATAAGAATCGAGAAAAAGCAGATGACAATGTCAAGGAAGGCAACATGTGGCCAACATTGGTGATAAAAAAATTAGTCAGAAATGAGTAGAAATTAAAATTCCATCATGTCATTGCATTTGATAGATGTAGAGAAGAGTATGAGATAATGACTAGATTTCATGGTGGGAGGGGTGGTAATAGCCATACCGTGCAATTAGATGTCCCATTATGTATTTGTGGAAAATATGTTGCATTCAAACTTTTTTACTTACATATGTGAAGAGTTTGTGTGGACATGGGTCATGAGTTTAGGACACTTATAGATAGACTACATAGTTGTCAATCAATACATCTTACATATGGTAGCAAATTCCATCCTCCTCCATACAAGAACTATTAGCCCCCTCCTTCTTTCTATTTGCTACACAATGTTTCGCGCCTTAACTACCAGCTAGGTAAATCACGAAATACGCAAATTCATAATGAAATGGATAGGAAAAGAACTCAGTGTTATAACATATATGGTGAATATGGGCATAATCGTCACAATTGCTCTAATATGGATCAGTTACAAGAGAGGACAAGACACGGCTTAAACTTGTTTCCCATCATGTATTTGTTTCAATATGTACTGTGGACTTTCCTAATTGTTATGGATGTACATTTTTTATTTGGTTTAAGAATTTTGCATCATGTGATTGTTTCCCCTCGTGTACTTGCTCTACGTGTACATTATTTATTTAGTTTGATGATTTCAAATTTTTATCAGTCTTTAACTTTCTTGTGATCATAGTTATGGATTATACTTGTTCAGACTTTACCCCAAGACGATGGGACCCTAGTGTCTTAACGTTGCAGTCCTCACACTGGTTCAATCTCTATGGAAGACTGAGAGTGATACTCCCCTAGAGGTGCGTCGTTCTGATCGTGGGTTTTGGGCTGTTCAATCTCTTGACATTAGAGTATAGGAGATTTTGTTGTGAGTGAGTTTTTATGATCTCTATAGATATGAGCTAAATCGGCATGATCATGCTCTTATTACTGTGTTTGTGGAGAGATGGTAACAGGAGACGCATACTTTTCACTTACAAGTTGGTGAGACCACGATTACGTTACATGACGTTTTGGTGTTTTTCGGTTTGCCTGTTGATAGGGATACAGTTATAGGGGTAGATCGCAGTTGTTCTATTACTGAGTGACAGGATGTTTGTCGTACTCTTTTGGATTTCTTCCCTAGACCAAAGATTTTTTTGGAAACTATCTTAAGTTATGAGCTATCACAAATTTTCTCGATTCACATCCTCTCAGTCCAAAGTCAGATGCAACACTGTACAGTTTCACGCACATGGTCGCATTATGCAATTGTTGGGTACTTTTTTTGAAGACCAGTCTGGGTTAAGAGTCAAGCTTATATATTTGGAGCTTCTACGAGATCTTGATTGCGTCAGATAGTATAGTTGGGGCAGTGTTATCTTGGCGACAATTTATAGAGCCATGTGTCAGGTTTCCGCTGATAGCGTTAGATAGATTTATGGTCCTGTCTTATTTATATAGGTAGTATTTCTCCATTTAGTGTATTATTTTTTACTTAATAATACTTTCTTTGCATACTATATCATTTATTCAATACTTTTTATTATATCAGATTTGGGCATGGAAGAGAGTGCCCATATTTACCTCGATTAAATGCCAAACCATTCTTCTGGTGCCCTCTACTCCACACATACCAGTCGACCCTGGAGGAGCTCTATACGTATTGTTAATTCATTTATTTGTATTTTTTCTCTAGTCATTTCATTTTGTGTAATTCTATGTTGACATTTTTTATTTGTAAATAATTGGGATATTCTTCGTAATTATATATATATGCGGCAGTTTGCTCTTAAAACATATCGAGATCAGTTAAATCATATGGGAGTGACTGGGGGTAAGTAAATTTCTTCTTTGCCTACCACTTCTATAACTATAGTTTTAATTAACACATTTTTTTTTTGGTTTATTTGGATGCCATATTCGGATTCTGACCTGGCAACGTTACCTGAATATTACTTCGTCGGCTCTGACATATGGTGTGCTAGTGTTCCCTTATCGATTTTAATGTTATCAAAACTTTAAATCCTAAAAGTTTTTTTAATATTATCTTTCAATTAGGAAAATAATTAAAGAGTTTCTTTTAATTATTGATGAAATAAGGAGAGATTAGTTGTTTGGCATTTGTTGAATAATTATAACCAATTTATTTATGATTATTGAAATTTTTAGATAGATTGTTAATCAATCACATGAAATCAAGGTCGAAATAATTCATTTGGCTAGAAATTAAATTTTTATTGAATTTCATTCTTTTAATTTCGTGTTGTTTATTTTTTATCTTTATTTTCTTAAATTAATTTATTAGTTTAGTTAATTTTTGAACTTCCCATATTTTTTTTATTTTTTTTTCTTAAAAGAGATAAATCCACTATTCTCTGAGTAGATGACCTTATTCACTCTATATTATTATTTTGTGAAATAAGTTAATTTACTTTTAACTGTTTGACAACACATATCAAATAGGTATATCAAAATTATAAAAGTAGATATAAAATTTATTTATCAAAATAAAAAAAAATATTAAATTCACAAAAAGATTGGTATGCATATTAATAAAGTTCATTATTTAGTTCAAACTAAATATTTTACAACAACAAACAACAATAACAACAACAATCTGAATCTTATTCCCAAAATTTGGAATCAACCGTTTGAGAGACAAATATATGATAAAAAAAAAACAAACAAAACCACATGCACACACATATATAACACGAAAAGTGATGATTTAACTTTCTCTAATTCTCCTACACCATTCGTTTATGTCCGAAATTATCTCTTTAATTAACCCCTTAATTATCATATCTTTGTGAATACATCGTATTCATATTTTTAATGGTCTATCTCGTCATTTTACTAGATTTTCTATATTTAATCTCTTAATTTTCCTAACCGGTGTATCTTTGGGTTTTCGTTGCACATGACCAAACCATCTCAAATAATACTATTACATTTTGTCCACAATTGAGCACACTCCTAATTTACTGCGTATCTCTTCATTTCTAATCCTATCTTTCATAGTTTTACCACACATCTATCTTAGCTTTCTCATTTCAGTTACAACCATTTTCTGCTATTGTTTTTGTTTAATGGCTCAACATTCGGTACTATATAGTAATGTAGGTCTTACTGTCGTCCTATAAAACTTTCTTTTCAGGGAGAGTGACATCATGCGATCTCAAAGAACTCTAGATGTTCTTCTCCATCTCATTCAACTCGCTTGAATCATATGATTTTCATCTCTATTTATGTTGCCGTCATTTTGAATAATGGACCCGAGATATTTAAAACGTTAACTTTTTGTTACATCATGTCCTCCTAAATTAATTGTTCTTTCATCTTCTGATGGTTATCACTGAATGTGCATTTCATGTACTCCGTTTTAGATCTGCTCAATCTAAATCCTCTGAACTCTAGTGTGTCCCTCCATGACTCAAATTTAATACTAATACTCTCTCTAGTTTCATCTATCAACACTATATCGTCTACAAAAAGCATACACCATGGTATTTCATCTTGGATGCTCTTTACAACTTCATCTATCACTATTACAAATAGAATTGGATTTAATGCCGATCCCTGATGGAGTCCAATGTTTATCGGAAAGCTATCATTTACCCTCCACAAGTTTTTACATTGATGACAACTCCATCATACATATCTTTAATAAGATTTATGTATTTGATGGAAATCCTCTTTTTCATCAACGCCCACTACAATATATCTCTTGGCACCCTATCATATGCTTTTTCTAGGTCAATAAATACCATATATAAATTTCTCTTCTGTGCCCTAAATGTCTCCATCAGATTTCTTAGTAAGTAGATTGTTTTGGTAGTGGATTTTCCTGGTATAAATCTAAACTGATTCTGAGATATACTTATCTCCAATCTCAATTTATACTCAATCACTCTTTCCCATAATTTCGTAGTATGACTCATAAGTTTAATTCCCCTATAATTAGAACAGTTTTGTATATCTCATTTATTCTTGTATAATGGTACAAGTGTACTCTCCCTCCATACTTTGGGTATCTTCTTGATTTGCCAAATTTTATTAAAAATGTCTATTAATATTGTTATCCCTACCTCCCCTAAACATTTCCATACCTCAATGGGTATATTATCGTGTCCTAAAGTTTTATAACTCTTCATTCTCTTTGAGGCTTCCTCCGCTTCATGAGAACAAATTTTATGTTTGAAGTCCCTATTGATCTCCTTTACAGGTATCGTGATATTGTCAATATTTTTTGTACCCTCCACATTGTACAAATTATCAAAATAATCTCTCCAACGTTTTCTTATGTCTTTATCCCTCACAAGTATACTATTAGTTTCATTCTTGATACACTTGGCACTATTTAAATCTTTTCCCTTTCTCTCCTTTAATTTGGCGATTCTATAAATCTCTTTCTCTCCATCATTGGTTTCTAATTTCTTATACAATTCATTATATATCTTATTTTTTGATTCTCGGATAATCTTTTTCACTTTTTTCTTCGTATTTTTGTATAATTCAAATGTCTCATTATTTTTCCTATTTTTAAGATTTCTATAACACTCTCGTTTTGTTCTTATAGCCATTTGGACTTCCTCATTCTACCACCATGACTCCTTGCTTACTGGAGCCCGCCCCCTAGATACACCAAGAACCTCTCTGTCTATATTTTTAATATTATTAGATATTTTTACCCACATAGTTTCTGAATCATCATTAGCCGACCAAATTGATTCCTACATTAATTTTTTTCTAAAATTGTTATTTTTTCTTCTTTCAATTTTCACCACTTAATTCTTGGCTCTACTAATGAACGATATTCCTTTTGCACTTTAGACACACGCATATTTACAAATAAAAGTCTATACTGAGTTGTTACACTCTCTCATGGTATAATTTTGCAATCCTTACAAGTTATTTTGTCGCTTCTCCTAATGAGAAAGAAATCTATTTGGTTAGCATTTAACCCACTTCTTTATGTAACTACGTGCGACTCTCTTTTTTTTGAAAAAAATATTTATGAGTATCGGATCAAATGTTGTAGCAAACTATAAAATGGTTTCTCTCGCTTCATTCCTATTTCCAAAACCAAAGTTTCCATGTACAATTTCAAATTTTTCGTTATTCTTCCCTACATGTCCGTTAAGATCTCTACTAATAAATACTTTCTCTCTATTAGGTATAGTCTGCATAAATTTATCCAAATCTTTCCAAAATTATTTTTTACTAATTGCATCTATACCTACTTGAAGTGTATATACGCTCACTATGTTAATTATGTTTTTTTCATTAACCATATTGACAAGTAAAATTATATCCAATTTTCTTTTTTATCTCCACTATATTCTCATGTAGGTCTTTAAGTACAATTATTCTTATACCATTTTTAGTTCTAACCCTCCCTGTGTACCACAGTTTATACCCATAAGGTTCAATTATTCTAACTTTCTCCCCTACCCACTTAGTCTCTTGTAGACACATAATTTTAATCTTTCTCCTATTCATTACTTCCCCTATCTCCCATAATTTACCAGTTAATGATCATATATTCCAAGTATCTAGACGAATCTTATCTTCGTTGTCTCTCATTTTTGTATTTCGACAAGGAATTCTTATATTGATTGACAATTATGATAAACTAAATTCCACCAAACTTTTAATTAAAGAAAAATAAAAAAATATTAAAAACAGTAATGTCAAAAATAATAATGTTAAAATTTTAAAAAAAATCAAAATACAATAATGTTAAAAACAATAATATTAAAATTAAAAGTAAAATAATTCTTATTTGTCTCTATTATATTTTGACAAAAGATATTACACTGGTTGTCAGTCTACCGCAACCCTACTCCTTTACCCGGATTTGGAACCGGCTGTGACGGAGTTATTATTAAAAAAAAAAAGAAGAAGAATAAGATATCAAGCAAAAATACTAACAATAAAGAATAAAAACAAGACAAAACAAAACATTCTTGAAACGATTAAAAGAATGAGAGAATGACAAACTAAGAACTATCATTTAAACAATAAAAAAAAAACCAACAAAGCAATAAAATCAATAAACCAACAGAGCAAGAACAAACCAAGAAGATCCTCAAATCACAAACCAAAAACGCAGCAAGCAGACCAATACACACCAGATTGAACAAACCAAGAACAAACCAATAGAGCAAACCAAGAAGTATCGGGCAATCAAACATGAATCAGAATTTAGAAAGAAAAGACCAATTCTTGAGACAAAGTTTGGGAACAAATGACCGATTGAATAGAAATAAGATTAGAATAGAAAGAAGAGCAATGTTTAAAAAATCAGAACAAGAGCTGACAACTTTCAGAACCCAGATTTCAGCAATGTTTAAGAAATAAAATTACAAAAAGAACACAGACAAGAACTGAGAAAGAACAATCACAATAACAAAAAGGATTCATAAAGAAAAGTCTAATTCATAAAGAACTCACCGATTGATCAGATTACGGACAGAAGACAAGAAAACTCACCAACAACAACTGAACAAACTTGATCTAGCCGCGACAATTGGACTCGGGCAATTCGATGAACCCTTACAGTAGAAACCTAAGGAAACAGAGCACAAACAAACCTCTGATGTTGGCGACTGATTCTTTTGAACAATTATAGTAGCCCAAAAATCAGGAACCTTGGAACCGATAAGCAGAAAATGCAGAGCAGTGTCCGTCTGAGTGCAGAATAGTAACTTGTATGTGTGATGAAATTATAGATCAAGATTGATGAAATTGCAGAAATTGATCTCTTAGACGTCAGGACAAATTGGGTTGCGATGTTAAAAGGATTTTTTGTTGAAAACCAAGGATATAGCTCAAGAAAATTTGATAGAATTATGAAAATTTTCGATAACCGTCTGGGCAAATGACAACTCAAATTTATAGAATTGCAAAATTACAGAAACAATTGCAGAAATTTGCTAGAGTTGCAGAAATTAATCAAGAATTTGTTGTTGAAAATTTGATATGTGGTAGATAAATAATGATATGTAATAAAGAGATAGAGGGTAGAAGAAGAAGAGTGAGAATAGAAGAATTTCAGGTATTAGATTCAAATCTATTTCTTGCACACCCATTCTCCTTGCTGCCAGTTACATTTATACTAACAATCTCTCCATCGTAACTAACTTCTCCCACTCTCCCTCTCTTCCTTGCCTTTGCCCCACTTATTCTAACAACTCAACAGAATCTTTCCTACTATAACTACCCAATAGACATAACAAATTTATCAATAACTCCCTCATATCATAGCTTCCACATATCAACTCCCCTTTACTAAAACTGTTCCTTGTCCTCAAGGTTTATGTCTGAAAATTTCTTTTGAATATTGTAATAGAACTCATAAGTAGTCTCATCCTCTATTCTATTGCTCCATTGAACGAGAATCTGAGTAGTAGATCGGTTCCCTCTTTGAACGATTCGCCTGTCCAGAATACGAATTGGAATAGCTGCCAAAGCATCCATTGATTTAGGTAGTTGCAGTTGCACTGCTACATTGGCTCCCATCTTCTTTTTGAGCTTGGAAACGTGAAATGTTGGGTGTATTTGACTTCCTAGGGACAACTGCAACTTGTAGGCTACCGATCCTGCCCTCTGCAATTTTTTGAAAGGGCCATAGTACAAAGATTGCAACTTGTTGGTCATTTTAAATATGCTTCCTTGCTTATAAGGTTGTAGTTTGACATAAACCCACTCCCCTACTTGGAACTCCCTTTCTGTTCTTCGTTTGTCGGCTAGGCTCTTCATTCGATCCTGTGCTTTCTGTAAATTTTCCTGAAGCAATCTAATCATTCCCTCCTTTTCTCTCAACTTCTGATCAACTGTCGGCAGAACTTCATCTTTGGGAATATATGGAATATGCAACGGTGGTTTATATCCATACAACACCTCAAAAGGAGAGTACTTTGTAGAGCTATGACAATTAGTGTTGTACCATAATTCAGCCAAAGGTAACCACAGCACCCACTTGTTCGGATAATCTCCTGTCATACACCTCAAATAAGTTTCTAAGCATCTATTTACCACCTCTGTTTGGCCGTCACTTTGAGGATGACACGCTGTAGAATAATATAGGTCAATACCCTGTTTTTTTACAGAATTCTTACTAAAATCTACTGAGAAAGATAGTATCCCTATCACTTATTATCACCTTCGGCCACCTATGGAGTTTATAGACATTCTCAATGTATGCTTGTGCTACTCCTACTGCTGTGAAAGGATGCTGTAACGTAATGAAATGCGCATATTTACTTAAGCGATCCACCACCACATAGATCACGTCCTTTCCCATAGATTTGGGAAGTCCTTCAATAAAGTCCATTGTAACTTCCTCCCATACTCCTTTAGGAATTGGTAATGGCTGTAAAAGTCCAGGAGATGCAGTCCGGTCATATTTGCACCTTTGGCAAATTTCACATTCTCGAATGATCTTCCGAATGTCCTTCTCTAACCCCTTCCAATAGAACATGCTTGCAATCTTTTTGGTAGTAGATCCTACACCTGAGTGTCACCCCACAGGAGAGCTATGTATGCTTTTAATGATTCTCCTTCGTAACTTTTCCACTTGACCGACCACCAACTTCCCTTTCCTTTTAAGTAGGCCTTGCGACCAGCTGTATTTCTTATCACCATCCTTATTATCCTTAATTTGTTCTACCAATCACCGTAACTTCTCATCCTTATCCCAGCTTTTCTTAATTTCTTTGAGGAGGGTGGGATGGATAGTTGTTAAAGCCAATGCTAACAATTCAATTCCTGGCACCCTTGATAAAGCATCAGCAACAACATTTTCTTTACCTTGCTTATGACAAATTTCATAATCGAAGGCCAACAACTTAATCAGCCACTTAAGTCGGCTTGCACTGTGTACCTTCTGTGTGAGAAGATATTTGAGGCTTTGGTGGTCTGTACGAATGATGAAATGCCTACTTAAAAGGTAATGCCTCCATTTTGTTACTGCAAACACCAAGGCCATCAACTCCCTATCATATACTGACAGTCCACGATGTTTTTTTTATGATAATCCCTTACTCAAATAGGCGATAAGATGAGCATTTTGCATGAGCACAACACCAATTCCATGACTGCTAGCATCAATTTCCACAATGAATGTCTGCTGAAAATCAGGAAGAGTTAGTACTGGAGCGTAACAAGTGCTTCTTTCAACTGATCAAAGGCAACTTGCGCTTGTGCAGTCCAAATAAATTGCTCTCTCTTGACTAGATCATTCAGTGGCCTACTAATCTATCCGAACCCACGAACAAACCGCCTGTAATAACCTGCCAATACTGAGAAACTTCGAAGCTGTTTTACATCCCTCGACACTGGCCAATCTTTTATTGCTTTAACCTTTTGAGGATCTGTGGATACTCCTTGGTCATTAATGATGTGACCAAGATACTCCACTTCAGGTTGAGTAAAGTAGCATTTACTTTCCTTTGCAAACAAGAAGTGCTTCCTTAACAGCTTCAAAGTTACTTATAGGTGTTGCAAATGCTCATTCAGGCTGCGACTAAAAACTAGTATGTCATCAAAGAACACCAAGATAAATTTACGAAGATGTTCCCTGAAGACATCATTCATCAATTGTTGAAAGGTAGCAGGAGCGTTGGATAACCCAAAGGGCATTACTACAAACTCATAATGACCATCATGAGTTTTGAATGCTGTTTTATACATATCCTTTGGGTACATTCGAATTTGATGATAACCAGAACATAAGTCGATCTTGGAGAAAATAATAGCACCATGTAATTCATCTAATAATTCTTCTATAAGAGGGATATGGTACTTATCTTTTATAGTATTGCTGTTCAAGGCTCTATAGTTCACATACATCATCCAGCTACCATCTTTCTTCTTTACGAGCACCACCGGCGATGAATACGAACTAGCACTTGGCTGAATCAGACCTGTACTCAGCATTTCTTTGATTAATTTCTCCAATGCATCCTTCTGTAAGTTAGAGTACCGATAGGGTCTCAAATTTACTGGTGCTGAGCCTGGTTTCAGGGGAATCCTGTGATCACAATACCTGTGTGGAGGCAGTCAAGCTGGCTCTGCAAATACATCCTTGTAGGTGGCCAAAAGTTGCTGGACCTTCCTAGGGATGCCTTCTTTTGGTTTAATACTTCCTTCCTCCACCATTATTGACTGATTGTTGTGCACCTTCAGTACAAATAGCTGGGAAAAATCTCTTTTGCTTATCATCTTATTGAAAGCATGTGCTTCTATGGATTTTAGGGCCGCCTCAGTGGCTCCTTTAAACTCACACTCCTTCCCATTTATTATAAATTTCATCACCAACTCTTGAAAATTCCAAATAATGTCTTCTAAGCTAGCAAACCACTGTACACCAAGAACCATTTCACAGCCACCGAGTGGAATTAAGTATACATCTGCCTTGAATTTGTTCCCTTGCATCACCCAAATAACTCCTTTACACATTGCACTACATACAAGTCTCTCTCCATTAGCCACAGTCACCTAGACTGGCTTGATTTTTAAGATTAAATATCTCATTCTTCTAGCTGTGTTCATATCCAAAAAATTATGGGAACTACTAGAGTCGATCAATAAATGCACTACTCCCTTTTTTAACTGACCTGCAATCCTCATTGTGCTGCAATTTTGGCTTACCTTCGTTCCAATAAGAGCACTTAGCGAAAGACAGGGAGCTTCTTGACTTACTTCAAGTGTACAATCCTTATCTTCTTCTCGACCTTCCTCCTCCTCGCCCATTATTGCCTCCACTGTTATCTTGTGTAATTGCTTGTTTTTACATTTATGCTTAAAAGAATAATTCTCATCACACCATAAACAAAGTCCCTTGGCTCTCTTCTCATCCATTTCCATATTAGTCATTTTTCTGACCACCGTAGCCTTTCCCTTGTTTCCCTCTGCTTCTAGTATCCTTTAGGAGTAGGTAATACTCCAGAAATTGCCACAGAATTAGGATTGCTGGAGTGCTGAGCACACTTGACAACTCTAGAATTTACCTGTGGTAATGTCATCTGACTATATGGAAACTTCAGGTTAATTTCTTGCTGCCTAGCTAAGGCGTATGCTTCTTATAAAGATTTAGGTCTAATAAGCCTCACCATGTTGCCAATTTCTGGCTTAATCTTGGCAAGAAAATAGCTGATTACATAGTCTTTTGCCAAATTCAGCCTGCTTAATAATGAATCAAATGACTCCAGAAACTCATCCAAACTCCCTGACTGAGTTAGATTCACTAGTTCAGCCATTGGGTCCTCATACACACTAGTGCCAAAACGTATCTGGAGAGCCCTTACATATTCTTCCCAGTGTGGTGTGTAACACCGACACCTCAGTGTACTCATATTTTACTTCTTCTCACATTTATATATAATGTTTTTCATGTTTCATAGAACGAAATTCACTCAGAAAATTTATTAAATATTTGATTGGCTAAAGTTTTAAATTTTAGGTGATCGGTTAGTAGAATATTGGTTTGTTCGGTAGTGACTGCTCCTGGGAGATTGTTATCTTTAGACCAATGATTTGTTTCTATCATTCGGTATATTTTGAATTCCCGATCAGTATCTTTGCCTCACTGATATGTTTAAATAATTATTTCTCATCGGTCCGTTGACCTAATAGCATTTTCAATATCTTCCGATTCTCTTCGGCATTGTTCGGAAATTTCTATTCGGCACTTGAAATTGGAAATTGTAAATAATTTTTATCGGTGCCTTCTAATTTTACTCCTGCACCCGTTCGACATAATTTTCTTCATTGACCGGACAGTCCGTTTCATTTCCCTTCGGGTATTTGCCAATTCATTCGGTCATAAATTTTCTCCAATATTCCTTCGTTCGGTATTGACCGAATAATGCCCATTATATTTCCCTTCGGATATTTATAAATCCTATTCGGTACTGTTGACAAGAAATTCTTGGTGCTGTCAAAAGTCTGTCGGTATACACTTATAAATTTGAGGAGCCTGTGTCCCTCTATTTACTGATCGGCTGCCACAAGGAAGCATTCTCATTTGATTGGTCAGTCAGTCTTCCTGATCGGCTATCTCGGTCAGTCTTCCTGATCAGTCTTCCCGAACGGCCATCTTGATCAGTCTTCCTGATCAGCCTTCCTAAATAGCCTTCCTGAACAACATTTTCTCTCTTTAACTGATGATCAACTAGACCGATGAGACTTGATCCAGATACATCACAAATCACACTTTTCCTCAATAAATAAAATTTTAAATATTTAATCTCATTATGTTTAGATCCAAATTTATCAAAAAGGGACATATTGGGCACCTGGGTCCATTGAAAGTGAATGAGGGTAACAAGTAAATTCAACAAATGAGTTTATAAGTAAAGAGAAGGGGTGAGACATTAGAAGTCACGAAGTCCAAACTCCATTTTTCTTTTTCTTCATTTTCTCTCTCGGTTCATGCCATCTCTCTCTCTTTCTTCATGTTTCTTCCAAAAATCAATCAAAACACCTCTAGACCCACACTCTAAAAGTTTCAAAACTCATGACCCAACCTCTAGCAAGTTAAAGTTAGTGAGAGAGTTGAGATTTCTAGTGAGAGAAAATTTAAGGTTTAATCGTGACTCGACTTGAAACGAAATCAAAGACTGAAATTTAGGTAATATTTCATTCTCAACTTGGGTTTATTTTTCCTCTTTCATAACTCTGGAGTTATGCTGAAATTTGAAGAAATAGATTTGGTAGGTTTTGAGTCACCGTAAGTGAGAGAAAGATTGGGTATTCAATGTTAGGATTTTGGGTTTTCTTAAAAGAATTGATATTGATGATGATGGATACTTGGTTGTGTCCCTTAGGAGTTGTCGAAAGCTGAACAAGACAGGACATTCACTGCAGAGATGTCCGGGAGTGACTATCGTCGCTAGTACTGTGAGTGAGATTTTGATTTTATGTTTTCGATTGAGCCAAACTCCTGTTTTACAACTTTCTAAATGACATGTTTCATGGCATGTGTGAGAACAGATGATTTGAACTATATTTTATAAATGTTCTTTTATGATTTATTGGAGTGTCCCAAATGATTGAATTCGAATGATTATGCATCCACGCTTTGAAATGAAATGATATTGTATCACTCTTTGAAATCTTGATATGATTTACATGCTACCATTGCATTGGCACATTGATTTGAAATGTGTTGACAAAATACATTGGCACACGGATTTGATACGATTTGATGATATGTGTGAGCCAGATGCCTACCTGTGATATGATGATATGATGATGTATCCTTGATGGATTTCTGTAGCTACGAAGGACATTTGTAGAGACGCCCTATGTGCGTCCGGATACGCTTCGGCCGAAGGTATCCCAAAATGTTGTGATTTTGATATGTATAGTTGCGCTCAGATGAGCTAAAGTTTGGGGAGGACGTGTGTTACGCCACAGTCTAACTCCGAATGAGGTACTATACTTGATTGTTGGGCATACGTATAGACACGGGTTAACCGGTTGAACCAAATATGGAGAGAACACGTGTTACGCCACTGTCTAGCACTTGGTGAGACCTGTAGCCAACGTTGGGGTAGAGAGCTAAATTTTATATACTTGCATATGAAAAACCTCCAATGCGCCATTCATTGGTCGAGGTAGACCACTGTAGGGAATGTTTTATTGACAAACTCTAAATGATTTGGAAATATAAATGGATGCATACTTTGATACTGTGATGTGTGATATGTGAACACCTGATTTCTGGAAATGACATGTTTGGTTTTGATATCATTATGGTTTTGAATGTACTTTGACACTCCATATTCACACTTATTATTGAGAACATATTGTTGATCCTCTCACTCACTGAGTATTTTCCCATAACACTCACCCCTCACTTTCCCTGATTTTAGAGATAGATTGACAGGAAGACGTGTCGAGAGAGTTCGACATACTTGATTTGTATTGGAGACCTTGGGCTTTGGGTCGATACCCACCATTCTTCTGCAGTGATGTATTTGATGATGTTAGATGATATATATATGTACATTTGAGGTCTATAGTATGACCATTGTATATATTTATTGGGATGACTTTAATTATATTGAGTAATGAAATTGAAACTCTCAAATATGTCGTATTCTTATGTATTGAGGCAAATGTCTTGCATTTTACATTCTTTATTTGGGAAAATAATATTTTGAAGAAACAAATTTTATACAGGTATTGGTGTTAGTCTTCGTTGTCTCGGTATGCATGTCGAGTGGTGGCAGTATATGGGGTGACGGGCAGCTGCTCACGGCCTCGGATCGAGGATCAGAGTGTGACAGTTCGGTTGGTATCAGAGCTCTAGGTTGAGAGCTATATTTTTAAAAAGAGAGTTTCGAAAATATTCCCAAGTACATTTTAAAAGTTCTCAATGCATAGAGAGTTTCTTTACAGTCATGAAATCCCAGTATATGGTCTTAGGCATATGAGTTCATTTATTTTTAGGGGGTTAGATATGGTTCGTATCTAACCTAACATACCAGTTCCATCGGTTCTTAAACCGATAACTTCATTCATTTTAGGAGGTTAGTTATTTCGTAACTAACGCTAATTCTTGAATATCACATAATGAAAATTATTCATATGCAGAATTATGATGACTAGGCGGGGCACTAGGTTTGTACCCCCTGAGCCACTTCCTGAGACGCCTAGAGTACCCGAGGATGTTTCCTTATCACGTGCGCCTCTTCCAGCGCCTTCTCACTCGGCTACTATAGCTGCGGTTCCACTACCATCATTTGAGACATTTAGGCAGGTGTATGAGTGATACATTTCACACGAGGTTTAGATGCCACCCCCACCACAACAGATGACAGCGTCGACTCCTACGACAGTGCCTATTTTTACAACAGCACATTCTCCTGCGGCATCAGATCCCCCACCAGTTGCCGGTCCTTCTTCAGTGATGTATTTGATGATGTTAGATAATGTATATATATGTACATTTGAGATCTATAGTATGACCATTGTATACATTTATTGGGATGACTGTAATTATGTTGAGTAATGAAATTGAAACTCTCAGATATGTCATATTCTTATGTATTGAGGCAAATGTCTTGCATTTTACATTCTTTACTTGGGAAAATATTATTTTGAAGAAACAGCTTTAATACAGGTATTGGTGTTAACTTTCGTTGTCTCGGTATGCATGTCGAGTGGTGGCAGTATACGGGGTGACGGACGGCTGCTCATGGCCTCGGATCAAGGATCAGGGCGTGAGATGGTGTCTCCCTAGTTACTCTGTTCTTCATATAAATCTGATGCCATTGTAGAACCTTTCCTTCCATATGAATCGCTGCAATTTTCATTCTCATATCCCAAGGTGTCAAGTCTAGATCAAAGAAATTATCACATTTATAAAGCCATCCCTTAAGATCGTCACCATTGAATCTAGGAAATTCAACCTTTGTTTGTCTAGTTGGAACTAGATAGTTGCTGGTCATACCTCTACCCACATGAATTGTCAAGTTTTGACCTGTAGAAATTCCTTCTTGCTCCACTTCATCCTCATGGGAACCTTCAAGGATAACTCCCTCCCCCTTCGCAGCTGCCATAAATCTTTTAATTTCCCTAAATTTAGATTCCTGTCTGTTGGTCACTACCTTCAATTATTCAACCAATCCCAGAATCAGCTGCTTTATCTCATTTTGTTCTTACTATAGTCGAGTGGTGACCCCAGTCTCCATAGTCGCAGAAAGGTCTGCTCTGGTACCAATGATATGTGGTAGAGAAATAATGATATGTAGTAAAGAGATAAAGGGTAGAAGAAGAAGAGTGAGAATAGAAGAATTTCAGGTATTAGATTCAAATCTATTTCTTGCACACCCATTCTCCTTGCTACCAATTACATTTATACTAACAATCTCTCCATCGTAACTAACTTCTCCCACTCTCTCTCTCTTCCTTGCCTTTGCCCCACCTATTCTAACAACTCAACAGAATCTTTCCTATTATAACTACCCAATAGAAATAACAAATTTACCAATAGCTCTCTCATATCATAACTTCCACATATCAAAATTCGATAGACAGTTCAAGAAATTACAGAAAATTTTTAATAAACGTCCGAGCAGATGACAGCTCAAATTGATAGAATTGTAGAATATCAGAAACAATTGCAGAAATTGATCAAGAATTTGTTGTTGAAAATTAGATAAACAGTTCTAGAAATCATAATTGAATAAATTAAAGATTTTAGTGACGTCAAAAAAAGTTATTTATCTTTTTGTTCATTTTTCTTTTGAAAATAAATAAATTAAATATTTATTGTTATAAATATAAAATAAATAAAGTAGAATTTCTAGTCATTTT
This sequence comes from Dillenia turbinata, assembly GCA_037126225.1. Classification (NCBI taxonomy): domain Eukaryota; kingdom Viridiplantae; phylum Streptophyta; class Magnoliopsida; order Dilleniales; family Dilleniaceae; genus Dillenia; species Dillenia turbinata. The sequence continues at coordinate 17,794,057 of JBAMMX010000025.1, read as the reverse complement.
AGAGATTTTGAAAGTTTATTCGGTCTGGATATCATAATTGAATGCATTTTTAGTAATAGAATCAAATTCAAAAATGGCTTTCTATTGGATTTAGCAGACAACTCTTAGACAATGGTGACATCACCAAACTTTTGTTAGTATTAACTATAAAAGGGGTCTGAAAGATATATGTTGAAATGGTTATATAAAAAAAAGAAATATATTTTCGTCAACTTTTTTATAAGGAAAATATTTTTAAACATATTTTTATGATTCTTTTTTTATATTGTTAAGAAATATCTCTTATGATTTTAAAAAATTATATGAAAAAAACTTTATGAATTTTTCTTAATTAATTTTTTATCAAATATCTATGGTAAACATATTAAATTGAAATATAATGATTCCACGCATGATGTACTATTTTAGATTTTATATTTAATTTTGAGATATACAATTTAGGTTTTTTTTTTTTTTTTAAAGAAATCATATGTGTTGAATGCAAAGTTATTTTTGCATTTTTTGGAACAATTTGGTTGTGTTTTTTGCTTTATTTTTACATTTGCACTTTTTTTGTGTAAAGAAAAAAACTAAAGAAAAGGTTGAAGCGTTCTAACATAGTTAGTGCAATTGATTTTAAGGATTTCATTAATAGATTTCCTTTTTGTTTTCACCGACCAATATTTAGATTTTCTCTTATTAATTCAATATAAATACTGTGGAACCCACTAAGGGATTGACTTTCTCAAATTTGGTTTTCTCACATTTCATTTCTTAATTTTCATAACTCGAATCCGAGATTTATAGTTAAAAAAGTGTAACACTCTACCACTACACCCATAGGAGTTTGATGAATTTCAGTGATAGTTAACATTGCTACAAAATTACCCTTATATATAAAGATCCATTTGGGGTTCATGCGCACTGTTCATGAACAGTACCCGCAAGTCCAATAATCAAAGTACCCCTTGCTATCTTTTTTTTTTTTTCCATTCAAATCCTTGTATTTTTTCTGCTCCGTTTTTTTTTTCCTACTTTGGTCCATGGGTTACTGTTCATTCATCCGTGGGTTACTGTTCACGCATCGTTTTTGAATTACCAAAGTATCTTTGCTATCTTATTTTTTTTTTCATTCAAGTTCTTGTATTTTTTTTTTTGCCCAGTTTTTTTTTCCACTTGGATCCTGGAGTTACTGTTCACGCATGTTGTTCCTTTTTTGTTTGGAACTCCACTATATATATTTTTTCATCTAAGTTTGTTTCACTATTTTTGGGACCCTACTATGTTTTTTTTTTTTTTTCATTTGGGTCCTTTGCACTTTTTTTTTTACCCTTAGAGTTCTTTTTTTTTTTTTCCGTTCAAGTTTTTTGCACTTTTTTGAATCATTTTGTTTCATTTAGATCGTTTGTCTTTTCTCTTTCGTGAACCTGGTTTGTTTTTTTCATTCAAGTCATTATAATTTTTTTTAACTCGTGACGACACTTTTGTTTTTTTTTCTTTGTCATTCAAGTCTTTACAGTTTTCTTGATCATTTTTTTTTCCACTTGAATATTTCGTGTTTTTGAGACTACACTTTTTTTTTTCATTCAGATTCTTACACTTTTTTTTTCTTTTTTTTCTTAGGTCATTTGTCTTTTTAGGACCACACTTTTTTTTTTTATTAAGCTTCTTTCACCTTTTTTTACTCTTTTTATCCTTGAGTCCTTCATCTTTTTGGGATATTAGTTTTCTCTCTCTCTTTTTTTTTTTAACCCCACGGATAGTTATTCTTTTATTTTTAGACTATAGCATTTTTTTTCATTTAGATTTTTGCTCTTTTTATTTTTTAAATCAACTTATGTTTCCTCCTAAAATCTTTCATTTTTTTTAACATAAATATTTCCCTTTTTGTTATTTTTGCCTCACGGATAATCATACAGTTATTTTTAAACCATAGTTTTTTTCTTTCAAATCCTTACTCATTTTATTTTTTTACCCAAGTTTTTTCCTCTTAACTTATTCGTTTTTTGTAGATATAGGTTTTTCCTTTTTTTTTGCCCCACTTATCCATTCACATTTTTTTTAAATCTATTTTTTTTAAAAAAAAACTTTAGTCCTTTATCATTTTTAATATAAGTTCTTTCTCTTTTATTTGTTTTTCCTCTCGCAGATAATCGTCCATTTATTTTTAAATTACAATTTTTTCTTTTTTCTTTTCTATTTAGGTCCTTACTCATTTTATTTTTTGACCATTTTTTTCTTCTTTAATCATTCGTTTTTTTAATATAGATTTTTTCACTTTTTTTGGGCCCACAAATAATCTCTTTACTTTTATTACCTTTTTATTTTACTTATTATCATTATTATTTTTTTATTTCATTTATTGGTTTTTTTATAATTTCAGTAGGTAAACTTTTTTTATATTGATAATATATATCATATTTTTTATTGGTTTATATAATAATTTAGTTTAAATATCGAGTTAATTATAAATTAATAAATGTTTATATAGTAAAAACATACAATTCATATTTTGTGGGTATCCCGCGCGTTAGCACGAGGCAAAAAACTAGTAAGATTTAATGGATAGAAAATTAAAAAAAAAAACATAATCTATTTTAGATGTGATATTCTCAAAAAGTTTCAAGTTTAGGAAAGTAATGTGTGAGTGAAAGAGAAAAGAAATTGAAAAAGAAAAATACGAATGTATCATTTGAAATAAAGGAATTTTGAAAAAAAAATTATACATACATTTAATTATTAAAAAGAAAAATTCTATAAAAAGTATTACAAATTTCTTTCTATTGTCCTTATATTGAATATTGAACATAATAATTAAACTTAATAAATTACAAAAATATAAAAAAAAAAAATCACATTATTAATATTACATGGAAAGTTTTATAGTTCAAATGTTGTATCACTATAAAAAAACATGATTTTATCCACGAAAAAAATTCGTCGCTATTTACCCACGAATTTAACGACCAAAATAGAATTCGTTAAAATTAGCCACGAATTTTTGTTCGTGGCTAATTTGTCATAAGTCCATTTTCGTCGTTAATTTAGCGACGAAAATAATTATGCGTCACTAATTTAGCGACGAAATTCATAATCCGTCACTAAATATCCATGAATTCGAAATCCGTAGCAAAATTTAACCACGAATTCGAAATTCATAGCAAAATTTAGCCACGCAATCAAAATTCGTGGCTAAATTTAGCCACGGATCAAAAATTCGTAACTAATTAGCCACGAATATGTTCGTGGTTAAATTCGTCGCTAATTTAAAATTCTGTTAAATATAATTTTATATTTTTATTAAATATAAATTTTTATTTTTATTAAATATAAATTTATATTTTATATGTTTATTAAATTAGGGTATTGATTTTTATTAAATATATTTTTGTATTTTTTAAAATATAATTTTGTATTTTTGTTAAAAATAATTTTTTAATTTTATTAAATATAATTTTGTGTTTTTATTAAATATAATTTTATATTTTATATTTTTATTAAATTAGTAAATTGTATTTTTAATGGTAAAATTTAGAAAGAAATTAATAAAGTAAAAAAAAAAAAGAAGGTATATCAGATAAGTTAATATGACATAGTGGTTGAGAACGTTTCAGATGTCGTCTTAGTCCCAGGTTTGAATCTGGGTAAATGCACATTTTTTACAAAAATATAAAGTAGCAGGAAGTTGGTTCATACACGAGCGGGGGCCGATGAGTGGGCCGACGGCTTTTAAAATTAAAAATATAAAATGAAAAATTATAATCCGTGGCTAAATTTTGAATTCGTGACTCAATTTAGCCACGGATTTATGAATCCGTGGCTAAATTTTTGCGACGCGCTATTAGCCACGGATATAAGTTCGTGGCTAAATCCGTCGCTAAACAATTTAGCGACGAATTTTTCTGATATTTTCGTGGCTAAATCCGTCGCTAATTTGGTATTTTTTATAGTGTATAATTGTAAGTTGCAATCAAGATTCTAGAAATGAATTGGATAAGTATTCTTCAAAACTCTTATATTTTTTGGAATTTCTAAACATCGTAGAATTTCAATTAATATAAAAAAATTTATAATATTAATCGTGCATCTTGTCATGACCATTTTAATGTTTTTTCTTTAATATTACATGTGATGTATTAAAATGTAAAATTCTATAAAGAAAATAATTAAGAACGACTCATTTTTAAATTGAACATAATATTAAACTACATTCTATTGAGATTAGACTGAATGTTAAACATAATAATTAAACATTAATTAAAAATATCTAAAAAAATTTCCATTACTAGTGTTTCATGAAAATTTTGAGTTATTTAACCTTGAACACCTAATAACGTGAATATCGTCATATAAATAATTTAGGTTTTAAACATTGTATAGCTTCAATTTATATAAAACAATTTATTACTATTTTCATATCCTCTCGTATTAATCATAAATATCGTTATAACTATTTTAAAAGGTTTCTGTGTTTATTATTGTAATTGTTGTTGTTATTATTATTGTTGTTGTTATCTAGTATTATTTTTGATTTTCTCTGATTTAAATTAAATATTAGTTTTATTTTCCAAACCTTATTCAAAATTGATGGGACATAGTCCAAGATTCAATTCGAAGGGATGACACTTGAAAGGCCCGCACACAAGACCCACAAAAGACAACTACCGTCTGATATCCAATGTTCTTTATGACTGTCAACCGAAGGGTCTTAGTCGTTCAAATCTCCCGAACGATAGGATCTCAATCATTCCACTTACCAAACGAGATTTGTCAACCGGTAGTAACCCCCAGATCGGGTATTCGATCATTGACCCATCGAACGAATGAACCCTGAAGAACCTTCATCGACCAAATAATTGACTAATAGCCAGCGGCTTTAACAATTCTAAAGGAATGTCAAATCATCCTAACAGGTTTGATTTCCTGATCGAGAACGACATCGTTTGAATCTTTTAGTTAAGGAAATGATTTCTACAAAAAATGAAAGTTCCCATATGAAAAAGATTACGATCAATTTGGAATATAGAACTCCCGAGATTTCTGGATCGGCTCGATAAGGAAAGTAGGGTTGAAACACTCTAACGGCGTACGACTCTCACAGGTATAAGACATCAAAAAAACTCTCTAAATCAAGTACGCTCTCTTATCTTTTTACATTAGGTACTCTAATCACAGGGAACTTCTCCCTCTTTGAGCTCTCAGTCTGTTTCTTTTACATTTGAAAATCACTCTTTCTGATTTGAGTGTCGGAATTTTCTCCGTCGGAGTACCCTCCGGCGGTTTTTGCAGGTTTCACAACGGCAACCGTTCGAGTTAACAAGGAGTCGGTATCTGTGGAGTCGCAACTCACTTCCAACAGATTGGCGCCGTCCGTGGGAACATATTAGAGCAACTACCTTTACAAGAACCAACAAATCACTTACGCTATCATGCCCTCAAAGAAAAGAACCAGAACAATTTCGAAAGCTGCCCCCACTGTAGAAGGGCGCATCGCAACACCTTCTGAGGCCGCCCTTTCTGCGGCGCTCGATCACTCTGTTCATAATTGTGTGGTCTCTCCTCGCCCATCTCATCCGGAGCGGGTTCTACAACCTGTGACTCAAGGACAATTGATCGTGGAGCTTGCGCCAGAGCGAGTCAGCCGCCCCCAGATGGAGAGGCTATAATCAAAAATCCAGAGCATGAGCAAACAATTAGAAGGCCTTAGTCGAGCCCTTAGGCCCGAGGGCCAGTCTTCCGTTTGGAGGTCTAGACATCCTCGGCAACGACCGTTAACCCTGCGCCGCGAATTATCAGAAAATTCCCTATTAGACCCCTGTGATCTTCGAAGGCAGATCGAGCAGCTCGTTGCCTACGAAATCAAGCGGGTTAATGCCTAGGGAAACCAAACTTCTCTCTATTCTCATGTTTCACCTCTCGATCCGAATATCTCTTCGGAGCCTATGCCTCGCAACATACTCCTGCCCCCCATGGAAAGATATGATGGGACAACAAACCCCCGAGATCATGAGGCCCATTTTGTGATGCTGATGATTTCAAGAGACATGACCGACGCAGCCATATGTAAACATTTCCCCACTACTTTTACGGGAAACGCGCTAACTTGGTTCAATTCTCTCCCACCGTTGGACATAAAAACTTTCTACCAATTATGAGAACAGCCCGAGTCACATTGCATGATAAGTAGAGAGGTTAAGAGAAAGTCCACATCCCTGTTGTCATTACATCAGAAGGATAACTTGTCCTTGAGGGACTTCTTGGAAAGATTCAAGGTAGAAATGATGAGGATTCTATCTCTGAATCATTCCATCCGCTGGCTGCGCTACTAACAAGACTACGGCCTTCCGGCATGAAAATATCGATCACGAAGAATGCTCTTGCTACCATCCAGGAATTTTATGCTTGAGTCGAGAAATATATCACCGCTAAGAATACTGAGGTGTTTGATCATAGAAGAGATCGATCCGTTCGAAAGGAATGTAACTGGTCGCCTGGAAGGTCCCCGCCAAGGAAGAGCCGAGTAAATTTTCCTCATTCGCGGAGGTATAATAACTACACCCCTCTGAATGAGACCCCAAACCAGGTCTTATCTTTAATCAGGGACAAGCCGTATATCCGATGCCCCCACAGTCGATCAAGAATGACCCCAGTAAGGTCAGAATCAAATACCGCCACTTTTATCACGATTACGGCCACACAACAAATGATTACAAGAAGTTAAAAAATGAACTACAGTTCCCGGTATGCAATAGGAGACTACAAGAGTTCATGAGTAGGAGGGAAGGAGATGCCCCCCACCGGTCATAGGCATGAATTGCCGCGACGTGACCGATCAGAGGACCGACAAGCTGCTCGGCCCCCGATCGACAGAAGAGATGGAGTAATACTCCAAATTCAGGATGGGCGAGTCCTTCAGGTTTTCCATTCCTCTGACAATTCATCAAAAAATGAAGCAGGACGTCTAGTCACGTCGATCTTCTATTTCCCGAAAACACTTCCTTTTATACCACAAGAAATTCTAGTGACAAATGCCAATAAATGGCAAGGGGAAAGAGGCCCATCATTGGTTTCACGGACGAAAACCTAGTTGGAATAGACCCACGTTGACACGACTCCCTCGTGATGACTGCCAGGATTGGGCAACATGAGCTTAGAAGAATTTTTGTCGATCAGGGGGTAAGTTGTAACCTCCTGTATCGGGATGCTTTCAGACGAATGAGGTTTACTTCTGTCCATCTCCAACCCCACACAAGCTCGGTCAAAGGGCTTTCAGACGAATGGATATACCCCGAAGGTATTATCTCACTTTCGGTTACCCTCAGAACGCCCCCCAACCATGCAACAATTCCTGTTATGTTCAACGTGGTAGATCTTCCTTCACTCTACAATGTCATCCTGGGCATGCCGGGTCAAACGCTTTAGAAACTTTACCCAACATTAAATACATGAAGATCAAGTTTAGAACGCCGCTAGGGATCGGAACATTGTCATGCGATCTGGAGCCTTCGACTTCTGTTTCTAAGTGATCACCAAGGTACACTACTAATATCACGCCCCGACCCGCAGATCCGAACACGCAACAACCGCCGCGCTACCTTAAACACGTGTGAACCTTATCCCGTGCTCCAAGATATTGCAAGGCATTCAGAATACCAAATAAATCCATAGGCCATCCCGGCCAACAAATACCATCAACCAATCAGAACACAATTCTCTCTCTAGGGATAGAAAACAAAATTAGCAATAGTTTCCAAGAAAATTTCATAAAAAGGAAATTAAGGATCCTCGATAAAAGTTCACACATAACAAAATCCATTCGAAATTGAAATACAGAGTTTCAAAAATATTCAAATGAATTTTTATACAAAATGCCCTCCATGGGTCAATCTATTGATATCTCAAAGGCAATAGTAAAATCTATACTAAAAGAATCTCTGACAGAGGTCTTCCCAAAATTCTGCCTCTTAACGACTTCGCGAAGTAACTAACCTTCGTCTGTAAAAATTGGAGAGAGAGGGGTGAATATGGGAATACCCAGTGAGTGATAAACACGTTGAATGAAAACAAGAGTTGTGTGGTGAACATATCAAACATATATATTTTAAACCATCATATCAGTCACAAGATCATTCAACAACAAATAAATTTTTTCCAATCAACATGATTCAATCTCATATGCATCCAATCATTTCACATTTCCAAACATAGGGCAGCCAAAATCATCATGTCCAGCAAATGTTAGCCACGACCTAGGGTGGAACCGCCAAGAGTTTTAAAAATTTTCAATTTACAAACATCTCACTTCTTGGCGTTGGCCATAACATTTCGTTGGCGGTGCAACCAACTGTCCCGCGCCCTTCAAGCGACGCGTTATTCGACCATGAATGTGCCGTCAAGACCGACCACATACCATATCTATCAAGATCAATCCCACCACGTCACCCCGTCAAGTCGTACCGTTGCGGGAAATGACTAGTCATTTTTCGGGGTTCAGGCTCTTCCTCCAGTAACCACACCATGCACCATTTCATAAAAATTTAACAATCCATTCCATGTGTCATCAATTAAATCAATAACCAGTATCATAATATACTCAACATCAATAAATCAACATGACACATTTATTCAATCAAAACATCAGGATGCATAGGAATTTCAAACACAATTTTGAGGATGTTCCACTCACACTAAAACATTTTAATCAAGTTTCAAAATCATTTAGAAAATCCATTAAAAATCATTTAGAAAATCCATTGAAAATATTTATCTTATTTAAGTGCAAGCATGCAACCACTCACTGTACTAGGGACGATAGCCACTCCCGGACGTCTCTGCAGCGAACGTCTTGCTCTATTCCGTTTTCGCTAACTCCTAAGGGACATAATCAATACCCACCATCATCAATGTAAACCCCTTTCAAGCAAATCCAAAACCCTAACATTCAATACACAATCTTTCTCTCACTTACGGTGACTCAAAACCCACCAAATTTATTTCATCAAATTTCAACGTAAACTCCAAAGTCATGAAAGAGAAAAATAAACCCAAGTAGAGAATAAAAATATTATCTAGATTTTAGTCTCCGATTTCGCTTCAAACCGAGTTTCGATCAAACCTTAGATTTTTCTTTAACTTCAGTTCTCCTACTAGATCTAACTCCCTGGAGATTGGGTTATGAGTTTGGGAGTCTTTAGAGTGTGGATTTTGTGGTATTTTGATTGATCTTAGATAGAAACAAGAAGAGAGGAAGAGGTAGTGTACGAACAGAGAAAGAGAAAAGTAAAAGAAAAGTTAAAATGTGACATTCGTAGGTTCTAAAGACCCAACTCCACTTTTTATTTACAACTCATCTTCCCAATTTACTTAATTGCCCTCATTCTCTTCCAACTTACACAAATATCCAAGATGCCCTTTTTGGTAATTTGGAACCGGTGGGAGCTTAGTTAAATTTCTCCAATAATAATTACCGAAAGAGGGAGACAAAATGCCAAAGAGAGAGAGAGTGGTGCTTGGGTTCAATTCCCATTGGTTACCGAACAGGGAAAAGAAAATGTTCCATCGCAATTTAAAAAAAGGTACTATTCACCGATGGGTTACATTTACTACACCGAAAGAAATCTCACATTTAATAGAAATGAATTAGGAGAAATAACAATTATGAATATAATATAAATTAGGTAATATATGATTAGAGGGCTTACATGGCTTAGTAGATAATTACTTTTTGGATGACTCCAAGGACATGGAATCAAATCACCATGGAAGCAATTTACGTCAATGAATATGTGAAGAAATTGCCAAATTAAATGTGTATGTATATGAGCCGATCGGTGGAAGGGAAGAGTGTTCAGTGAATAGTGCAAATGTGGACAAGCATTGCCGACAAGGTAATTAAATGAAAGAGCTCAAGTCTTGATGCAACAACTGAGACTTGCACAAGGAGAATTGACCGAATGGGTATGCATGGAACAGCAAATGACCGATGGTGGCAAAGTCACCGAAGAGCTTCTACTGATGGGAATTTGGAAGCCAACTAATCAGAGCCGATCAAGGCTACCGATGGAAAATTCTGCCGATGAGACCAAAAGAAATTGAAATAAATGTTTGTACCAAAGGAAAATGCTGAATAGGGACAAGTGCTGTTTGGTCATGTTATGAAAATTGAAGGTCGTTCGGTCAATCGAGAAAATTGTCAAATTTTCATGAAGTGCACTGTTCGGTATGGATTTGCAAGTACCGAAGGGAGGAAATTAGCAAAAGCACATGTTGACCGATGACCGAACAAGAAAATGAAATCTGAAAATGAGTATCGAACGGTAAATAAAAAAACCATTGTATCCCAAAGTCTCATATTACTGATAGTATATATTGCCGATCATGGATTCATATTACCGATCGATGACAAAAATAAGCAATAAGAATTTTTATAGGTATCTCATAATAAAAAAGAGGATTCAAAATTGGATGTCACCGATCATATAGAAAAGTGAGATAATAGGAAAAATGTATCGACTGGATGGGACAGTACCGTCAGATAATATGAGTAGAATGAACTACACCGAATTATATATGAAAGTGAGCCCAACAATATATCGATGGGTTCTCACAGTACCGACAGGAGTTCCAATGTCAATAGATGACCACAGGAATTTAGAAACTTAATACCGATAGACTATCATTTAAACAGTACGCCGATCACCCAATACTTAAGTAACCGATGGCTCTGGTGATCTGGACTCTAATGATCGGTAATTCAAAAATTTAAATTCTATCTACCCAATATCTAAAGGATCTCCCAAACCACCCAAGAAACAAAAATTTACACTTATATTTAAGATTAATTACTCCAAAATTTTACAAAATATAGGAATTTTCAAATAATGACATTTAGAGTATATTTTTACAAATTCGGACTTGTCTGGTGTTACAACTAATGGTCCACTCTCCGGAATGCGGGGGTATTTTTCAAATTAGCAAGGTATCGACTTAACGGACTTCTTACAAGCATATTCTCTTGTCCTATCGAACGACGGGGCTAAGTTGCCAAGATCCTATCATTCGAACGTATATCAATAAGTTGCCTGAACAGGTGGACATGACTCATCTATCTTAAATTTTCCTATCGTACGGCGGAATTAAATCGCCTAAATCCTATCGTTCGAAATCGAACGTGTTATCACTAAGGGATGAAACTCTCCGAACGGGCGGACATAACTCATCTATCTAAAATTTTCCTATCGTATGGTGGGGCTAAATCGCCCAGATCCTATCATTTGAATATGTCATCAATAAGAGATGGAACTCCCCGAATGGGCAGACATGACCCCTCTATCTAAAAGTTTCCTATCATATGACAGGCCTAAATCGCCCAAATCCTATCGTTCGACGTGTCATCAATAAGGGATAGAACTCCCCGAATGGGTAGACACGACCCATCTATCTAAAAGTTTCCTATCTTACGACGGGGCTAAATCGCACAGATCCTATCATTCGATCGTGTCATCAATAAGGCATGAAACTCCCCGAACGGACGGACACGACCCATTTATTTAAAGTTTCTTATCGTACGGCGAGGCTAAGTTACCCAGATCCTATCATTCGAATGTATCATCAATAAGGGAATGAACTCTCTGAACGGGCGGACATGGGCCATCTATCTAAAAGTTCCAATCGTACGACAGGGTTAAGTCGCCCATATCCTATAGTTCTAACATGTCATCAATAAGGGATGGAACTCCCCGAACAGGCGAACATGACTCCTGTATCTAAAAGTTTCCTATCATACGACGGATCTAAATCGTCCAGATCCAATTGTTCGGATGTGTCATCAATAAGGGATGGAACTTCCCAAATGGGTGGACATGGTTTCTCTATCTAAAAGTTTCATATCGTACGGTGGGTCTAAGTCGTCCAAATCCTATCGTTCGAACGTGTCATCAATAAGGGATGAAACTTCTCGAACGGGTGGACATGGCCCAACCTATCTAACGTTTTTACTGATCGGATCTAAAGTTTCTAATAGCCGCACGAGCTAGTACGTTAGACCTAACACGATTAGGGTTACAACATCAGATCACGAGACAGTCTCAATCGAGGACAAGAACCAAGGATTATTCAAAACAAAAGTATTGATATACAATGTTTTAAAGGATGACTATAAAGAATCAGACGGGAATAATGGGACTCAAGCAGATTCCCTGGCAGTTGGAACTGTAGTAAGGGCCTTAGGAACAATTGACGAGCGCTAAATGGCTGCAACCTTCTCAACTGGGGCAAAGCATCTCCTAGACCCATTCAGTGAATTATCTCTTCAACGCACCTTAATCTCTCAACCAATTTACGTTGGGAATTTTTGAAGGCAACAGTATCCCTTACGTGAGACTCATCGAGGTCAGCAATCTTGCACTCTGCCATTAGAAGAGACTTTTCCCAAAACTGAGCCAGCCTCTCGACAGATTGAAGACGCGTTTCGCGCAACCTTGCTTCTGTTTCTAACTTTTTGCATTGCATGCCCAATTCAGCAATGCATCCCTCCAAATAATCTCCCACCTGCTTCTTCTGTCGCTCTTGGAACTCCGCAAGAGCCATGGTCTGAAAAGAAATATGGATTGGGAAAGGAGCAAGAAGGAAAAAAAGCTGAATAAACATAAAGGAGATGATACCATCAATCCAAGAGACTTAAGGGCCCCGCCAAATTGTTTCTGGGACATCCTGTGTAGATTTAGCTCACACTGATGAAAGTCTAACCGGTACACGATTCGTTTCGTTTCAACCAAATTTATATAGCTGAATTGCATATCCCCAACACAAATCGCAGCAGTTCCTCGCTCTTTTGACCCCTTCCGTCCATCAAAGGACCGAACAGGAATGATAGGTGGCAGGGCGATTCCATCCGAAACATTATGTTTCCCCTTGCCAAATTGGTACAGCTAAAGAAAGCCTTGCTATCCCCTCTGACATTACACCAGGAGTAACCAATCTTGCTGTGGCACCAGGCGAGGAACTGCTTCCCAATCCTTTAGGTTCATTTGCGTCGACACTCTCACTACACGGGGATCTATTTTCCTCCAACGCGATGTTCTCCGTCGATGTGATCGGGCTCGAATGATCATGCGAAGCAATCGGAACATGTTCCAGTAGGGACGAAAGTAGTAGGGTCTTTCCCCTCTTTGATAAGGGAGGTGATGACTCCGGAAGGGCCTTAGACTCTCTGATGGACTCCTGAAGGGACCTCTTCGCGCTCGACCGAACCTGCCTGTTGATGATAACTTTTTCTAGAATAGCATTGTCAAGAAAGTTTAAAGAGTCCGCCAACTCGATTTTCCCCCTTTCCAATAAGAGAGGTCTGTCAACTTTCCTCTTTTCTCCGATCAGTTGATTAGCCAAAGACAATATCTAATCATCCAGCAGAGACTCGACCCATATGCTACGACTAATGGACTTACAATAACCATCGACTGATCGAATGAAACGACCGTGCTTAGATATGGCTGGGGGCTTCAGTTCTAAAGAAGGCCCCTCATGGGCGTTGGGCAGTATAGGGACATGATTCTTATCTGAGAACTCTACAAAGAAGAATTTGTGTATCCAGTTCTTGTCAATGGACTCTTTGTAGCAGAATCTCTAGTTAGACTCAGGCCGAATCTGTAGCTTGTACCAACCCTTAGTCGAATCACTGTTTTCACATCTTATTAAAATAAAAACAAACGACAAGATATCGAAATCAAAACGAAAACGACAAAATCCTAACAGAGAAGCCATGACAACCACCAGACGACAGACACTTGGAATTAGGAGAGTTGAGAATAAGTTCCAACGCCGTAGTACCTCCTCAAAAGGACCCGTATATGGAACTTTTAATTCGTACTTCATTAATTGGTGGTACATCGGTACGCACCCCTCCGGTGCCATGTTATCCCTGTCAGCTTCAGTGGCGGACACCAAAGTGTAGTAATCTCCCATTAGTATATCAGTCTGGACTTCTTGAAGTTCATTTACGGATATAGTACTTGCTATGTCGCCGATGCCCGGGTAAGCTTGAGTAGTAGACGCTTTCGCCATTGCTTTTAGAAATAACTTTTCTGATAGCTCGTGAGGAGGAAAAGAGAACGAAGGTGCCTGGAGCGCACGAACAAATGGCCTCATATAAACGCTAAGAGGCGATCCGTATACCCAGACGACAGCACGTGGTGTCAATATGTAAACGAAAGATGGGTACTCATGGTACCTTTCTCACAAAACGGCACCATGTGTAGGGGCAAATGATGAGACATAGTGCAAAACCCAATTCGAATGGATGACACTTGAAAGGCTCGCACATAACGCCCACAAAGGACAGCTACCGTCCGATATCCAATGTTCTTTATGACTGTCTACTGAAGGGTCTTAGTAGTCCATATCTTCCGAACGATAAGGGCTTAGTCGCCCCACTTACCGAATGAGATTTATCAAGCGGGAGTAACCCCCGATCGGGTATTCGATCATTGGCCCATCGAACGAACGAACTCCGAAAAACCTTCATCGGCCAAATAATCGACCGATAGCCAGCGGCTTTAACAATTCTAAAAGAAGGTCAAAGTATCCTAACAACTTTGATTTCCTGTTTAAGAACGACATCTTTAGGATTTTTCAATTAAGGAAAGGATCTCTCCAAGAAACGAAAGTTCTCATATGATGAAAATTACGATCAATCCAAAATATATAACTCCCGAGATTTTCGGATGGCTCGATAAGGAAAGTAGAGTTGAAACATCCTAACGGCGTATGACTCTCACAAGTATAAGACATCTAAAAACCCCTCCAAATCAAGTACGCTCTCTTAACTTTTCACATTTGGCACTCTAATCACAGGGATCTTTTTCCTCTTTGAGCTCTCAGTCTGTTTTTTTTATATCCAAAAATCATTCTTTCTGATTTGAGCGTCGGAGCCTTTCCCGCCGGAACACCCTCCTGCGGTTTTTGCATATTTCACATCCCGTCGACGACAACCGTTCGAGTCAATAGGAGTCGGTATCTATAGAGTCGCAATCTACTTCCAACAAAAATATATTTTTTTAATAGTTTAAAGTAGCTGGTAAACAAAATAGATGCATATTGAAAAGCTTTTAAATTTTTTTCATAAAATTTGTAAAATTTCTAAGAAAATCTTAAAATGTGTTAATATTTTGTCAAATCTTGTAAAATATTAAAAAAAATATCTAGCAAAAAATTGTCAAATATTACAAAATTTTTGTAAAATTTTGTTTAAAAATATATAAATATATATTGTGTGAGAGAGAGAGAGAGAGTAAATAACATTTAATTCCTCTTTAAAATGGTGGAATTATTTTAAGACCTTTCAATGGTTTGACCTTTGTTTTCATATATAGTATAGATTAAAATATATTATATCCTTTTCTCACAATATTTAAACAAAAATTTCAGTCATCAGTCATTTCTTCCATTTAGATTTTCTCATACATGTAGTAATAAAAGATGTAATAAAGCTTAATACAGGTAGCAAATTTAACCTCGAATATATAAGTAATTGTTTTCAGTTCATGAACGAATATAAGATCGAAAAGAAGTCCAAAAAAATACAAACAAATTATCGACCCAAAAATTTGGATAGTATCTTATGTATTCCGCGTTCGAGTGCGAATACCCTACTTTGGACTTGAAATTTAAGAACATTAGACAAAAATGTAAAGGTAGGTAGGTCTAGGTGATGAACTTGGTTCACCACCTCACCTTCTGATGGCAATGGTGGACTCTTGCCAAGCCAAGGAGAGCTAGCAGAGATGGGAGATTCAGTGTTAGCTTTTCAATACAGAATAAAATTTGGGTTTGGAGCTGAAGATAATTGCTTTCTTTTACAAGAAAATGACCTTTTACTAAGGTTTTTATGTGTCATATAAAAAATATCCTTATGTGAGGTCATTTAGGATTCTTATATTTTCAAAACTTTGGGTGCCAAACTATTTAACTTGAGAGTAGGCTCTTCCATACTAATCCTAATAACCAAGGTTTTAGAGGTGAAGAAGTTCGTACAAATCTATGATAACTATTTTATGTAAAAATTTTTTGGATCGAAATTTAGGTTGTATCACTTATCTATTTGACGGATGGATATTCTAAACCAATAATATATCACGCATTCGGATCACCTTTTTCTCTGTTACTCGCACAAGAAGAAGAAAAAAAAACTTTTTCTTCCCTTCCGTTCATGCAAGAAGTGCCTTTTTCCCTTAAAAAACGTGAGAGGGTCGTTGGGTGGTTACCCCCAATAACCATTCCCCCCTTTTAATTTTAAATGTTAAAGAAGAGGCGGGTCTACCCTCATGCGCGGACCCGTCCCATATTCTAACAAGAGGCCAATGATATAGTATATGTTGTTGATCATACAATGCTATAATTTTAAATTATAACAAAATATATATAATACTAATAGACAGTCGTTTTATTGGATAATGATATTAGATCCCTTAATCAAATTTTGATTTCGAAACTTGGAAATATAAAAAATTATATTGTAAAAACTCTCTTTAAATTAGATCCGAGAATACTCAGACCAGATTAATTGAATAATGATTCCAGATACTGGTTGGTTATACTATATATATATATATATATATATATATATATGTCCATATTCAACTCAAGTTTATTGTATTAGAAGCTATTTTAAAATGTCGCATAATAAGAAATAAACAATAAATTAGTTATAAAAGAAAAAAATTGTTTTACTTGTTTTTTTAGGTATCAATCAAACAATGATCTATATATGTGGCATCTAAAACCAAATTCCAATTCCCAAACCAAATAAGACATGAATTGATCAATGTGGACAAAAAACTCAAAAGCTAAAAAAAGGCTTCCCAAATTACTTTCTAGAGTTCAAAAGAGTCATCTTCTTCCAAAATCCTACCTGCCTCAGCTTCTTCATCTTCGTCGACAACCAAGTAAGGGTTCCTCTCAGTAGGCTGAAAATTGTGGAAAATGAAGACGTAGAAAGCCAAGCTCGCCGTCTCACCAACAGCTGCACCAACCCAAAAAAACCTAAAATCCAAAATGGTGCCTATAGCAGGAACCAAAATCCTTGTAAAATACAAGTACCCAATGACCACAAGATAGAATTGCTTGAACAATGTCAACTTCTTCAAGTTCCTAGCTGCCTTGCCATCCGTTTTGGATGCCTCTCGAAGGCTCTTTATAGACCATATGATTGGAAAAAACACTGCAGCACAACAAACAACATCTATGAGAAGAAAAATTTGGTTCCAAGTAATCCAATCTTTGGTTGCAGGACCTGTTTCCCCGATCACAACCGAAGCAATATTTTCAAGCACTTGCAATGGGATCACAATCATCAAAACATTTTTCTCTCTGTCTTGCAAGAAAGGCTTCAAGAATGACCATCCGGTCCCAATAAGAATAATCACAGTAAACAGAATCACACCCTTAAAAAATCCGAAAACATAGAATGCGACATCCCAGCCATGTGGGGTACCGGTTCTTCGCACATAAGCCTTGTCCTCAGATGCACAAATCATCTTCAATCCCTTGAAAAGCAACAATGCACCCATTATGAGGTGAATCTTGTCAACAGTTGGCCTTTGCTTGACGCAAACATACACCCAAAAAATGAAGAAAAATGCATATAAAAGGAAGAACAGAAAGTATAATTTTGGAAGTTCGATCTCGCCCAGAGGGAGATAGTCTTTTCTACTATCAATCACATTATACATAGCAGTGTGAACTTGCATTGTGATGGAGAATTCAGGCTGACAATTACCGAAAACTAGGCTATATACGTCCGGTTCGCTCACAACGACCTTGCTATTGTAGGTTGCACCGACAGAGACATTGTCAAATTTGAAGAAAAGCTTGACAAAATGGCTTTGGATGACACAAAAGTTGGGGGAATATTCGGATTCGTTGACAATGAGCGGTAAAGATCCGTCTCTGACGAGGAAGAATCCCATGAGAGATGGATCTAGTTCTTGCTTTTGCTGTTGTCTTGATTTCCAAGAAACTTGGCTTACAGAAATGTCTACTTGGCCCCCTGGGGAGAACCCGAACCGCTCAAAGAGGATCATAGGGCGAGCATCATCCATGATCTCTGTGTCCTTGATTTCACAAAATGAGTTTGGGATGATTGAGATGATGATGACGATAATGGTGAGAAAAAGAGTAATGAATTTATTCAAATTTGTCATGATGAAGGTTGTTTTGTATGATTATGGCGATCTTTTGGAGATGAACATGTACTGAAAATGGTGAGGATGGGGGTGTGTGAGAAATGGTGAAAATGGTGATTCAATGAGAATTTGATTGTGGTGGTAAAAGCAAAAGGGAACGGTTTATGTGCCAAAGAAATGGGAGAGTGAAGAAGAAATCAATCCAACAAGTGTTAGTTTTGCTAGTTTCCTTATTTAATTATGGCATGGCAATGCACATTTCAAAATTTGGTCCATATTCCTAAACTTTTGGGTAGATTTTTATTTTTTAATTTGTTGACTATAAAATAAGTGATATTACAGATTATAAATACTAAAAAGCTATTATTATTAATTTGAAAGTAGAAGCAGAAAATTTTATATTTTATTTAAAGTGAAATTTAATATAGTTATTAAAATTCAGTTATAAAAATATTCAATTAAAAAATGTATATGAGTTTTATATTAAAAAATTAATTTAAATAAATTATTTTACAAATTTAATAGAGACAATAAATATTTAGTTTTCATTAGTTATGGTAAAATGAGTTTCAAATGTTTACTGATGAATGAATTAAATGATTCTGTTAATGAAAAAAAATTCAATAGCTTTTCAATTAAATTTATTTCATCATTAATCATCAATATTTTTTTATATTATTTTTGTTTTAAAAAAATATTGAAATTTTTTATACTTTATATTTTATTATTTTAATTTTTATAATTTCAATTCTAGAATCAAAATTGAAATTTTTTAAACTGAAATTAAAATCAAAACCAATGGTTCCAAAATCAAAATTAGAATGGTTTTTTTAAGATTCTTCTAAATCAAGAATCAGGAATCATCAATTTCAAAATTGGAACTGACGATTTCCGAACCATAGCCACGCCTAATTTTATCGACCTTGAACTTAGATGTATTTCAATTAATACAAAGACTTTGGTTTTAACTATATCTATTTACCAAAAATTAATATTTTATTAAAAACGGTGATAAATATTTTTTTTCTTCTAATTCCAACTATAATTTTTAAATTTGTAACAAGGGACTAGTTTTAGCATGTTCAAGAACTTGTAAACACATTAATTTGAAGAAAACTTATTAGTAGAATCAAAATCTCTTTATTCGTATTCATAGCTTTGTTGTCCGATTATACCCTTCTAGGGTTTGATTCCTCTAAAGATAATGTTTTTTTGGTACTTACTATTCAGTATATGAAGTTTTACTCTGATTAATCCGGATTGAGCTCGTTAAAGGGAGGTCTTTCAAAAATATTTTTTTCGTTCCCAAAAAGACTCAAACCCAAACACATGATAAAACGGTGAAACACCCTTCTCATCACACCAACACCACTTTGGTATTCCTTTACATAATGTTTGGGAGTAGGAAAATGGCAACTCGTCTACTTGCACTCTCAAATTTTAAATCACCTCTCACAAACCCTAGATTTAGAAACCCTAGAATTTCTGATAGTGCCCGTTGCTGCTCTACTAGTAGGTTCCACACTAGAAGTGATTCCGGTTCTGAGAGAATAAGAAATGGACGACCGAGATTCAATCTTGACAACGATGAAGGAGAAGAAGACGATGATGGATATGGGTTTGGGTTTAGAAACAATGGGAAACGGAGGAAGTGGTGGTCTGATGAATCTTGGGATGATTATGATGATGATGATGATGATGATGGGTTTGGTGGATTGCTTGTGGATTCTATTGACACCGATTGGATATTTAAGGTAACCCTGAAAAGAAAATTTAAGATTTATGCGTTTCTTTATTTATCTATTTATTTTGAGGAATTGGATGATTGCATTCATGGGAATTCACGTAAGCTGACTATGACTGATACTTTTTGCGTCATTCGTGAGCTGCAATTGATGGAATTTGTTGGTTGTTAGGTAGAGAAACATGGAATTTGTCATATGCTTAAGATAAAATCAGTGCTTTTGATCAGATCTTTCAAGTTTATGTTTTGCCTCATGTATTGAAAACAATCGTGGTTGGGCACCCTCTACTTTAGCTCTGGAGCACAACAGTTGGTTTGATTAGAACAAGCATTGGAAATAGTGATAGGATTTTTATGTTCCTACTTTATGGCATATCTAGTTTGGTATTTGACATATACTCACCAAGTATATAGAGTTTATGAATTTATATGAATTAGATGTTGGTAGTATCATGTTTAGTACCCCGAATTTTGGGGACAAGATTTGTTAAGTGATTTTTGGGTCAATGATGCTCTATCCTGCAACTGGGATACATTCTAAACTGGAGAAGCAGGGCTTGCGATATTATTTGCAAACACTGAACCACTGGTAGACAATGATGTATTACATAAATTCAACATGGTTGTGAGGACCTTGTCATATCTATATTGGAGCTCAGAAACTATATATGTCTAATGAGTCTAACTGTCCGTCATGATGGGTTTAAGTGTCATTTTTATTAGTTTATGCTTCTCTTGATTCTTCAGCAAGATGACAACTCTACAGTGTAATGAGACCGTGGCATGTGATTGCTGATTTATTAACAGAAGCTAGATTGTTATCCTGTTGATAAAAGCAATTACACTTCATAGCATGCTTCGGATTCTTGCTTGAAAGATTTTGGGTGGTTGGAGGTAGAATGTGGGAGGAAAGGGATAAGTGAGAGCTGATTTTCTTTTTCCTTTTCTTCCTTTTAGTGGACTGTTGAGAGGTAGCTGGGTAACACAACAAAGGAATTTTTAGGATAACAATGGCATGGGTAGAACAAAGACACGAAAAAGGGTGACAATGCTTACTTTCATGGTCCTATGAGGCTTGGCAGCAAGTATGAGAGTGATAAGACAATATTATACATATGGAGGATAAAAGAAAATGTAACCTAGCTTTTAAAACTTCCCAATAAGAATGTGTGTAGAATGAGCAATGTGTACATAAACTTACCTCTGTTTTATAAATAAGAGACTGGCGAAATCAAGACATTAAGTAAAGATGCTAGTAATGTTACCATTATACTAAGGTTCTCCTATATATATATCTATAATAAAAGTTTTTTATTTTAATTTTTTGTTAATAGTTATGTTCTAACTAGATACCACAATAAAACTATGTAACCTTTTATGCTCGCAGAAATTATTTTTCAAGTTTATTCAATTTCCTGCTCTAAAAATATTTTCAGTTGTACATTTTTTTATGGAACTGCTACTATGTATTTTTTTTTTTTTAATTCTCTCTCTCTTCAAAAATCAATTGCTTTTACAAACAAAAGATTGAAGGGTAGCATAAGCTATACTTAATATACCTCAATTATATATAACTTGGCTTGCAAACTACAATCATAGGGTTCCTATTACATGTTGGATTTACACAGTTTATATTTAGGAGCATTTTCATCTAAGAAGGTGTTTCTAATGGGTAATTAAGGGGGCACTGCTTCTTAAAACATTTATCAGGAAAAGGAGGGTTCCACTGGACCATACAAATTCACTATCATGCCAGATTGCATCCCCATGTACCTTTTGTTTTACATAAATGTGCATGTCGAATTCTGGGTGATGGAAATTTGTGGTTTCTCATGATTTTCAAATGCTGCACAACACTTTTTTGAGTAAACAGCTTGGGTGCTTGCTTTCTCCTCCTAGAATTTGACTTGGAAGGAAATTTTATTGGTAACTGAAACTGGTCATTTTTTTTCCTACCTTTTAATAATGTTCACTATATACTTTAAATCTTTACCATTTTAGTTGAGTCATTATTTTTCTTTCTTGCATTTTACTGTTTCCCTTGCTCTTATTCTTCAAGTATCACTCTGTCATTCTCTGGCCTCGGTGCAATGAAGTTTCAAATGCTTCTAGTGTTTTCTTTTGCTAAGTAAATCCCTTGCTCATAACCTTCAAAGCATCTTGGCATGTGGCAAGGTACTTCATCTCGCATTATGTCATCTTACCTTGTGCGGGATTTACACACTTGCATTAGAAACATGTTCATATGAGATTGATGAAATTACCACCCTTCCCAAACCCTCAAAACACATCAAAAAATGTGAAAATTGTATAAGTAATCACCAAAAGCTTTTTGGTGGAACTTCATTTTTTAAAATATAGTTGTAATTCAATACTTTTATATGAATATATATTTGTGCAGTCATGTATTATTTTGCATTTGAGACAACAACAAGAGCATAAAACAACAACAACACGAGGCTATTAAACAACAAATTTTATAAGGGAAAATTGCAGTTGAATGGAAAATTTTATAAAATCGCGATAAGATCTACATTATTGTATGGTATCGAATGTTGGATTATTAAACAATAACAAGAGTATAAATATGGTTGTAGTTGAAAAAAGAATACTCAGATGGATGTGTGGTAAAACTAGAAAAGATAAGATTAGAAATAAAGAGATACGTATTAAGTTGAGAGTGTGTTCAATTGTAAATAAGATGCGAAAGTATCGTCTTAGATGATTTGGATAGGTGCAACGAAAACTCAAAGACGCACCAGTTACGAGATGCGAGATCTTAAATGTATAAGATTTGGTAAATCGTCCAGATAGGCCGTTGAAAATCTGGATGTAAATTATTCGTAAAGATATGAGTGTCAAGAATTTAGTTAAGGAGATGATTTTAGATAGGAAAGAATGGCATAGGAGAATCTAAAATAGTTAAATCATCTCTTTTATTATTTTAAGTTTCTATGAATAGTTTTTTTTTCTTTTTCATTATTTTCTTTTTATTTTTTAGTGTTAATTTCTCTATTTTTGCTTTTAAATTTTAATTTTATGTTTTTCTTTTTTCCTTTACTCTATATTTGTCTCTCAAACGATCGGCCCTAAAATTTAAGATTAAGACTCAATTTGTTGTTGTTGTTCATGTATTATTTTTCATTCCTAATTTATCATAGAATTCCGTTTTCTAACTGAACTTGTCGAGAGTCTGAAAGTTTTTGTTAGTCTAAGAGGCTTTAGTTACTTTGATCTGTATTCCATTTGGTTGGGGATTGCTTCTCTTGTATTGCACTTCTAACAAATGGAATGCACATTGATATGGCATAAATTGGTGTAATATTTACAATTTATTTAGTTTTATTTTTGAATAAATATTACACTAATTATTGTATTTTGTGGTAATTTATATAATAGGAATGATGGAGGAGACATGAAGAAAAAGGAAGGAAAAATGAGAACAAATTTGGAAGCGTGGAAAATTTACAAATATTTAGATATTCCTAAATATTTGGAAATAAGAATTTTGGAAATTTCAAATCCTTGTAATTTGTTATTTAGTAGTAACATAAAATTTAGGAGAGCTTTCTTTTTAGAAATTAGGTTAACTCATTCTTATAGATAGAGGGTTACATTGTGCAATTTAGAGAAGAGAGGGGAGAGAGGGCCGCCCAAGGGGGGCACCCCCACGTCCAGCAACATTTAATAAACCCAATTTAGGTTTTCTTTCTTAGTTGTTTTCAAGCTTTCTTTCCTCCTGGCAGCAACACACCATTTTTCTTTAGGTTTTGTATTTTTTTTAGTTTACATTCTTTTTCTGTTGGTGGCTACACGTTTTGTTGAGGAGTAATATTCATGAGTCATGTAATTTTCTCCCAGCACATACATTGCCAGCAACAATGTTATTTCTTTTTGTGAGTTTGTTTTTCTTTTTATCCTTTCATTTTATTTTTATTTTTTCTAATTAAAAGGTATTGAAATCTTGATTTTTAATGATTGTGAAATTTTATTGGACATATTAATTCAACGTGTCATACGTATTTATTTAATTCCTGTGCTTCATGGATCATGATTTTTTTAGGGTTATTAAATAGATGACCAATATTTAATAGATTTAGAATAATCTATAACCAATTAAAAATGACAAGATTTGTTTGTTTTTAATAACGGGGTAAATGACATTCATGTCATGGAATTGAATAATCTAATTTAAATAAATCCAGATTGGAATTTACTGATTAGAATTGGATCTCTCTAGATCTTAAAACTGTTGAAACACTAAATCCAACGAGGGTTTTTTGGGTTGTCTTTCGATTAGGGAAGTAATTAATGGTGGTGTCTTGATTACCGAAAAAGTAAGGAGAGATTGGTCGTTTCGTGGTACTTAACGGCTATAACCAATTTATTTATGTGTATTGAAATCTTTAGAAATGTCGATGATCAATCACATGAAATCAAGGTGGAAATAATTCATTTGACTAGAAAAATTTATTTTCCATTAGTTTATTTTTATTTGTATTTTTATTTTTCTAGTTCTTTATTTTTATTTTTATTTTAATTAGTTTAGTTAATTTTCTAAACCCCATATTTTTATTTTTATTTCTATTTTCTTAAAAGAAGTAAATCCATCGTTCCCTCCCTGTGGATTCGACCCTACTTATCCTAGACTTATCTTTGTAAAAATAGGTATTTTATTTTTGGTTGTTTGACGACCCACCACACATTTCAATGAAATTTTAATAAGTTATCAATGACATTGGAAGACGACCTTGAAGCTTGAATAACACACCTGTTGGATTAGCACTGAAATATGAATTCTGCTCATGGAATTGTTATTGTGTGCCCAGTTTGGTCACTTCTGGATGGGCATGGGTTCGAAGCAGGTCTGATGTGCTGATTGTATTTTTATGTGTATTTTGATAATAAATGATGTGTAAATTATTTTAGAGGTTTCTACCATTGCCTTGTATTGTTATGATAACAGAAACATAGGCATTGTTGCACTTTTTTGGATTTAAACCTCTGAATTCAAAGAGAGATGAATTTTCTGGGGAAATCATGTTAGGTGAATAACTTGGAATTATGTGAAAATAACCGTGAAGGTTGGGGGAAGATAACAGCTTCAGGCACAGGTTTATGAAGTTCTTCCAAGCAGATAGGAATCAAGCTACGATCATTATCCAGAGCCATTTGTAGTTGTTGTGATTTGATGAATTTGTCTGTACATTTTTAGAATTGTGAATAATCCTATTGATTGATGGAAGCGAAATTAATCCATGATCCAGATTTGACTTTATTACTATGATTCCCACCAAATGTTAATAACGCATGACTTACGTGTAACACAACTTTGCTTCTGTAATTCAAATACGTCTGTTTTGGATTCATGCAGGTTTTCCAAGCCTTTGGTTGGATAATTCCTGCTCTATTCTTGTCAATGATTCTTGGAACAGGGTCTAATGCTCTCTTAATGGCCCTAGCACTGCCTCTAGGGCAATCTTTTATATCTCTGGTTATTGATAAGGTGTGGGGTGAGCCAGACCCACCGAAACCAAGGCATAGAGCAAGGAAGAAACCATCTACTACGACTGCAAGGGATATGAGAATGCCTGATGAAGGACACTATAAGGAAGTTATGCCCATCGTGAGGCATTTTAGGAGGTTATGGGATAACTTCCCATAACTCCTATTTTACCATGGAGGCCTAATTACTCTCTAGCTTAACTCTGTGAGCAAAAAGAATTAGATATAGGAGATTAACCTCTCCTTCATGAGACTGTACATGAGTTGAGAGAAAATTTATTCTCTAGAGAGAGAATAAAACGATGGTTCGAAAAATTTTTGCGTAGCAAAATTTTTTCCGTCACAAGGGTCGTCGAATTGAGGATTGAGACATCGTGGTATTGCGGTGGTAGTTCGATTAACATCGTGATCATCATCCTGACCGTGAGATCCGATCGGGAGACGGACGGTTTGATTAAAATTTGAGAAACTGTACACGTTGAGGTAACTCTATACCCGATCTATTTAATTTTTCTGAAAATTATTTGAATGCTTTCGTTGCATGTGAATCGACTAAATAATCTGACATTGGTATCAGAGTATACGTTGGATTATTAAAAATAATTTTTGGATTTATTTTTGGGTATAAAAATTTTAGGATTTAAAATTTAGGGTTCGAATCACGGATGAGTTTCGTGAATCCGAGAACACCATTGAGTTACCCATGATCCTTAGAACACGAAAATAATTTTTTCGTAATTTTTTAAGCACGTTTAGGCCAAGAAAATTCCAGTTGAAGCATTCAGCCGTGAATAGTGACTGAACCCTTCAACCCCAGATTTGGTGAGTTTTAAGTCAAATCAGTGTATAAAATTTGTAGATCTGTATTTGTCTCTCGATCTATATTTTGATATATATATTGCATGTTATTGATACCGGAATATGAGGTTTCCGGAAATCGGGTCGAAAAAATCGATTGCAGAGGAGTCGGGCGAAGAAGACGAAGCCCAACTCCCAGGCGCGTGTAGCCAAAAGGGATGTGGCGCGTGCGGTTCACGCGAGGCATTTTAGGAGGTTATGGGATAACTTCCCATAACTCCTATTTTACCATGGAGGCCTAATTACTCTCTAACTTAACTCTGTGAGCAAAAAGAATTAGATATAGGAGATTAACCTCTCCTTCATGAGACTGTATGTGAGTTGAGAGAAAATTTATTCTCTAGAGAGAGAATAAAACGATGGTTCGAAAAATTTTCGCGTAGGAAAATTTATCCCGTCACAATGGTCGTTGGACTGAGGGTTGCGGCGTCATGGTATTGCAGTGGTGGTTCGATTAACATCGTGATCACCATCCCGACCGAGAGATCCGATCAAGAGACGGACGGTTCGATTAAAATTTGAGAGACTCCACACGTTGAGGTAACCTATAAACGATCTATTTAATTTTTTTGAAAATTGTTTGAATGTTTCCGCTGCATGTGAATCAACTAAATAATCCGACAGACACAGACAAAGCATCAAGGCTGGCCAAGAAAGAAAGAGTCATGGACCTAAGGAGGCTGCAAATGATGGTTCATTCAGAAAGGGTGGTGAAGGTGTACAAAATTTTGGTGGATGGGATGAGCTAGACAGAAAAGATTGGGTTGATATGTCCAGTAAACGTGGACCAACTACAACAGAAAATGGATCACAGACGCCCCTGAAGAAGGGTAAGAAACTAAGTAGAAGGAGAAATAGGGACACCTCACTATTGATGAGGATGTTAATTGCATTTTTCCCATTTCTGGGCACCTGGACGAGGTTTCTATAGAAGCACTGCACATCTGCACCTCACCATGGTACCTATATCCCTTTTGCTAATGATATGTCCTGAAATAGGGACACAATATTGTCTCTGGGCACCTGGACGAGGTTTCTATAGAAATAGGGATACAATATTGTCTCTGAACTATCTCCGAGGTTCTTTTGTGTCTGTATATCCTGATACATTATAATGTATAAATTGCCCTCCTTTTACCTAACTTTTGAGTTAGTCCTTACCGTCTAAATTGTTTATATAAGGACCGTTTTATAAAATCACTGAATAACTTATATTGTAATCCTCTTCTGTTATGAACCCAAATCTTATACACCTAAATTGTTCTTTGGAAGACCCAATTTGGTTCTTTTCACGGCCCAAACTTTGAGTGGAATCAGATTTTAGAGACACACACACACAACCATCAATATAAGGTAAATTCAATTAATTTGATTCGAATAGTTATGGGGTTTAATTTAGAAGTTAGCTCTCTCAGTATCTGTTTTTTTATTCTTTGAACTTGAACCTAAAATCATAATGAAGACATTTTAATATCCCAGCACTTGACCTATGAGTCGTTGGTGTGGAACCAATTCTTTACCATGTGCTGGAAGTAGAGTTGGCAATCTAGCCTTTTGAGTCAAGCTTTACAAGATTCAAACTCAACTCGTTTAAAATTTTAAAGGTCGAAGCTTGAACCCGGCTCAAGAAAGTTTGAAAAATTGAAACCCGAGCTTGGCCTGAAAAATTTAAAGGGCCTCAGGTCCATTTCGGATCAAATTTGACCCGAATTATAAATTTTATTTTTAATATTTTTAACTCATTTTATAATATAATAAATATAAAATAAAATATATTAATTATTCAAAATAAAACACAAAATAAATATTATGTTACTAAATTAAGAATTACATATTTTTATGAAAATTAATAATAATATTATAAAAAATTAAAAAATTATATTAAAAATAATATATTAAAATTATCAAAATAATTATTCAAATATCATAATATTTAATTTTAAACAAATCAATCCTAATCGAATTCATTAATGTTTGACTCAATTTAAAATTAAAATGAAAAAAGGCAAAGCTACGGCCAAAGTCAGCTATTGGAATTCACTTGAGCCTGCTAGAAAATTTCAGAATTACCCAAACCCTACGATTACAATCTCTGAACGTTAATCTTAACGGTTTGAATCAATCATTTAATAGATAAATATAAAAAAATTAAAAAAAATATTAATTTAATTTATACATATTCTCCTACACCACTATTCCTATCCAATACTATCTTTTCATCTAAATCCTTAATTATTATATTTTTATGAATAACTTATATCTAAATTTTTAACGGTCTATATTTATATTTTACTAACTCTCCTATATATCCTTACATTGGATTAATCATTTTAGTACTTGTCTTAGTGAGAGCATTAATATACCCGCAACATTGTCTCTATGAAAGTGTCGTAGATCATTGTAGAAATATTTGAGTGGTAAAAAGTTTTTATTTAAGTGTTGAAATATGATATTAAAATTTTTATAAATATGTATATTTTCGTGTTTTTAATCACCTTTCTTAAAAATAAAAAATAAAAAAAAAAATTGAAGTGCCGTAGAGAATCTCAATGAGATTCATCACGTGGGAAACTTAACTATTCTTCTTGGAAAATGGTTTCCGTGAAACTAGCCATACCATTGGGGGGGGGGGGAAGGCAGAGGCAAGAAAACTTTTTGGCTACCCAAATTGGCAAATTCTAAAATGTGTGTGTGTGTGCCGCCACAATTGGTATTGATTCACAGGCTTGTTGATCATTCATGTCTTTGAATTTTGATCATAATGTCAGTCCAATTTGTACATTGATTCTCCCTTGGCTTCTTGGACTTGATTTGTAAGGATTTTGTGGCATCAATTCTCCTTATCTCTGGCATTGATTTTGTGGCTCCAAAAGCAAAATATCCATGGCACTACAAGCAATGAAAAAAAAAAAAAGATAGAGAGAGAATGACACATATACATGTGACCATATCGTGTATTTTCTATTTTTAAAGTAAATTTACTCATAAAAAATAAAAGATAAGAATAAAAAAAATGGAGGGCCAAATTTCAAAGATTCAGCTCCAAATCGCTTTCAAACTCAAACCACTCATTTCTTTTAGGGTTTAATGATCCATCTTCGTTGTGAAGCAATGTTGTCTCACAACTACTTGATCTGCATAAAAATATCTCCAAGTTGCCAACCAAGTGTTGGTTACCTTATCTCAATGCTATGGTCTTTATCTCATCTCGTGTTTGTTTGTATGTGTGACAAACAAATTGTCAATTGTTGGTTACCTATTTCCCGAAACAAAAAGACATAACATCCCACAAAACAAAAGATTATTGATGCAATGATAATAGTATTAGATTCTCTTAATCAAATAGGCCTGATAATTAGTTTCGAAGAGCACTAGATTTATTTAATCAAACAAATATGAGAGAACTTATTCTTTAATAGGTCTAACAGTAAACTCAAGATGAATTAGTCAAGACTAATAAATTGATTATTGGATATCAGTCAGGTCAAGATAATTTTTATTTTTTATTTTTAAATCAAACTCTATTATCATTCTCAAAACCAATAGAAAGTGAAAACAAGAAAAACATTTTCCACTGTTTTCTTTCGCTTCCAACACTGTTTTTACCAGGACAACACATCCATATGTATGGGTACCAAACCTTAAGAACCCCAATTATCAAATATTAATTTCCCTACCAAAACACTAAATTATTAATCAAAAGTCAAAAGGGTCCTTCCTCCCATGCTGTCTGGCTGTAGTATTAAGTGGGACCCCCATAAAATTTACCTAAAACCCTATCTCCTGTTGGCGTGCTGCATCATACAGACACGTTTGGTGTTTGATTCATAGGGCTTGTGGATGGCTCAATTTTCCTCGGCTTGAATTCGGGTTTGTGGGAATCATCCTCATCATGGTACACATAGGCAAACCCGCCGTGCCGCGTGAGGTCCATGCCCGCCATCTCATCGTCACTTGACACCCTCAATAGTTTGATCTTGCGAAGCCAATAAAATAGTGGGGCCATTGTGAATGAAACCCATCCAAGAATGACTAAAATTTGGATCAACTGGGCTGCAAGTAGTTTTCCTCCACCACCCATGAAGAGCCCGTGGGGTCGGTCCGGCAAGCCCGGGTAGACTTCGTTCACGTACTTCTTTCGGGCAAACAACCCTGTGAATATGAGCCCCCACGCCCCGCACCCGCCGTGGAGCTGTGCCGCCTCAAGCGGGTCATCATACTTCAATTTCCCTGCAAGAATGTTGAGCCCGATTAGGACCCAAGAAGCCACAAACCCGCAAATGATTGCGGCCCACGGGTCAACCACAGAGCATCCAGAGGTTATAGCGGCAAACCCACCCAATAGCCCGTTACACACATCAATGACATTCCAATGACCCGAGAGCAACCTTTTCCCAAAAAGGGTAGTCAAAGCTGCAGTGCACCCAGCCAATGTTGTGGTGACAGCTGTCCTTCCAACGGCACTCCATTGGCCATAATAACTCCCCTCACCATAAGCCTTCATGATAACCCGTACCATCCAAACCAAAGTAGAAATGACCCGAGAACCACGAGAGATGCGCTATGGCCCCGCAAGATTACGGCTGTGCCCGTGTGGTCAAACCGCCCGATCCGTGGGCCCTCAATTAACGCACCCCAAAGACCCGCAATTCCACCGACCATATGAACCACACCCGACCCGGCAAAGTCGATGGCGCCGGAGCCGAATAAAAGGTTTCTAGTCTTGGAAGCACTGGCCCAACCATCACCTGACCAAAACCAGTGGGAAGTAATAGGGTAAACAAAGCCCGTTAAGAAAGAGGAATATATCAAATAAGCAACAAACTGAGTCCTCTCAGCTATAGAACCGCTGGTAATACCAGCAGCTGCAATTGCAAAAGCCCATTGATAGAGAAAAAAAGAGTAGTCAAAGGAGGAAGAAGGAACATCCTTGAGGCCAAAGAAGTGTTTGCCTATGAAGCCATTGGAGGGGGAGCCGAAGGCGAAGGCAAAGCCGAAGAGGTAGTAGGAGATGCCGCCAGCTGCTGCGTCAAGGACATTGGTGAGCATGATGTTCATAGTGTTCTTGGCCCGTACTGAGCCGGCGCACAGCATGGCGAATCCAAGCTGCATGGCGAAGACGAGGTAGGCTGAGAAGAGGAGGTAGGTGGAGTTGATTGCATGGCTGGCGTCTGAGAGGGTGTTTGAGATTGAGTCAAAGCGTGTGCAAAGGAAGTTGGCGAGGGCTGTTGCGTTGGTGCTACTGCCAAGGAGCGGCGTAAGATCAGTTGCTGCGCA
Source organism: Dillenia turbinata (assembly GCA_037126225.1). Classification (NCBI taxonomy): domain Eukaryota; kingdom Viridiplantae; phylum Streptophyta; class Magnoliopsida; order Dilleniales; family Dilleniaceae; genus Dillenia; species Dillenia turbinata. The sequence goes on along the minus strand of JBAMMX010000025.1, from coordinate 17,762,515 downwards.
GGAGAGAGAAGCCATGAGATAGGGGAGGGATGAGAGTGTGATTTTGTGGTGATGAATTGAGTTTTTATGGAATGGAATATTTTGTTGTGAGGCGCTTATATAGATTGGGGGGGGGGGATGGTAGAGGACAAAGGGAGAAGACTTTTCTCACACTCTCTATTTTATATTACAAATTTATTATTCTAATCATTTATATTTAAAATATTTATAGAGGACCAATAGATCTGAATCTTATAGTTTTAAGTATTTGGAAGATCTCAACAATGGGGTTTAGATTTTAGGGTTGCTTTTTATCTGCCATTGTTTCGTCAAATAAAATGATTAAGTACTTAGAAGATCTTATAGTTTTAAGTACTCATTGGTATGCCATGGCTCTTTGTGCATTCGAAACCTCCCACTTGTGAGGTTATTATTGAAAATTAAGCATTAAAAAAAAACTTGGAAATCATGATTACCCTATCAACAAATAAGTAATTGGATTTGATAGCCTATCCGAAAATAATCCTTAAATTATCTAAATTAACACCACTCTTCTTTGTAGTTTAAAATCCAAATTTAGAAGTTTAATGATCTTCTTAGTAGTGATAGGAGAATACCCAAATTAGTAATACCTCATATCCAACAAATGCATGACTTTTCCCAATTGAGCATTAATTAAAACTTTGCTCACCTCAGCAAGAGGTGGATTTGTAGCTTCATAATGTCAAACCCAAAAGGCCCATTTTCTTGTCCCAACTTTCAAATATATAAGTTAGTAACCAATCGAAAGTAGGCTTAATGGATAAGAGTATTAGAATTTTTAATCGAATATCAAATTTAAAATTTTAAAAACAGAAAAAATTATATTAGGAGAATTCCTCTCTAAATTGAACCCAACAATATTAAAATCGAATTAGTCAAAATATGATTTTGGATACCGATTGGTCCAACAAAAAAAAAAGGAAAGGCAGAGAGAGAGAGAGAGAGAGAGAGAGAGAGTGGGAGGGAGGGAGGGAGAGGGAGGAATCTATGAGGTAGCAACATGGATCATATGGGTAGTAGTTAATGGTATATGCAAAAAATAATTAGAATCTTTATAAAAATTATTGTTAATTACTTGCTTAGGAAAATAATAATGGCCCAAGTGGGACTCTACCCTATGAATTTCAAAGCATGAATATTCAAGAATTACCAAAAATAGAGATTCACGGATTCAAACAATACAAAATTTTAGTAGCTCATACATTATAATAAAAAATACCATCCATTACTTGTCCTTGAAGAAAATTTGTAATTGTATAACCTCTGATTTGGTCAATCTTGTTTTATAAAATGCACAACAGTGTACTTATAGATGGTGTTTCCAAGGGCCATAGACGCTTTCCTTGAACTGGAAAGGTTATTTCATTCTACATAAATTCCAAGGATTCAAAAAGGACCATATGCTGAGGTGATTAGGTTAACCAGTAAAATTTTACAATTAAATGTCATCATTTGTTCAATAAATCTTGAAGAAGAAAGCATTGTAGGCTTGGCTATATTTCATTAATTTACAGATAATCTAATTAATAACGAGTCAAAAAGGCAATAATCTTATTTGAATTACAAGCAATTAGTTCATTCTCTATAGGGTTCATTTGCAGCCATACTTCCAAGCAGGCCCTAATCTAATACGTGAAAATACAGGGCTTACAATGATTTTCATAAAACAAAATTGCTATATGGTAGTAGGATTTTATATATTCACACGTTTATAGTATCACAACACAACATAAGACCTATATAAAGGAAACATACAACCTGATACAATGATCAGAGCATCCAAATGCGACCTTAGGAAACCCATTTCGGGGATTCAATAGTTAGGGCAGAAGAAAAATCATGGGTGTTGAATAACTGATGATAGCCACAGATAGCTTATACTGAAAATGAAAGATCGTTTATTAAATTGATGGAAAGGGTCAAGAGGCAACCTACAACTTGGCCTCTCAATGAAGCTGCAGTCACTTAAACAGCCACATAACTGCGTTGTTTATCATACAAATGACAGCAGTAGTGAAGTCAAAAGCAGCCCCTAAATAAACAAACAATTGCTTATGTAATATCAGGGTGGTTTTCCAGTATTGCCTGATTCATAAGCTGAAGAATCTTAAGTTTTGAATCATGAAAAAGGATATTCATCAAAGTCCAATGCCCTTACCGTTCGCCACAGCATTTTACTATTACCTGTCACAAGATCAAAAAAAGAGAAAACAATTGGGCAGTAGTTGAACTAATGTGTAATAGAATTACATAATCAACATTCAATATTCCAATTGGATCTGTATCATTGTCATGTTGTCCAAAGAGGTATGCAAGCTGCAAAGTCACCCAACAATAGTACAACCATGGCAATTTGAAGAAGACCCAGATTTCATATTATGTGCAAAATCATGTACAACCTTTCCTTGTTTAATTTAATTATGTTATAGGACAACTTTGTGTTTAAGGGCGTATAGGCCTAATCACACGGATATCATATCTTCAGTTTTTCTTTTTCTCTTTTAAACCACACAGAAAAGGGATGGACAGACACGAGCCACTGACCTATTGGTTAGAGGGGTGACCAGGTACCACTAGGCTACAAAGGCAGATTACATCTGCAGTTTTTCCAAAATGGTTTCATGACTCACATGATGAAGCCGGTTAGCAGTAAGCATTTAGGTTCATCTAATTTTCACAAAATTGCATGAAAACTCAGAAATCTTTTTGGCCTTTTTGTTGTATTTAGAGCTTTCAGATCAACTCGATCAGGCATATGTTTGCAAGAGAAAAATTTGAGGTGTCCTTAAAGAAGGGACATTGAGTTGATGTCCATCAGACTAGGTTATGTTCATAGTATAACCATATCCATGCTGTTCAATTATCAAAATGAAGTACTTATTTCGAAAAACGATCCCTAGCAAAATTTTTTTCCTACTTCAAAGAGAATCCTCTTTGTACATTTTCTTCATTTTAACCCTGCCATTACAATGTTTACATGGGTCAAAATTTACTTATTCGATTAATATATAAACGTTGCAAGAGTTCAAAGGTAGGGCTTGACCAGAACCATTACGCCTGAGTATGAAATTTCCAGTAATTGCTCTAAATTAGCTTAAAGAAATATTTTGGATACGGCGGGTGTTTGCCTTCAGAGGCCACAAGCAATTGGATAGCGGTGCTCGTTATGCTGGGGTATGCTTTATAAACTTTTCTACTTCCAACTCTAAACCATAATCATCAATCAGCCTAGGTACTTTCACGTTGTCTTCTATCCACTCAAAGTTTGATTTGCAACACCTTTTCTTTTGGTATTTTTCTTCCGTTCTTTTTGGGTTAAACCTTTCTTCAAGGCCAGAAATCTAATCATCCCTAAGCAAGTCAACATTCCCCCAGATATAGTGATTAATACAACATCATCTCTGAACAAATCAGAAACCCCCCCCCCCCCCAAAAAAAAAAACCCTCTTGTGATTTCCCCTCAATTATTAAACTGAAAGATCCTTCAAAGAGTCTTGTTTCCTTACTCAACAAACTCTGAATGGAGAACTTCCCCTGCATTTGGTCTTGGTGATTCATCTTTTTTCTCTTTGCAAACTAAACTCTAGCAATGTGGCACCTTTCATACTTTTTCATCTCTAACAGCATAGTCCATGACACAACCATGCACGGAAAGGGAAAAAATGGCTATGTGGACAAGTAGGGTTGAATACATGCTTGATTTCGAGTACTCATAATATTGGTCATGGCTAAATTAGTTGAAGCAGTTTCTAAATTATATTGTACACCCCAGTTGCAGTATTTTTCTTTCTTTGGATAGTGAAACTTTTAGAAACTGTAGGATAATTAAATGTCTTAACCAAGAGCAAAACATACCGATCGACATAACCAAAGGCAATTGTCAAGCTTGTCCTTACAATTCCACTCCTTGATAACCCCAATCACATTTTCAGACTGCAAATACGATAGCATAATTGCAACAGGAACTTTAAAGAATTGGTAACTTCACAAAACATAGATAAATTGAAAGGAAGTTAAAGGGAGAGTATAGCTCTTGATATTGAACTAGATTAGGCAGCTTCAATTCAACATTAGGAGTATTTATCCATAATATAAATAGAGCTGATCCCAAATTCCCAAACCCACTTTAATTATAATCAGAACATGAAATCCATATTAACATGCAACTACAGAAATAAAACTGAGGACAAGAGAATGACATTGAGCTCACTTTTCTTCTGATTTGAGTTGTCTTGGAAGAAGGAAAAGTCCAATGTTGGCAAAAGCCGACAGAACTGTTATGAGTAGCTTAGTGCGAGCAAAGCTCTCATTAAAGACTTCATTTTAAGTATTCTCAAGCTTAGCCTAAGAGTATGTGCACAATTAGGTAATAATAACAGACCAAGAGTTCAAGATGATACTTAGAAATTCCTTGGTGAGGATCAAAGCATTATCATTTGTATACTGCAATGACCTCCCCGGAATACTTTGAATTCCTTGTGTCAGTTCCCATGATAGAACTATGAGGTCCAAAACATGAGGATACTAATATCATCTCATACTGTTACACTCCAAATAGAAAGAGAATCATAAATGGGGAAACTACTCAAAAACAAAACCAATTGCAGCACCAATGTTGGTTTTGTCTGATGTTATTTCAACCTGTAGCTCACCAAACTGCTGCCAAGAGCAAAATTCAGTTTCACCCCTCGACATTTTATCTCACTGAAAGGCCACATAAATATGATCCACCTTGAGCATTCTTGTTTCCTGAGTGGGCTGTGGAGCAGTTGTTGTGGACATTGGACTAGCAGACAGAAGTTTTCCAGTTGCTATCGTTGTTTTGGCAATCTGTAACAGTTAAAAAGAATATAGCTATACTGCTGCGACAGTGTTACTAAATTGATATTTAAGAATTAGAGAAAAGAACCGAGATGAAAAAACTTCAGTATAAACATCCAGATGAAAAAACTTTGATATAACCATCCAATCTGATGCAGGAATGTGCATACTGCATTGCTGTTTCTTTCGACAAAGGAGCCAAGGATATAGAAACCTCTATCACCTAAGACAGTTTAAACTGACTTGTAGAAGCTGATTTACACACCAAAAACATTAGTTGAAACTACAAAGATTTTCTTTTGACAAGTGGTCTGATCCGTAGGGAGCAGAGCAGGAAATGGCATTTCTTATGATTTGCCTGAAATGCATATTTCTGTTATGCAGGAAGATAACCAAGACAGAGGTGATAAAATGTAAAATTTGCCAGATTAATGTTGTGATGAAAAGCCTGAAGTGCAAGAAAAGCTAAGAAACAGTTTGATGCTCATATTGAAACTAAACCAAGCATTTCGAAGCATTGGTTTGCCTAAGAGGCAAAGTTTTGGGAATTGTCATTCAAAAAGATTGGACATAATGAGGAAGATGTGACATCGGAGATTAGAGGAGATCAGATAAAATGGAGAAATGCCTCTAGGGTGTTTTGTGATCATAGAATTCCAATTAAACCATGACGCATGCTTTAGAAAACTACAATAAGACCCCATTACTTTGATAGTGACGCTGAGGAGACATTACTTTAGGTAGTCTGTAGTCTCACTACTGTTGCTGCTAGCTAGTGTTAGTTATTCCAGATGAATGTCAAGAATGCTTTCCAGTATACATGCAACTTTTATCATATTATGGTCATCCATCAAATAAGATTTGTCATATGATCATCCATCAAATAAGATTTGTCTTCTTTACAAAGCCTTGTATAAACTTAAGCAAGCACCTAGAGTATGGTTTGCCAAACTCAGCTTCATCATTGGCCACCTTGGATTTCATTCTAACTTGTATGATCATGCCCTATTTATTCGGAAAATAGATCATGGGTACTCTCCTCCTCCTATATGTCGATGACATGATTATCACTCGTAATGACACTCAAGGTATTTCTACTTTCAAATCCTTTCTCCACCAACAGTTCCAAATGAAAGACTTTGGTAATCTCACTTATTTTTTGGGTCTTAAGTTTTTGTCAGAGCCGTTTGATTTTTATTTGTCACAGCCACATATGCTACTAAGATGATTAACACTCCACTCGAACCCAATGTTCATCTTTCGGCTACCGATGGGACTCTTCTCAGTGATAATACTTTTTACTGCCAACTAGTTGGTAGCCTTATCTGAGTGTCTTATCATTCATGCTGTTCATATTGTTAACCAGTTCATGACTGCACCTCATACCACTCACTTCTACATTGTTCCTAACATTCTTCGATACACCAGAGGTATGTTACTTCATGGTCTTCACTTCCTTAACTCATCTCCACTTGAGTTAAGAGCATACTATGATGTTGATCGTGCAGGAGATCTAATTGATTACCGCGTTCCACTATTGGCTATTGTTTTTTTCTTGGCACATCTATGATCTCTTGGTATACTAAGAAATAAATAGTTGTTTCTCTATACGGAAGCAGAATATCGTGCTCTCATTGACAATATCTCTTAGCTCCTATGGTTTCGATGGTTACTTCCAGATATGGGTATTACCACCTCCTCTGCAACTTCTCTTTATTGTGATAATCGAAGTGTTTGACAAATTACTCATAACGATGTCTTCCACGAATGCACCTAATACATTGAGATTGATTGCCATCTTATGCGACATCATGTACTTCAAGGCATTCTCTAGCTTTTTCCCATTTCTTCACAATCTCAGGTTGCAGATATCTTCACCAAATTGCACTCATCTCAACAATTTCAGGATCTCGTTTACAAACTTGAGATAATTGATTTTTCACCATCTTGAGTTTGAGGGGGAATGTTGACATGCATTCACATGTATGGAAAGCTTATGTTGACATGTTGACATATGCTAGCATATATGTCGAGATATGTTAACATATGTTAATGTATATATGTCAAACGGTAAATTAACATGTATTTAGGAAGTCAAAAGATCCATAGTTAGTATGTTGTGTAGTTTTCATTATGTTACCATTAGGGTTAATTATCTTGATTGTATGAGCTCCAATGAGTATCCATTTATACAAAACATTATTCTCACAAAATATATAGATCTTTATATCCGTCGCTGAAAGTCACATCGCTAATTTAGTAACGGAAATATCTATCGCTGATATCTGAATTTTCATCGCTAAATTAGTGACAAAAAATTCCACCGCTGAAAATCATCTCGCTATTTTAGCGACGGAAATTTTCCATCGCTAACAAGATCCGTCGCTAATTTGAAAATTTTAGTGATGGATTAGTGACGAAAATTTTTCGTCGGTAATTTAATTTTATATTTTTTCAAATTATTCTCAATTACCAAAAGATTAGCGATGAAAAATTTCCGTCGCTGAAATGAGTATAAGTAAACTCAAGTGCATGAGCCCAGACGCCCACCCCGGCTGCCCGACCCGCCTGCCCACCTCACATGCCCACCACGCCCCAGCTTTTAATTTGTTGAAAAATGTTCATAACCCGGTTCGAATCAGGGTGTGAGAGAGAGATCTTGAGAGTTTTAACCACTATACTAGCATCACCTTTATGTTATTAGTTTTTTTTTTTTTTTCTACTTCTATACTTTTTTTCTAATTCTCAATATTAAAAATATAATACCCTAATTTAATAAAAATATAAAATTTTATTTAATAAAAACATAAAATTATATTTAAAAAATATAAAATTATATTTAATAAAAGACACAATTATATTTAATAAAAATATAAAATTATATTTAATAAAAAGACACAATTATATTTAATAAAAAGACAAAATTATATTTAATAAAAATAAAAAATTATATTTAACAAAAACAAAAAATTATATTTAATAAAAAGACAAAATTATTTAATAAAAATACAAAATTAGATTTAATAAAAACAAATAATTATATTTAATAAAAACAAAAATTATATTTAATTAAAATTCTAAATTTATATGTAATAAAAATAAAAAATTATATTTAATAAAAACACAAAATTATATTTAATAAAAACAAAATATTATATATAATAAAAAGAAAAAATTATATTTAATAAAAAGACACAATTATATTTAATAAAAACACAAAATTATATTTAACAAAAAAAAAAAAAAATTCTGTCGCTAAATCCATCATTGATTTTTCCGTCACTAGTCTGTTGCTAATAGCGACAGATTTTTATCAGTCAATAATTTCCGTCACTGAAGACCCATTTTCTGGTAGTGAGAATATTCCTATCTCAAATTTCATCTTTCTCTTCACGGGTAATCAATCAGATGTTGAAAAGATTTATGATTTTCTGGCCCTCATGGTTCATCAGCCTCTTTTAGATAAGCAAGAAATTAAGGAATGGCCTATGAAAACCAAAGTGGACTCAAATACTATCCAATTATGGTAACAAGATTGATTGCTACACAGTACTTGCTTAGTCTAAACACAGAGAAGTATGTTGAATTGTGTCATTTGCTAGGACACACCAGTGTTGCTTCGCACTTATCGTGGGAATTCCTGGGTGCCCTCTAAAGACTAGAGAATGACAACTTTGTGAATGTGCTCACTATTGCACTTGAAACCATTGAAGATCCTCTCTTAGTAGTTCGTTTCGGAAGTGAGAGTTCAAAGATTTCATGTCCAAGGCCCACTTGTATTGACATGACCATATTCAGATCAAGAGAAGATATGCTGGAAACATTGTTTCCAAAGAGCATTAAAACTTCCCAAGACAAACATGTTGTTACAAGCAATACCACATCAAGCAGCAAAGCACATTCTTCATATAGTGGTGATATCAAGAATTGAATAATAGCTATCCCATTGCACACACAGCTACAAATTAACGAAAGGAAAAAAAGAATCATGTAGGATCTGAAAAATAATCTCTAGATCTAAAATAATTTTTAGATTAAAAATAAAACATAATCACAAAATATATTACTAAATTATGAGAAAAGAATTGAGAACATACCTGAATCTGAACCCATAATGATTTTACAAAAAGACTAGATTTTGAATGTCTGATTTTCTTCTTTCTTGTTATGGTAAGACTATTTCCCTCCCTCTCTAAACTGTATGGTTGTTTTCAAATGGGGCAAAACCAACCCTTTTTTTAAGATGGGAGATGGGACCTAGCCAAAAATAAAAACTGTATTTGGGTTCTCCCATTAAGAAACTCACTTTAATTCAGACCCTACACCTTTTTATACCACACTTTAAATAAAATGCCTACAAAATATATATGTACGTTGGGATCAACCTAGGTCCAACCCTATTAGATCACAAATAAATTTTGGCTTTTACTGGCTTTTTCATTCAATCTGTTTTTTATAAAATAAAATACAATTAGCAGTAGCCTATATTAAGAAAATATTTTAACACTTACTAAGAAAATATTCTTACATTTTCTCACTTGGGCAATTCTAATTGGTTTTGATAATTTTAAAAATATAATTTTGAAAATGACTCTCAGATTGAATACTTTAGTGGCCACCAAAAATATATGTCAAACTTCTCAGCACAAAATTCGGTTCAATATAAATAATAACATTGAACTGTAGTGATAATTGTATCAAAAAACGATACAAGACCTTCTACAATCACAAGTTGTTAATATTACATCGACATGAATTCCAAGTGTGGTAAAATATAGTGTGAGTTGACACAAGTGATCCTAAAATAATAAATATGTCAACATCACATTCAGTCTTCTATATGATTTCATAAAAACTCTTCATGGGAGTCAATCCCCTTTATACGTTTAAAGAAGCCAAAACTATATTAGATCTCATTATAGTCTTATATAGACCTTTTATGGAATATAATTCCCATATCATTTCTGGAGAAATCTATAAATATTTTATATCTCAAGATCTTTATTCAATATCAAAACTTTAAAGAACAAAACATGGAAACAAGTAATATATATATATACATACATATATATATATATATATATATATATATATATATATATATAAATATATATAACATGAATAGATTCATTCATTGAAATAACTGAAAGTTATTATAAGAATGAGAGAAAAAAAAACATATCACACACTCCTTCTAACCTAATACATCGAAAGATGTGAAAAGACCCATGTGTACAACATATTTATTAAAAACTATGGGTCTCAATCCTTTGGTTAATAGATCTGCAAGCATGCTATCAGTATTGATGTAAATTATTTCAATGTCTCCATTATCCACCCATTCCCTGAGCTTAAAGTATTTCACCTCTGTGTACTTTACACCACCAGTATTTCTAGTACTTCTAGCAAAAACAACAGTAGAAAAATTATTAGAAAAAATATTCAATGGCCTTGAAATAAAAGTTATTATTTTAAGCCCAGAGATAAAATCTCTCAGTCACTTAGCATGAGCCCCAACTTCAGAACAAGTGACAAGTTCTGCTTCCATCGTCAAGGTAGCCATTAGTGATTTTTTAGAGCTTTTCCAAGATATTGCATCTCTAAAAAACATAAAAATACAACCAGTAGTAGATTTTCTATCATTTATGCACCCAACCAAATCAGCAACTGCAAATTCTACTATCTCCAAATTATTTACATATTTATACATAAGAATGCAATCTCTAGTTCTACGTAGATATCTCAAAACTTTCTTTACTGCAACCCAATGATTATGACCAGAATTAGCCAAATATCTACCAAGAACACTTGCTGCAAAGACAATATCAGGTCTGATGCACACTACAGAATATATCAAACTAACCAAAACACTACTATAGGGAATATTTTTCATGGCTTCTTTTTTGATATCATTTTTAAGACATTGATCTTTATTAAGTTTGTCTCCTTTGATTATAGGAGCCAAATCAGGTTTGCAATCTTTCATACCAAAGTGCTCTAAAATTCAATCAATGTACATCTTTTGAGAAAGTTCCAAAACTTTACAAGTTCTAGTCCTTTGAATCTTCACTCCCAAAACAAAATTTGTCTCTCCAAGGTCCTTCATGTCAAAATTCTGAGAAAGCATTCCTTTAATTTGCATAAATAAACCTAAATCATTACTTGCAAGCAAAATATCATTAACATACAAAATCAAGAAAATAAATTTGCTCCCACTAACTTTAAGGTAGATACAAGAATCAACTGTATTCTCTTCAAAATCCAAAGAAATAATAACCTCATGAAATTTTAAATACCATTAATGTGAGTTATGTTTCAATCCATGAATTAACTTCTTAAGTCTACATACCATTTTTCCCTTACCAATCATCACAAAACCTTTTGGCTGTTGCATATAAACTTCCTTATCAAGATCTCCATTCAAGAAGGCTATTTTGACATCCATCTGATACAATTCAAGATCAAAATGTATGGTTAGTACCATAATGATTCTAAAAGAGTCTTTAGATGAAACTGGAGAAAATGTCTTGGTGTAATCAGTTCCTTCTCTTTGAGTATATCCCTTGGCTACTAGTTTAGCCTTAAATATCTCAATCCTTCTTTTAGCATCTTTCTTGATTTTGAAGACTCGTTTACATCTTATGGGTCTGAAATTCTTAGATAACTCTATCAACTCTCAAACACTATTATTGGACATGGATAATGATTCCTCTTTCATAATAATTTTTCGCTTATCACACTGTGGACTATTAATAGCATTATTGAAGGTAATTGGATCCAAAACCTCTCCAATATCATAATCCACTTCCTCTGAATAAACCACATAATCATCCGGTAAAGCAGATCTTCTTTGTCTTTGTGATCTCCTAAGTGGTACAATTTTAATAGGTTACACAGTCTCTTCTTCTATATCTTCAGCAATACCTTAAGAAATATCAAGATCAAGTAAAAGACTTTGTGGTTCAGGTTCTCTATCTTATGAAGGTAGAATTACTTGCTTCTCATGAACTAGAGGTAAAAGACTAAAATCTTGAGGAGACTTTGAAGCCACTGACTCAACTGATAGGTTATCACAACTTTCAACATCATCTTCAAGAAACTTAACACTCAATGATTCCATAATTCGTGTGTCATTCTTAGGACAATAAAACTTATAGCCTTTAGAGGTGAATGGATAACCAATGAAAAATCCTGATATTGTTCTAGGATCAAGTTTCTTTTCATGAGGATTATAAATCCTCACTTCTGCAGGACACCCCCAAACTTTCAAGTGGTTTAAACTGGGTTTTCTATTGGTCTAAAGCTCGAAAGGAGATTTAGAAATAGATTTACTAGGTATTCGATTAAGAATGTACATGGTTGTTTTAAGGGCGTCGCCCCAAAGAAATTGGGACAATTTGGTTTTACTCATCATACTTCTTACTATGTCCATTAGAGTATGATTTCGACGCTTAGCTACCCCATTTATTGAGGTTTCCTAACATAATATATTGGGTTTTTATTCCACATGTTTGCGAAAACTCAGCAAAAGGTCTTATCAATTGACCTAAATCCTCATGTTTCCCATGATACTCACTACTCCTATCTGATCTAACAATTTTAATGACTTTTTCTAATTGTTTTTCAACTTCCGTTTTAAATAACTTGAATTTGTCAATAGCTTCAAATTTATGATTGATGAGATAAACTTATCCATATCTGAAAAAGTCATCTGTAAAGGTTATAAAATAACTTTTACCATAGAGGGTATGTGAACAAGGTCTACTAAAATCTATATGAATTATTTCTAAAAAGTCATTACTACATGTAGCACTTGTCTGTTTTCTTGCTTTGGTCAATTTACCCCTAATGCAAGCAACACATGTTCTAGAATCATCAAACACAAGTCGCAAAAGAATTTGATTTTTAACCAAACTATAAACTCTCTCTTTAGAAATATGAGCCAAACATCTATACCACAGAAAAAAAGATGTTTCTTTTGTCAAATTTCTTTTGGTTCCAACATTTTCAACTAAAGCAATGGTATCAAAAAAGATGTAGTTGATGGTTTATATCAATTGAATTCATCTTTTGATACCATTGCTTTAGTTGAAAATGTTGGAACCAAAAGAAATTTGATAAAAGAAACATCTTTTTTTTCTATGATATAGATGTTTGGCTCATATTTTTAAAGAGAGAGTTTATAGTTTGGTTAAAAATCAAATCCTTCCCCAACTTGTGTTTGATGATTCTAGGACATGTGTTGTTTAAATTGACCACAGCAAGAAAACAGACAAGTGCTACCCGTAGTAATGACCTTTTAGAAATAATTCATACAAATGTTAGTTCCCCAGCTTCAACCTTTTCAGACTCTAATCATTGCTGGTGTGTTATAAAATAATCAAAAATAAATTAACCTACTTCACTAAATATTAGTATAGAGTGAGTAAAGCTATTTTATCAGGAAATTGTGGATTTACTTTTTTTAAGAAAATAAAAATAAAAATATGAAATTTTAAAAAATTAACTAAACTAATAAACAAATCTAACAAAAGAAATAACCAAATAAAGGAAAATAACAAACAAATCAAAATTAAAAGAACAAAATTCAATGAGAAAATTTATTTCTAGCCAAAGGAATTATATCCACCTTAATTTCATGTGATTTATTATCGATTTATCTAAATATTTCAACATCCATAAATAAATTGATTATAGTCGTCGATAAATGCCCAACAATCAATTTTTCTTTATTTCATCGATAATTAAGAAAAACTCATTTATTATTTCTCTAATCAAGAGTCAACCCTAAAAAAACTCTTAGAATTAAAAGTAAACCTAGGAAAGTAAACCTAGAAAGAAAGTAGGGAAGAAAAGTAAACCTAGAAAGAAAGTAGGGAAGAAGAAAAACTCACTCAAATTTCCATTACTATTGAAAAATAAAATGTTTGACAAAGAGAAAATGTGCAGCCATCTAGCAATGTGTTGTCCAGCCATTAGAAACTTGAAGCAACCAAAAGAAAAAAAGCCAAAAGCTAAACTCTAAAAAAAATGTTATGTTGCTGCTAGGAAAAGGGGGCTATGGCCCCTTTTTTGGGTTCTCTCATTCCTCCCTTTTTATAAAGTGTAATACTTCTATATATATATGAGTGGTAACCTTATTTTTCTAAAAAAGAATCCTCCTGAATTCTAGACAACTACCAAAGAAAATGAAGTTTATAATGACAAATAAGTTAGTTGACTTGTCAAAAAATAGTCTAATTAAAATAAAAGATTACAAAATTGGACTTTTCTAAAATTGATATTTCTAAATATTAGAAATAAAATTAATATTTTCAAATTCTCTGATGTTTCTAATTTAGATTTATTTCTTCCTTGAATTTTTACGTAACTAGAAAGAAAACATATTGATTTGATTTTTAAGAAAATCTTGCAATATTTTCATGAGATTCATGTGCCTACGTGCTAATGAAAAAGCATTGCTTTCCAATTTTTCCATTCTCTGCTTGATTACTCTAAATTGACTTCATTTCCTTCCTTTTTCTTCATAAGTTTCTTCAATCATTTCTAGTATATCAATCACTATAAAACATAATAATTAGTGGAATATTCATTCTAAAATAAAATAAAATTAATCGTAAATATTACAACAATTTATGTACTATTAGTTGCCTTATAGCTTTAAAACTCTTTTAGTATTGTTCTTATCAAGCACATTAATTTTGAAACCAGGAGAAATTGACATTTTCATCACCATAATACTAAATCTATTAGCCCTCTCCCATTTCTGGTAGTGAACTTTCTATTCAGGAGTAGTTTTATGAGTTGGCTTAGGAAGCTCATCCTCGACTAGGGCTAAATCAAGATCAGCCAACCCTAAATCAAGTTCAACATTATTCTTCCAACTTGCATAATTATTGTCATTCAATGTTTCAATTGAACACAACTGGTTGTTTACGGCAATCTAACTAACTACAAAACAAAATATGATATATATTTATTATATATGATTTTGTAGAAAGACTAGATCTTCAATGTCTGATATTCTTCTTTCTTGTTATGGCCAGACTCTTCCGTCCCTCTCTCTCAAAAATTGTATGGTGGTTTTCAAATGGGACAAAACCAACCCTATTATAAGATGGGAGAGGGGACCTAACCAAAAAAAAAAACTGTATTTGGGTCCTCCCATTAAGGAACAGACTTTAATTCAGACTCTGCATATTGTCATATTACACTTTAAATAAAATACCAACAAATTATATTTGTACGCTGAGATGAATCTAGGCCCAACCCTATTGGATCATAAATAAATTTTGAATTTTATCAATTTTTTCAATCAATCTGTTTTTTATAAAATAAAATACAATTAACAACCCACATTAAGAAAATATTTTAACACTTATTAAGAAAATATTCTAACAAATCAACCAAGAGTGTTTAGCTTTAAAAGAATGTATATATATATATATATATATATATATATATATATATATATATATATATATATATATATATATATATATATATATATATATACCGGAAAAAAATATATATATATATTCTTTTAAACTTAGATTTTATTTTTTGGCATATTAAATATTTTCCGGTATTAGTGCTAAATGGAATAGTCAAATAACATAAAATTTAGGTCCAAAGTCATTAATTAGAAGTGGGTAATATTAGCCTTGCACCTGCCAATGCTATAGGGGGCAGTGAAGGCCTACAATGCACACTAACTTCTCAACACCAATATTTTTTCATTTTCAAAATATTTTGATATGTTCAATTAATTAGTATTTACACGAAAATCTTGATATTTATATTAATGCATTTTTCATATTTAATTAATTATTTATAATTTTATTTTTATATAATTTGTTTAATAATTAATAATTATATATTTGATTATTTTAGATTTTTATTATAAAATATGACTATTCTATTATTTTTATAAAATAATTAATATCTGTATGAAAAATTCTTATATTTTTTATATTTATCATTTCTCCTATTTCCTTTTTTGTATTTTTACAAAATGTTATTTTTCTATAGTATTTGGCATCGGTATCCGTTTTTGTCTCTTGTTTTCACGTAATTTAGGTGAAGGCACGTCAATTCTTCCAAACTAATGTTGAAATGCGGTATCTTTTTCATGAAAAAGAAATTTTATTGAGACTCCTATGTGCACAGATTGCAAAATCTTCTATAATAAAATTTTTTAATCGTATAATTTTTTAAATAGGATTCCAAATATATTGCAATGAAATAATTCATGAAAAAGAATGAATTTTGCAATGAACTCCTACCT
Organism: Dillenia turbinata; assembly: GCA_037126225.1. Taxonomy (NCBI): domain Eukaryota; kingdom Viridiplantae; phylum Streptophyta; class Magnoliopsida; order Dilleniales; family Dilleniaceae; genus Dillenia; species Dillenia turbinata. The sequence continues at coordinate 17,746,386 of JBAMMX010000025.1, read as the reverse complement.
TGATATGCTCATTTCCCTTGTTAGGATTTTCATTTGAAATTTCAAATGGATTAGTTTTTAATTGTGTAGATTCATTTGCTAATTCTGAGCTAGGTGGATCATGCACCCTAGATCCATTTTGTGAATTGAGTTGACAAAAAGGGTGATTGTGTTGGGTTGAAAAGGTCCGGCGCACGTAGGGCTTCCGGAGATAAGACCCATATCAACCCCAATCCACATCAGAATCGGATGAGCGTGTGCGCACTTGGAATCCCGACGCATGGTCCCAACTTGAATGTTGTAATAGCAGGAGGAGACATTATTCTTTTGAATGTAACGGCTAACAGTTAGATGTTAGTTAGGAAGAGACAACTGATATAGCCAAGTAGTTAGAATCAATTGCAGGTTCAATAGCTTCTTGTACATATAGCTATAAAATGGATGAGGAAACACAGAAAAATAGAATGCTCTTTCTCTGTTATCCTTCTCTCTTTCTTTTCTCTCTCTTTCTCTTCCTTCCTCCTCCTCTTGACTGATCCTAATTGAACTCTTCTTCTAACCTCTCACATTCTTACCAACCTCTGTTCTGACTCTGCAATCTCAACATCTGTCTATTCTCAACTTTATTAAGCTTCAACAACCTGCAATTAAAGTTCTGAACTCCTCAATTCACCCCCACCATTTCCTATTAACTTGGTCTGTTACAAAATTGGTATCAGAGTAGTCGAATTCTTGGCCCCAACTGGAAGATGGCAGAAGGAACTAGATCTAAAATAGTAGATGATCAATTCAAGAAACAAGATACAAAGATACAAGAAAACTATGAGGCATTGACCAAGAAAATAGAAGACCAGTCGCAGAAGATGGAAGCTTATATGACAACTGTTAATACTCAATTTGCATCTATACTGAAGTTACTCAATTAAGGAAAAAATGAGGAACCGAACACAGACTGTAGCACTCAATCCCCACTTCTGCCCACTCCTACTGAAGGGAGAACAAGATTTGAGATGGGGTCTCATGTGGGTAAAAGAGATTCTTTCAGTCGAGGGATCTTGCCTAATCCTCCTAAAGTTGAACTACCATTGTTCACCGGAGATAATCCTAGAATATGGTTGAGGAAATGCAGCAAATTTTTTGTTGTTTACCAGATCCCCAAACACACATGGATAAATACAATTGAGATGTACCTGGAAGAAAAAGTTGAAATCTGGTATCAAGGGATTAAGCTCACCAAACAGACTATGAGTTGGGAAGAATTTTCTCAACTTTTGAAGCAACGTTTTGATTCCAAAGGGATACAAGATCAGGTTGAAGAATTTAACAAACTTCAACAACATGGATCGATGGCAGAATACCAGACCAAATTTGAAGAACTTTAGTCAATTATGCTTCAAAAGAACCCCCAGTTGACAGAATCCTACTTCATATCCAGTTTCATCAGTAGAGTAAAAGAGGAGATCAAGCCCATGTTGAGGATGCTCAGGCTAACCACTTTATTTCAGGCTTTTAAAATAGTTACTCTTCAAAAACAATCATTGGAGTTGGTTAAAAACAAAAGAATGGGTTATAATAGGAACTGGGATCCTGGAGTGATGCAAAATGGCCTCAAGAATCAAGGAAGAACTAACCTGTATAGAAATTCTACACAAAAGGAAGAAGTATGGTCAAAAGGGGTTCATCTGGAGGGTAGAACACAAAAGATTTCAAACCAGAAGATGCAGTATAGAAGAAATAACAATTTATGTTTAAATGTGGAGAAAAATACACTCTGGGCCACCAATGTAAGTTCAAGCACCTCAACTTGATAATTGTAGTAGAAGAAGAAAGTAGCTCTGAAAGTACTGAAGCCAATGAGGAATTACCAGAAGAAGTTATTGAGGTTCATTTATGTGCTTTATCAAATTCACTAGAAAGGAAGACTATCATCTTGCAGGGAACCCTGAAAGGGATAAAGATTTCAATACCAGCTGACACAGAGAGCTTCCACAGCTTTATAAGTCAAGTATGGGTTGATAAACTCCAGATGCAATCAGAGTAGGCTGAACCCTTACGTGCTCTACTTGCAGATGGCAGTCAAGTCAGTAGCTATACTATGGTCAGAGGGATTAAATGGAATATCCAAGGTTATGAATTCTCTTTTAATCTCAGGTAATTAACTTAGGAGAATGGGGCATTATTTTATGTGTGAATTGAATGTACAACTTCAGTCTCATCACATTTGATTTCAAATAATTACAAGTCAAGTTTGTAGATGGAGAACAAGAGATGGTCTTGATAGGCATGGTGGGGGATCCTAAAATGAAATTGGTTGGGGGAAAGAGTACCAAAAAGTTCAGAGAGCATCAGCTAAGGAGTTGTGCTACTTTATCTATAGCTGCACAAGATCAGAATCAACCACTGTAGAAGTCAATCTCTACATTACTTCAGCAATTTGAGGATGTGTTTGCCACCCCAAATTATTTGCCACCTAAAAGGACTCATGATCATTCCATCACTCTCAAACCAGAAGCTCAACCTTTTAAGCTAAAGCCTTATATATACCCCCATTCACAAAAGGCAGAAATTGAAAAGCAAGTACAAGAGATGATGAATAATGGGATCATTCAACACAACAATAGCCCATTTGCCTCTCTAGTGCTGTTGGTGAAAAAGAATGACAACACTTGGAGGTTTTGTATAGATTATCAACAGCTTAACAATCTGACCATCAAAGACAAGTACCCAATTCCTAACATTAATGAATAGTTAGATGAATTACATGGTTCAAAGTGGTTCTCTAAGCTAGACTTAAGGGCTGGTTACCATCATATTAGAGTTAAGCCTAAATATATAGAAAATACAGTCTTCCAAACTCACCATGGCCATTTTGAGTTTTTGGTAATGCCTTTTGGTCTCACAAATGCACCAGCTACATTTCAGTTCTTAATGAATCACATATTCCAACCCTTCCTTAGGAAGTTTGTGCTGGTCTTTTTTTGATGACATTTTAATCTATAGCTCAGATATACCAACCCACCTTCAGAACCTCAAAGATGTTCTTTTAACCCTCAGACGAAACCAGTTGTTTGATAAATAATCCAAATGTACATTTGTCCAATCTCAGGTTAAATACTTAGGCCATGTAATTTCATGTTCAGGAGTGAAAATGGACCCTAAGAAGACTGAATGTATAATGTCCTGGCCTACACCTATATCTGTTAAAGATCTCAGGAGTGTTTTAGGGATGGCAGGATACTATAGAAGATTTGTAAGGAATTATGATCTCATAACCAAACCATTGAATGACTTGCTCAAGAAGGATAATTTCTCTTGGAATGAAGCTGCTGATGGAGCTTTCTAATAACTTAAAATTGCTCTGAGTACTGCCCCTGTGATGAAATTACCTGATTTTACAAAACCTTTTGTGATTGAAACTGATACAAGCTCAAAAGGATGGGGAGCTATCCTAATGCAGGAAGGTCAGCCTATAGCTTATCTCAGTAAGACTTTAGGACTCAGGAGTCAAGGCCTATCCACTTATGAAAAAGAACTGATGGCAGTTGTGATGGCAGTGACCAAATGGAGGCACTATCTGGTGGGCTATCACTTTATCATCAAGACAGATCACCAAAGTCTGAAGTACCTCCTAGAACAGAAGTTAACCCATAATTTACAACACAAATGGCTTACAAAATTATTGGGATTGGACTATGAGATTCAGTATAAGAAAGGGACAGAAAATAAAGTGGCAAATGCTTTGTCCAGAAGGGAAGCTGATACAAAGGAAGGTAAGGTTGGGATAATCAAGGCAACATCGATAATACAACTACTATGGCCAAGAAAAATTGTCACGCCCCGACCCACACTCGAGCCGGGCACGCGACCAGCCCGCCACGGCACCTCGATGCACGGGCACCACATCCCGCACATCGAAGCACTGTAAGGCTGTCGACATTCACAAAATCCAAGTTTTCAAATTTCCAGAGATCCCCATGTGATAAAAATAATACATGTATGCCTCAATGCAAATTAAAACAAGTGAGAGTTAACCTTATACAAGCCAGAAAAATTATAAGTACAGTCATCCCAATTTAAACAAATATAATGGTCATCCTAACTTCCTCAAATGATACAATAACCTCAATATATATATAGCGGAAGAGCGGGTAGTCATACCCCAGCCCAGTAGTCTCCAAGAAAATCCAATACAACAATGCGCACAAATCTCTCAGTCCGAGTCTACACCTGTAGGAGGGAAATGTGAGGGGTGAGTACCGTAGAGAGGGGGGGTTGGTACTCAGCAAGTCGGGGGGATGACATGCTACAATTAATTTTTGGGTGAATTAGGAGTGTCAAAATTATGTCCCAATAAATCCATGGTATGTAAAAATATTATGATATCTCAATAAATCATTCATGGCATACGTATCAAATCAAATATGCATCCATTATGTATGTCCATCATATCATGTAGAGTCGGCCGAAAATATCCCGACAAAGGCCAACCATGGCCAAGGACGGGCAACGTTGGGGGTTTTCACGGTGCAAGTAATAAAATAAGGCTCTCCACCCCAACGTTGGCCACAAACTACTCCAACTAGCCTGTATATATATATCGCACACGTATCAAGGATCAAGCGTGTATGGAAACCCGCCGGTGCTAGACCTACCAAGGTCCTCCCCGAAGTGGTTCAACCGACGACTGTCCGTACAATATGTATGACAATCTGGCGGATACCCCCTGCAGAGGCGTATCCGGGCACAACAGGTGCCTCTACCAAATGTCTTTCGTAGCTACGGAATGCCATAGGAAGCATATCATCATCATCACAGTATCCACAGGGGCATCCAGCCCAAATCACATATCTCAAGCTAAATCTCAAGCCATAACATGTCAAATTCATGTGCCAATATGCAATGGAAACATAAAATCATGTGGATATATCAAAGTGTGGCATAATAATCAAGTGTCAAAATCATGGATGCATATCGATATAAACAAGTTGGGACACTCCATATATCACAAAACATTTTCATAAATTCAGGGAAATAGGTCAATCATACCATTTTAAATCATGCCTTTGAAAACTTTTTAAAACACAGTATCAATTAAAAGTAGATGTCAAGTCCCACTCACAGTTAGGGGAGGATAATGCACTCCTCAATATCTCCACAAAGCGTAAATCAAGTGCTCCCTCCGTTCAACTCAAATAACTCTTAGGGAGACAGTCTGCAGATTTTTTTTTAACCTGCGCATTCATGGAAAATAGACTATAACTTTGGCTATACCAGTCCAAATCAGATGATTCTTATCTCATTTTAAAGCTAAGAGATAGCACTATAACTTTCATTTTGCACACTTCCTCAGATTCAAATCACAGAATTCCCGGTAAGCCTCATTTTGTTACTGTCATATTTAAGTTTTGGATTCTATCCAGTTTTTGTGCAGAAGCCATAACTTTCATTCTACTCACTAAAGTCTAATGAAATTTTAACATGTTATAGCTAAGATGTAGATCTACAACTTTCGTGTTTTGAGTTTTATCGAAATATGCCTGGAAGGGGTTCAAAAAAATTCATGAACAGGACTGATACGTTTTAGTGAAACATAAAGTTTCTGTCAACACAGTTTTAAGGAAAATTATATACCTTTCAATTTCCTAGTGAGAAATGGCTGAAATTTTAATATGTTATAGGAAAGAAGTATATCTATGACTTTCATGTTTTGTGTTTCTTCAAACTAAGACTGAAGAGGGGTCGTTTTTACTCACTACTGTCAAGGTTTGAAACAGGACACTTCTATGTCGAGTTTCAGGAAAAGTGCTATAACTTTTGGCACAGGCATCTGATTTTGGTGATTCTTATCTCGTTGGAAAGATAAGACTTTGATCTAAAATTCAAATAACTAGCACATTTTCAAATTCTGGCTCTAAGATGCCTTAAAACAGAGATGAAATCACGGACAGAAATAAAATTTAAAGTGAGACAGGATAAAATTTCTTACCTCACTTTCTTGGTCTTCCTCTCTTGCTTCTCTCCTTGTTCTCACGAATTGGGAAGAATGAACAAGCATTCTAAGGCCTTCTTCTTTTATTATTGTGTTAATAACTCACCACCCTAGGATCAAATCTCCAATTAATCTAAACCATAGGATCATTTTGACTATTGCATGTGTTTTGATTGGTTTTTTTTTTTTTTTTTTTGGTGCATGTGTTCTCATTGGCCCACCTTGCCTTTCTCATCTCCATTTGGCCAACACTTGTCCTCCTCACTATAACACTTGTTCAATAAAAGAATACACTTGTCACATTTCATTTAAGTTTTGTTAATTGCTAACAAGTCCTTTGACTTATAAAAATTCTAATTTGATCCCTAAAATTTTCATAATTACACACTAGACCCAAAATCTTATATTAGACCTAATTAAATTTATTTAATGTGAAATTAAGGTTTTGAATCTCTTTGAGTAAAAATTGATCTGATTTGTATTTTACCATCAAATATCTAAGATTGATTTACCGAAAAAAATTTCTTAGTGAAATTCATGAACATTGTAGTAGAAACATCATATATATATATATATATATATATATATGAAATGGAATTCACTATAGAATACACCGAGGGTCGGTGTTACAAAAATCATTCAGAGCTATGAGAGTGATGAGGAGTGCCAACAGCTCATAGCTCAGTTGACCATATATTCTCAAGCTAAGACAAGTTTTTAGTATAAAGATGGCATATTAAAGTTCAACAAAAGAATCTATGTGGAGATGGAAACCAGTTGAGGACCAGAATAATGCAACAAATGCATAATTCAGCTTTAGGTGGCCATTCAGGTCAGCACTGCACATTACAAAGGATCAGAACCATTTTCTACTGGCCTTCGATAAAAGCTATAGTGATTCAATATGTACAAGAATGCGATATTTGTCAGAAAAATAAACATGAAAATAGCCCCTACCCAAGGTTATTACAACCCTTACCAATTTCTACCTAAACATGGTCTCAAATTAGTATGGATTTCATAAAAGGACTGCCGAAATTCAATGGCTATGATACCATCTTAGTGGTGATTGACAGACTGACCAAGTTCAGCCATTTTATTGCATTGCAGCACCCTTATTTTGCCTTCAAGGTAGCTCAGTTGTTTGTTGACCATGTTTTTAAGTTACATGGCCTTCCTGAATCCATTGTAATAGATAGAGACAGGGTGTTTACCAGCCTTTTTTGGCAAGAGTTGTTCAAAATAGTAGGCACACAACTGAACCTCAGTAGTGCATATCATCCACAATCAGATGGTCAGAGTGAAAGACTCAATCAATATGTGGAGTGTTATTTGAGATGTATGACTTCTAATAGGCCTGGTTTATGGACACATTGGCTAAGTCTTGCAGAATGGTGGTACAACACCAACTTTTATTCCAGCATACAAATGTCACCCTTTGAAGCCTTGTATGGATATAAGCTCAGAGTCATTCCTATAGGGCCATACTTAGATACTGTCAACCCTTCAGCAGAAGATTTTATCAAAAATAGGTAATCTATATTGCAGATCCTTCGAGATCATCGAGCTCGAGCTCAAAACAGGATGAAGGTAAATGCTGATAGACATAGGTCTGAAAGGGAGCTTCAAGTAGGAGACCTTGTTTACCTTAAACTTCAGTCTTATCGCCGACAATCAGTAGAACTTAGAAAGTAACTGAAGTTGTCCTCTAAATTCTATGGACCTTACCTGATAGTAGCTAAAGTGGGGAAGGTAGCATATAAATTGTAGCTACCTTAGGATTCTAAAATCCATCTAGTGTTTCATGTTTCCCTACTTAAAAAGAAGATAGGACCTAGTCAAGAGGTAATGTCTCAGTTGCCTGTAATTGAGTCTGACAAGCAAGTTTTGGTTGAGCCAGAAAGGGTGCTGAAGAGGAGTGATTTTGAGGAATGGTGAACTAGTCACCCAATGGTTGATCAATTGGATTAACCTTAGTCCTGAAGAAGCTACCTGGGAAGATATGAGCTTCATCAAAGCGCAGTTTCTCAACTTCAATCCTTGAGGACAAGGACAAAAGGGGGAAAGAATTGTAACAGCAGGAGGAGACTATTCTTTTGAATGTAACGGCTAACAGTTGGATATTGGTTAGGAAAAGACAACTGAATATAGCCAAGTAGTTAGAATCAATTGCAGGTCCAATAGCTTCTTGTACATATAGCTGCAAAATGGCTGAGGAAACATAGGAAAAATGGAATGCTCTTTCTCTGTTAACTTTCTCTCTCTTTCTCTTCCTTCCTCCTCCTTCTAACCTCTCACATTCTTACCAACCTTTGTTCTGACTCTGCAATCTCAACATCTGTCCATTCTCAGCTTTATTAAGCTTCAACAACCTGCAATTAAAGTTCTGAACTCCTTAATCCACCCCCACCATTTCCTATTAACTTGATCTGTTACAAATGTATACGTGCTTCACCCAGCTTATGTAACCCAACCAACCACTCTTGAGCGGTCCAAAAGATTATTTATATGCAGTGAAATTTTAATTAAAGGAAACAATGTGGGAAGCTGACCTGCAACCCACTTCCCACCAAATGCAAGTCTGGTTTTGTTTGATCCTATGGTCTCCATGCGACCTCTTCCCTGATTTTTGTTTGGGCCGGTTTAGTCTCTACTAGGTATTGGCATTTCAGTAGCATGAAATATACAATTCGATGTAATATCTTTCAAGTTAACAGCTAATATCATTAATTTGGGAAGGGGTCTGAATCTTTTTTTTTTTTTTTTGGTCTACACAGGACACTTTTTTAGCCACTCGGTGTCTAGGGTCTTGCTCCTACTAATTTGGACTGACCTGTTTAGAGGTTTCCTTAAAGAGGGTAGGGGTGTCTCAACGTAGTCTGCTATGTTTCTATGGAGATTCAAATCCGAGCGCATGGTTGAGGGGTTGAGAGACCTTACCCATTCGACCAACTGACCATTGGTAGAAGGGACCAAATCTGAAAAAAATCAAGTGGAAAGAGAAACAAATTAGGTTTTCTTGGCTTTTCTCCTGCACAGGCACTGCACTGAGTCTTCTGTGTGTGCATTCCCGAAGCCAAGAGAAGTACAGAGAGAGAGAGAGAGAGTGGGTGTATGGTGTGTCATTTTCTGTAGGTACGTGAATGCCTAGTGGATTTAAGGAGGCTAGTGCTGGAGCCTAATCTAAATCAGTCCCCCCCCCCCCAAAGATTTGTAGAACCGCCGTCAATGGGGCCTGAGAAATCAGCACTGTGATGGACACACCGCATAAGAAGGTAGACAGCGGCGATGATGAGGACCAACCGAAGGGTTCACTAACCAGTATAACCAAACGGTGTCCGGAAGGTGCCCATTCCCTAGTAAAAGGTCTTAGGCAATACCGAATGTTGTCTCAGACATTGTATGGGGTCTTAGGCAATACTGAATGTTGGTTTTCCTGAACACGCAATGATCTTCTCTTGCCTTTGATTAGATTGTTATGTGAAACAGCAAATGGCAGGTTTCTTGCTAAGCATCCCATAATTTTGGATGAATCTGAGTATAACTTTGAAGCTATCTCAAGTCCCTTCATAATGCCGTTTCAAGGAAGTTTAATTTATGAAGACCCAACGGCCCTTGACCATTTTTTTTTTTTTTTTTTTTTTTTGGTGTTTTGGAGGGATTTTGTATGAAGATGGAATTACGCGTTAATCATTTTTCTCTAAAATCCATCTCTTTCATTAGCTTTTTCTATCTTCCTACATTTTTTTTTCTCTCTCAATTTTGTAACATTTCATGCATCATATCGAAAGTTCCACTAAAGCTAGTAAAAGAAAAAAAAATATATATATATATATATATATATATATATATATATATATATATATATATATATATATGTAGATTCTGAAAGAATATTTTTGCCTTTTCTCTTAATTAAAAGATTCTTGCACATACTTGCCATGATAGAATACCCACCAAGAACATAGCACTATAGTTATTTAAGTCACTTGTTTTCAAATAGCACCTTATTAGTTTTTTCAAAAGAGGGGAAAAAAAAAAGAAAAAAAAAAAAGGGAAAAACACATAAAGACCATCCTAATTACTCCTGCACTTTAAAGGTTGCAGTCGAACACAATAACATTCATAAATGACCTCAACAAATCAAAAATTGATTTCTTTCCCTGCAAGAATCTAGAATTTGAACATGATACCTTGCATGGTCAGTTTATAGTTGAAAGAAAATAGAGGGATAGAAAGGGGCTACCAGGAAAGGTCAATAGCAAACCTCAAAGAAAGATTGATGCGGAGAAGAAATCTTTTACAAAGAAAATTGCAGAAGCACAGTTCAAAACATCGAGACTTGATAAATTAATTTCTGTGAATGGGAACTCGAAAATTTGACAGAAATGTTTACGGCATCCCCTTTTGAACGAGCAGATATACCATCCCTCCAAAATGAGCCAATATGGGAGGAAGAAAAATGACACATAAATAACAGACACTTAAATAATTCTATAACATTACACACAAAACTAGTCATTTTTTCTCCCCCATGGCAAAAAGTGCAGCAAGGTTCTGTAACTCGTAAAAGCTAGAAGCCCTGAATTATTTGGTGAAAAATGGCTGTGGTTTGCAGGTCTATATCTTCGTGCATCTATTCTTCTCAAACAGGGAGCACTAACCCTTTGGGGAGGACTCTAGTTACTGAACACTGGGGCACAAAAGCACCGAGTTGCTCTAAACGGATTGAAGCCAAATCCTGTCGCCAGTAAGATTCCAACTGAAAAAAATAAGAAAAACAAGAGAGCATGATAGCAAAATCAGATACTTTGAATGTCCAGTGATATTTTAAGAAATTTATTTATTTCTTGGCTTCCTCACTGCAACAAGAACATAGATACATGTCCCTTAAGCATCAGGTCCAAAACATATCTTAAAAGAATTAGCAATGAGAATTTCTATCGCCTAGACATTTGAGAATGACATGCTCTAAAATCGTTAGCTGTTTAAAGAAAAATTGTTTTTTTTATATCCCAAAAAAAAAGAAAAAAAAAAAAAAAAAAAAAAAACTTTTTAAAGAAAAATTGAGATGAAAATAAAAGAGAGCAGATCATTTTTAAACAGATCCATGGATATATATATATTTTTCTTTTCACATAATCCAAGTTTTCCAAACCTAAATGGGTAATACGATAACTTAATGCTTGCTGTGTAGGAGGAGAATCAAACCAAGGAGTCATAAAAGCTAGGAATTAAACTCACATCGAAACATCTTACCTAACAGTAGAGGAAAATATAACTCTACAATTGTTCTTGCATGATCATATTTGGGAAATCTGAGAAAACAATCTCGTTGAAATACTCACATTCCTTCAATGAAGAATAATCTAGATGCCAATACCAACATGAAAAGAAAAAATCGTTTACCTACTGCTGATAAATTAGGCATTTTGGTGGACTTGTCGGTGTAATTGTAGCATCCAATCAGCATAGCCATTTGTACCTCCAATTTGGTCCTCAATAAGATTTGTCAGAAACAGCAATCCTTCCCTTGGCTGCTCACCTTGTCTTACAAGATGACATAGTTGGTAATATGAAGGATCATTCTCTCTTAATCTATTCAGTATCTTCAATAGCTTCCTGGATATCTCATTATCATGCTCAAAAAGGCTAACCTGCAAAATTCAAAAGGAGCATTGAATAACAAAACAAGTCTAAAAAGCATTGAACACAGACAAAAAACTAATTGTGCAAGGGATAAGCAAACCCCTGAGGGGGTTCTCTGTCTTTTAAATAGATAAACAAGAGGATATAAAGTCTCAAAGGATAAAAATCGAGTCAAAAAGAGAACAATAAACAAAAGCGAAAAGTAATGACGGATTACTGTCCAATCCCTCTTCAAATCAAGCCAATAATCTCAATAAACTTTTTAAAGCACGAGCCCAAAGAGAAGCACAAAAGGACATTCATGTTCCAAAGTAGAGGGAAACCAAACTTCTGATTTCTGATAATCCTAGCATATCTATCCTTTCAAATAAACCGATGAGTAGCAACAAGAATGCACCTCCAAGGCCAACAGGCATCTTTCCTCCTGTCCCTTTTCACCGATAAAACATGGATATTATTGAAATTGGAGAGGGGAAGGGAAAAAGTTGAACCTCAGAATTATAGCATATCGTAAAAGCAGAGAAAGAACAAAATATCATAGCTGTTCTTCTAACCTTAACTAGAGTAAATGCTGAACAACTCTGAGTGATAAATACTTCTAAACAAAGAGTTTTAGTGATGAATAGAAAATTGAAGATGAAGAAACGAAGGGACCAAGTGCAAAACAGGTGATGATTAAAGAATTCTGTTCTTGAGGTGCTATTGACACCCGCTAATAACATTCTCACGAAATCCCTGGAATCAACAAAATTGCTCATCACATTTACATTTCCAAGCCCCATAAGCCTGCAAAAGGAGGAATTTCAGCCAAACATCTATAAACGTTAAGAATGACTACATTTCTCCCATTGAAGGCACTACCATTATGATCACTCAACACTTAAGAAGAGGAAACAAAAGCAATTTGCTCTTTTTTTCCCAGGGAACTATGGCACTCCTACTGGGTTTAAACTTTCGCCTACCGAAATGAACCACCATTTTGCTCCTCGACTAGTAATCACAACACAATCTCCTAGGAAGGCAACCTGACAACAAAATAGCATGAAGAGAAAGAAAATTATCTTTCAAGGGATAAAGGCTGCAAGAATTGCCATCCCAGAAACTAACCATGCCACAAGAAATGGATGCATAAGACTATGCGTATGGCCTCCAGCACTGATGCCATATGTATGGATGTAAAACATAGCACCTTTGCAGTCAGTGGTTGCTTTATTTTGTTTCTATCGAGAAAAAGAATCCCAAGCTTTCCCAGCATCAACTGACACTATTAACAAACCCAAACACACAATAGGCGAGTCCTTTCTATTCATAAGAAAACTCTAGGAAGTGACCACCTTGGGCATTTTCCCTATGAAATAAAGCTAACTCTTCCAACAGGCAATGAAAACTAGGGGCCTTCAAATAAAAATTAAAGGCAATCATTTAAATTAGAGCTATCTCTTTGGAGCTCCTCTAATGCTTATTGAATTTCAATTGTTACAGAAAAACAGCTTCGGAGCACAAGAGTTGCCTCTCAAATGAATAATTGTAGGATGCATAATAATGCCATCAGAAATATGAAGATATGATGCCCATGCGCAGTCCTCAATTCTGCTTATAGCACTACTACCATTGGTTTTAACTTAAAATAGTGTATATATTTTACAACTTTGAATTCTCACCCGCCATGTGGTGTCATATCCATGTATCCATGCCAGATCGCTACAAAGAAATGTCAAAATTTTCTCATTATTTTTGATTTGTTTCTTTTAAGAATAATGGCATGGAAGAAGCTCCATGGACAAAAACATTAGTACAATAGAATGATGTCAACCAAACCATTCAGATTTTAGCTTCTTCCAAAAACATTTCCTACTACGCACCATGCTTAGGCATTAGAACTTTGGAAAATTTCTGGACTACACTTCCCCAAGTCACCAACTCTTTCCATATACATCCTCAAATCGTTGCTTGTCCACATACACCTTGTCTCCCATGTCATCCTCTGTGCAACTTGATATATATCCACATAGGACAACATCCATCCCTTCCCCTTTATGACCCTTGCATCCTTACAAAGCAACTTATGGTTCAATGTCCCGTAAAATAAAGATCCATTCTTGCTTGTCGAACATTCAAACATAGTAACAATATTCAACTTACCATTTTGTAATGCAAACAACTTATACTAAAGAAAGCAGCAGCTAAATTGTTCTCACAGTTCACAACAGATGCCAATAAAGTACTAGATAAGAGTTTCTAAAAATTTTGAGAAGAAATATAAAAACCAAAATTTCTAAAGCTATCAAAGCCATGATTTTTGAATGACATACCTTTGATAACTCCATAGGTAAATCAATCCCAAGTAGACTTGTGATTATTTCGGCTGCAAGCATCCTGCCAAACCAGACGAGAAACCGGAATCCATCATCATAAATATAAAGGCCTCTATAATCTAAACTCTCTGCTGCCAGGGGCAGCCGCTTCATGAAGCTTTGGGAGTCATCAGTCTGACCAGATGCCTGGATAGGAAAAGATAAGACGTGAGTGATTGTCCTGCAGCCAATGCCAAGTAGATTGATCAATAAATCGGTGCAACAAATATACCTTCAAGAGATACTCATCAATGCGAATCAAGTCAGGGTATAAAAGCTTCAGCAGCCTTTTAACTGGTAATGCCATCATAGTATATCCAGCAGCACAGCGATCATCAAGAAGAGCATCAGCATGCCCTCCACGGAGCGCCATTGACTTGCAGAGTGCTAATCCATACAAAGGCAAGAATTTCAAAGATTCTGGATATATCATTCGTCCACTTAAACGGTGCTGCACGGCATAAAGATTTCGATATTCTCTAAAGGCTTTAACAATCCTTTGTTGAATGGACTGCCGGGCATCTTCAAGCTTATGGGACAAAGATTTCTCAATTGCTGCAGAATAGTCAAGAAGAAGATTACAGTTCCTGATTGATAACATTAGACCTGGTAACTAAATTACTAGTACAGGGGTTTAGAAGAGTACCTAGCCTAGCAAGTACGGAGATAATAGCTCTGGTATCTGCCTGACGATACATCTCACCAAGATCTGTCACCACTGGTGCTGCTGCTGTGTGCACTCTAATACGCCTTTCCCCAGAAGATGAAGTATATCTTTTGATTGCTAAGGAAATATTCGGTCATGTCATTTCTTTCACGAGTGTGTGGGGGTTGAGGGTGGGGCGCTTAAGTAGTTTAAGCACAAATGACAAAAGATATAACAAAAGTTAGATACCATGAAACTAAATTTTGTTAAACAAACCAAAAATTATCTCTTTTAGAACCATAACAAGGTAAGAAAGAAGCAGAAAATTCCAGGAAAGAAGAAAGGAATACAAAAGGCCTACTTTGGCTTCAAGAACTGAGGAAGATGGAAGGGAACATGATGGGAACTTCTATCTCCTCTCTTCTTGATTTCCGTTACATTCTCCAAAGCCACCCAAACGGACCCCGATATTACCACCAATATTGAAAACTAGAATGATCTTTTGTAACACTCCCAAAACAAAAATTTAACAAAAGATACAACTAAACATGATAGACCAACTACAATCCTCTTGCACAAGGTGTGTAACACCACAAAAGGGATAATCAACCATACTTGTTTTCCCTAGGATGATATAATTAAGTCCTCTTGTGCCTCAAGGAGTACGATGATACCCTCTTTTCTATGGAAGT
This sequence comes from Dillenia turbinata, assembly GCA_037126225.1. NCBI lineage: Eukaryota > Viridiplantae > Streptophyta > Magnoliopsida > Dilleniales > Dilleniaceae > Dillenia > Dillenia turbinata. The sequence goes on along the minus strand of JBAMMX010000025.1, from coordinate 17,731,077 downwards.
GTTACGCTGCTAGAGAGATTACACACATCACCTGTGGAAATTCATATTTCAAGGATACAGCAGAGCAACTTGAAAATACACTGTTGATGTCGTTAGTAATGTCTCTTCAAGGGACAGCTGCATGGCATAGGCCTTATCACAATCAACAGCTGGAAGCGCCAATAGATCTGTGGACCTGAGCATAAAGTTCCCATGATATGTTGTGAACCGCACCCCTAGCAATCAAACAAGTAATGAGTAAAACTCCCAGAATTCCTACAAGTAGAAACTGCGAAGAAGTATTTCATCAACAATCAATATGGAAAGATAAAATAATGGACTTCAGATCTTTTAAGTCAAAAAGAGACATTATGAATGGGCAAACCTTTTCCACATCTCACTCGCATAACTGCCTCCCAAGCAGTCTCCCTTGTAAGATCTCTTGATAATTCATGTCTCAACTTCTCTCCATGAATGGCTGACTGGAAATTTGGGTAATAATAGACCTGACCACCAGTATACTTTGCCAATGTACCTACATTAGGAAAACAAGATTATAATGCATATCATAAAGCTACTTGTAGGAGTGCAGAAAAGGTTGATATAAAAAATTAGCTCCGGGCAGAAGGTTTTAGAGGACAAGATATCCGTGTAGAATTATCTATTTTCCATCAAAATCCAAAGTAATATATAATGAATGACAAGTTACAAAATAAAATACCAAAAAAGAACACGGATTTACACTAAGAACACCAGATTGATTATAATTACCAATTCCAATCATCAATTATCTGGGTTTTAGTATGCACATCTTTGGTTGATCCCCTTTTTTAAATTAAATAAAAGAAACTAATCCAGGTTTCAACATGTATATATACACAGATTATGTATCATAAGGAATGTTGCACTCTTGTGTAGACCAATATTAGACAGCCCACAATCATCTGAAAGGATAAATATTCAAGATCAATTATTTGAGGGTACATTTCTGTACCCTGCTCTAGCTTTTTGGCTCCAATCTCATTCAGTTGGCATAATCTTTGTTGAAAGGACTATAACAACTATGTTATAGATAGAGAAATGACAACTATGCTGATTATTACAACATGCAGAGAAAGGACAATGATAATTTGATAACTATAATAGAGAAGTAGAAAAACGAACCAGTATGTTTTATTGGTGCTTCAGACAATGCTTACCTAAGGAAGCAATATCTGTATACTTGTCACTGAATGCGTACACATTCACCCCTATCTGATACTTTGATAAATCAGCTGCCATTTGCTTGTAGAATGAATCTTCTGCTATTCTTAATGAATATTCTTTATCTGTTCCATAAACACGAAGATCATCTCCGCGTAACCTTAAGCGACCAATGCCAAGAGATGGCAATGTGCTTTGGAATATTAATAATTTACCACCAAGCTGGCTCTGCATTTAAGTAGAGAGAGGCATAAGTAATAATAACCACCACAGACACCATTATCGAGGCAATGATTGCTGAGAGAAACGAATAACTAATTAAATTAATTGAGAATCAGCAGATAAACTGACACACCATAACCATAAATGCCGCTTTAAGAGCAGGACCAAAACAAGACTCCACATTTGCAGTGTTCTGAAAGATGGAGGGTAGACTATCTAGAAATGCATCAACCACATTCCTTGATTCTGACAAGTTGACTAGGAGATCATCTGGCAACGGAACAAATATATCTTCCAAGTCTGAGACCACCATCATTTGAGGCTGGTTCAAAGATGACTGGCAAAGGGAAAAGAAAAAGATATTCAAAAAAGAAATAGAGACATAAAAAACGTTTGTAATGGTAACTTCTAAAAGTAACTTCAAGAATCACTTGCCTTCATATTATAAAAATGTATTGTGCTGTCAAAAGTTATAAACCCAATCTGCGTTCTGGGAGAGCCAAGCAGTTCATCCAAACAAGACTTTATAGTTTGTGCCATAACCTATGAAGATAAAGGTTAATGCAAAATGATTATATGGCATAGACACAAAAGAACCTAACTGTTGTCTATGTCTAAATACTTCAAGCAGAAATGACTACTAAAAGAAACAAATTAAATGGACAGCGACTCTCATGCAATTCAGAGCAAAATGACCAAACTGTCGACAAAAATGAAGGTTATCTTCATGTATGAGAGTTTTTTTTTTTTTTTTTTTAAATTAAAGGAACAATCTCTCCCTTTTCATCCTTTTGCGACACAAGATTGTTTCTTAGCATCTTTATGGTTTTTTGCTCGTAGGATCAGTCTTTGTGAGACAGTCAATGTGATTGGAAAGCTCTTTTTCTGTTGAGGCATTTTACCAGTGTCCTTTAATTTATTATTTTTTTCTTATGACTAATATTCTTTTTGGAGAATATCTTATCTCTTTTGTTACATTGTGGTTTTTCTCCTTTCATATCATGTATATTTCTGCTTCCATTAAAAGAAATCCATGCACAGAAAAACTTCACACCACCATGTATCTGAGGCACCTACTGATCCTTCTTAAAGCAGGACAACACACACAACATTATCTATAGTTTAGAGCACAGGTCCTTATGGAATCTCAGACATGTCATGCTTTTTATTCCGAAAGCATCCTTAAAATGTTATTATATGTGTTAAAAATGTATTAAAAAAAAAAAAAAAAAAAACAACAACAACAACAAAAAAAAATACCCCACTTTTTGTGACTTCTAATAACTTCAAGAAAAGTTTTCCCAGCCATTTTTCAAGAAAAAGATTAATTAACTTCTTGCATGCTCATTCTTTTTGAAATTTCCTTTACATATATCAAATACATGTTACTTACAAACAGACACACAGAATGTTTATAAAGAGCCTAACATGTCTTCTTGGAAGATATGGTGAATATTTTATTATTGAAGATTATGAGGCTCTCCATTTACATAAAGCGACCAGGAAGCAGCTGACATTCCAGACAAACATTTTAAACTAAAATGAGCAGAAGAGTACATGATCACTTTATTGCATGGATAATCTGATCTGGAGCTCAAAGAACTCACCTCAAGCATACCACTTCTAACTGAAGAGTAGGAGACATCGATAAGGAAAAAATATGAAGGTGGCATTGGCGGTCGCACCATATATTCAGTTGGGGCAACAAATTCTACACTACCCTTTGAAAGCTCAGGCCTTTGGTCCAAATCAGTTCTTCTACCAGTGGCATCCAAATGGGCAAAATAGTCACCAGTAACTGCAAGTTAGAGAATGAAATGGTTTAGCACCTTCTCTTAAATGAAAAAATGGCTAGTACAAAAGTGTAGTAAGCCTAGAAGAGGAAGTAATGATATTCCACCCGCAACCCAATGCAAACATGTGAAGGTAAACAAAAAATCAATAGAAAAACAAACTTGACCATCTTGGAAAGTATATTCATGATGGTTGTTGAGTATCCATAGAGATAAGAAAGTTTGTACAGGGATTGGAGAGAGAGAAAAAAATAAAAAATAAAAAAATAAAACCTTGGAGGGATTGGAGGCAATTCATTACATACGTGAGATTTGATGTGGGAAACAGATTGGCAATTCACTTTTCAATAGAAGAGTGGTGTGACTCTACTCTACTAAATGATCTATCTTCTCATTATTAATGCCAAGGACAAAGAAACACTGTTCTATGACTACCTGTCCCAATGGTGGTATGGCTAGGTAAAACATCCCTTTATTAGCAAAATTAAGATTGAAGTTTAAGTTCTTTGACTTGCCATTTGATTTGTTTAAAGCTCATACAGAGTTGACACAAAGGAACTGGCCTTACTCAGGTGCTTCTTATGGTGGAATATATTTGATGTGACATCTTACAACAGGACATACATAAGGGTGACATCACCATAAAAAGGCTTGTTTGAGGCCCATTTGGAAGTCAAAGGCCTCCACCAGGCTCCCTTCTGCATTTTCTTGGGAATTAATTTCGAGTGAAATTCTGGGTTCTGGATAATCTCCTAAGGTGGCACTTGGAAGCAAGTGCTTTTTGTCCTAGATAAGTTGATAAATCACTTAATGCTGCCCCCTAGAATGGTTTTTAACTCCTATCATTTATGAGACAAAGGCATCAGTTGAAGAAAGAGCAGTGGGCTTAGTGGAGGACAAGGATAGGTTCCATTCAGATTTGCAACTGAGCAGAAATATCCTAAATCATTCTGCCTTCATCATCTCAGAAAAACATGCAACAGAACATTAAAGTCCTTATAAACCTCAACGATGGCCTCAGCTGTGCAAGATAAGGGAAATGACACCCTGTTTCTTTCAACAGTGTTTGCCATAGATCAAGTGTAAGCATTGAATGATGGAAAAACTTTAAAGCATGGAATTAATTGGTACAGAACAAAAGAGAAAAGATGATTCAAATATTGAAAATATGTCTGCAAGCAAACAAGTGGACAGAACTATATCCATGACATTATTACGAGGATGTATTGACAGATTCACCACCAAAATTTGTCTAGTTCACATGACACAACTAATGCAACAAGGTTCTATGTGAAACAGTAAATTTTGAACTCCAAAAGTCATGCTAATCTCGCTTTCTTCATGATGTTATCAATGGATATAATTCTTTTTAAATTCCCCAAGGTACCACATACTAATATCGTCACAGCGTCAATACAAGAGGAACCATACCATCATTAAGCAAAGAACAGATGTTGCAGCGCCACTTTCTTCCACTATCTGTAAATGTCACATAGGGATTGATATATGTGCGACATCTTCGACAGCGAATAATTCCAGTTGAAGCAAAATTAATAACTGGCACCTCTTCCTGAGAAAATAAAGTAGAGAATGATAAGAACAAAAAAATTATGTGTGTGTGCGTGTGTGTGTGTATAGGATGAACAGTTACAGATAATAAGACAATGACAGAAACAAAATATACGTCATAAGAAATCTTACCCCAACAGGAGGCGGTGCAAGAGGACAAACAACAGCTCCAAGAGGCAAATGCCATCTTGATATCAGAGATTGAGAATTTGGTATGGCAGTAGTTGTAAGACGGAAGTATCTAGAATCACAATTCATAGGATAAAGCTCATAAAAAGAATTTGACTCCACATCACCATCCAAAGGTCTTGGCAATGCCTTCACATCAAGACCTGGATCCATTGATCCAGGTACAGACCCAAGGGAAAGGGAGCTGAAGTCTTCAGCCAGGCCCTGCATAGGACCCAATGGAGGTCCAGATCCAGGATGTTGCACAGCTGAACCTGCTAGCGGAGGAGGCTGAACAGATGCAACCTGTTGACCAAGAAAAGGAGGCGGTACTTGTGGAGCTGATGCATAACCTCCTTGATGTCCAAGAAAAGTAGACTGCACTGGTGGTCCCTGTGGCCCTGCATTTAATTGCCTATGGGCATATCCAGGAAAAGGCTGTGCTATAGAAGTTGGTGGCTGCAAATTTGGTCTGGGCGCAGAAAATGAATCTAATGGAGGCTGAGGAATCAGACCTGATGGTGCAGGGTTCATGTTTTGGAGTGGAGAGCCCATTGGCACTGAGGATTTCTGAGGCTGTGGACCAAAAGAAACTGGCGGAGGCATAATTTGATTAGCAGATGGTTGCATTGTCGGTGTAAAAACAGATGGCCCAGCTGGAGCACGTACATTGGATGATGGAGCAGTGGAGGGAAACTGAGGTGTCATGAAACGTGGATAGTTTCCAACTGATGGGGGTGAAGATGATGATGGCACAGTAGGAATGTTTGCTTCATTGGTCCCAGGCAAATGTGCCGGTCTAAAGCTTGAAGCATCTGATCCAACCACAGGTCCAGATGACATGAAAGGGGTCCGTGGTGGAGCAGCAGCAGCAAATGGTGTACCAGCAGGTCTAGCAGGGTAATTGTGGTGTCCAGGATTCTCTGTCCCCGCAGGTCTCATTTTGCTTACTTGATTAGAATCCAATAACTATGCTCCCATGAATTAACCTACTGCAACCTAAGATATTGCGACAGCAAAATTGTGATGGTTGATAAAATAGAAAGAAACTTAAGAGCACGAATGTTAAAAATGAAAAATATTCTCGGAAGAGATAAATTTAATGATTTATACTCCAATACAGAAAATACAAATAACAGGACAACAGCAAAAACAGCTCATTCAATTTATTTTTTCCCATAAAGGCTGATTGAGAACAATTGAACTTGAGTTCCTTACTATTCACAAGCGTCAAATCACAACACACATTGCACACAACCACAAGAGTTCAGCCTCTTTTCAAAACCAAAGCCTATGAAATCAACTTCAACAACATGAGCTAGACAAACAAATCCATGGGTCCACCAAAATACTTAAATGCCAAGCCACACCTCCATGCGTCAAAGAAACTTAAGATCAGATTTGCTATGGCTCAGATCGCCAGCAATATACATAATGAACCAATCAAGGCAAAAGACCTTGGTTCTGCTCCTAAAAAGACCTTGTTTCTGCTCCCAAACTTGCAACTAGTAGTTAGTATTGATCATAATACGAAGTATGGTCTGAAGTAGTGATTTGAACTTGAAATGAACTTTTTGACTTTCCAAGTGAAGTTACCAAAAGGAAAAACAACAACAACAACAACAACTAAAGCATAAAACAAGAAGAAGCCTTGGGGGATTAAGGGAACACAGAGGAGGTGTTATTTTAGCCTACCAAGCCTTGAATAGGCTATTTCCACTCCAAACCTTTTCTGTCCTGGTTGAAAAGTCCTCTAACAGTCACGTAGTTTTTCCTAGAAGGCTTCAACAAGGGGATATTTATTTTTTCTTCTATGTTGTTGAGCAGTTGTGTTGAGATAAACCCGTGAAAGAGTGCACCTTTGTACGGTCAACCTCATTTAAGTTTTTGTTCATAAACTGGTTGCAGACTATGGCATCTAGTTTCTTCAAGGTGTTATCTGCCCAAGATGACAAATAGATTGGTCGGCAATTTAAAATTTGTTTATTTCATTGTCCTTTTTGTCTTTTATTCCTTTTCTTAATTTTCAGTTCCCTTTTCTTCTGGACCTTTTGTCTGGTTGGATGCCTTATCCTCCCTGATGAAATTTTCCTACTTTGACACAAAAATAATAAGTACATCTCCCCCACAAGTTTAAGCTTTTAGAATTGATAATCATCTCACAAAATTTATCACGGTAACAAAATCAAAGGTCTCGAGTCCAAATCCTATGGGACTCATTTATTAACTCCATTTAATATACCATGTGTTTATTGTTGTACTCAATATGAGACAACAAACCTTGAAATATCAAATGATAACACCTCCCTCTACAAGATTGAGCTTTTGGAGTAGATTTATTTCACAATTCAAGAATAATAAATTCTTTTTCTTTGTCTTATTAAAAAAAGGATGGATCACCTAGGTGTATAGGACTTCTATTGATTCTTGTGTATAGGATGGAAGCTTGCCTATTACTTATTCATGGACACAGGAGCCAAGCATAAAATAGAGCTATTTAGATAGGTGCAGTTAAGAGGGTTGATAGGAGATTGGCACATTGAAGCAGGAGATTCCTATCCAAGGGAAGTGGATTTATGTTTCTTGAGAACCCTCACAAATCTCCCAAGAATGTTTTATGTCTTTATTTCCCACCCCCTATTTGTTAACTTTGACGTGTTACTGCATACATGTTGTGTCACGTCATCCTCTCCATTGTTCAAGAGCATGCAACAGCATGTATAGTGTAACGCCACCCAATTCAACAAGTAGTCTGAGGACCCCTTTATAATAACTGGGATAAGGAGGAATCGTTTAACTACCCCCTGTTTTTCCAAGGTGCTAATGGACCATGGCTATGCTCTTCACCATACTCACATATGATATAACTATTGCTAGAACATTCGAAAGTACCAACCTTTAAAAGGTGCCCAAGGCATCCTAGGATAAAACAATCCCCTCTCCCAGACATCATCATCCTATTATCCAGCAATCAACCAAAGACAACCAAATAATATTGCAAGTTCAATGCTACACCAACAATTGTATGATAACACATTCAATGATTCTTGTTTTACAGCAACAATTGTAAAATCACGAATGCAAAACAGATGTCCATTTAGAAATCGGAAGACTAGATATCTAATCTAATCCCTATCATAACCCGCCAGAAGATATCATGAAGCAAAGCACAAAACAAACAATTGACTGAAATTCAGCAACAAAACCTAATCAGACCTTGAGTAACTATCGGAATTGAAAATTTTCACCATGCAACACGCGAAAACGGTGAACTTATACATTACCTCGTTGATGTTTGTTTGATTCAAATCAGCGAAGAGATCTGTTTAGTCTCGCGATCCAATTGAAGGTAAAGAAACTGAGAGGAGAGGAGAGACGAGAGAGACAAATTGGATCTCTTTTTGAGATCGGCGATGGAAAAACGAAGTGATGATCGGGAAAATAAAAGCTACAGAGAGCGAAGACTTCTACGGCGGATCTGAATCACGGCGGCTTCGAAGCTTCTCTCTCTCTCTCTCTCTCTCTCTCTCTTCGTCCTCCCCGTAGATGTGAAAGACGAAGGCTTTTCTCTCTCCTTTTTTAACCCTTTTTCATTAGAGTTATATTTCCAGAATAACTCTGATAAAAAGAATAATCATTACTTTCTAATTCTAATATCATAAATCCATTGGACACCTACCCAACTATACTGCTGTCTTCTTTAGTGCGATTTACAATAATTAAAATTTGAATTATTTAATTGATTTAATTTTAAAATTAAAAATTTAAACTAAAAATAAAACAAAATTTCTACTTACCTTTTTTTATATATAAACTAATAATAACTGGTAATCACTTGAACTATAATTAAATCTAATTTGAGATAAATCAGATCCTTAAAGACAATCTGTTCCGCATTTATATACAATGATGGATCCATAAGAAAAGAAGAGTGGACAATTATCCCGGCCAAAATAATTCTATTATTTTTTAATATTAAATAAATATTACCCTCGTTCAATTCAAAATATTACCCTCACTAACAATCAACCTATCACATATATCATTCTGTTTCGTGACAATATTTTTTCCTATTGTTCTTAAATTCTGAATCCACAACTGTTTATACATAAAACTCAAAATTGAGATTTTATTTAAATATTAATATCTAACTATTAAACTAATTAGGAATTGTTTATTTGATCTAATTTTACTAGTACTACAAAACTGTATTTACTACTCTAATAAAACTAGAACTATAAGAAAAAGAAAATTCTCGAGATTACTTACAATCTTGTAATTTTGCATATTATGTATTTGAGATTTTAAATTTGATTGCAAGAGAATCATAAAATTTTAAATCACATTTTTATTTCTTCTGATATGACAAATTAATTTGTTCATCATAAAAAATGAATAATGTACTTAATTTTATCATATTTCTTGCTACTTTTCACCTTTTATTTAAATATATAATCAATTTTTGGAAGTTTTATTAGTTGAATTGTATGTTCTAATTAAATACTTTAGAAAAAAGATTTGGTTGCCATTTGAATTTGATGTGAGACAGATTTTAAATAATTATTGGACTATGCAAGATCGGTTCAAGAAAAGGAAAATGAGTCCGTTAACCTTTTGACCCTTTAAGTCTTTTAGTATTTTTTAGTTAGTTTCTAAATTTTATAATTTTATAATTTTTATAGTTTCTTAATTTCCCTAATTTCCTAATTTTTTTAGTTTTTAGTTTTCTAACTTCTCTAATTTCCTAATTTTTGGAGTTTTTATTCCCTATAAATATTTATAGTGTTTCATTACTTTGGACATACATCATTAATAATATTTTTTTTAGAGTATTAATTCTCTTTTGAAAGTTTCAGGGTTTTGTTTCTTTAGAAATTCCATTGTCTTTTTTCTCTCTCTCATGTTAGAATTGGATTATTAGACACTTATTTTATATTTAAGATCAAAATTCGAATGCAATTTTAAAAATTTCACTAATTTAAAAAACTTAGTAGAACTTGTTTTTATTTGGACAATCAATAATTTGTGTTATTACCCTTTTGTTACAAATAATATAATTTTGACAATATAAGCTTATACATAACAAAAATTGTTTCAATTTCAATTTCAAATCAACTAGAGAGAGGAGCCAGGAGCATCACATTTATAATAGCTAGGCCTACGCTGATTTCCATCTGATTATATATGCACTTATGATATGAATATACTGGCAGATGCATGAACTATGTAGAACCATTAAGTAATACAATTGAACACATAATTTTATCAATTTATTGCCAAGGTTACTTAACATGCTCATCAGGCCTTTTGTTGCACGACTTAGACCCCACATAATGTTGTTGGAGCAACAGATGACAAAAGTTGATTAGGACTGCCCTATCTCAACTAGAAAGTAGACCTGACTCAGTAAATTGTGAATTCTTCTTTTCCTGATTTAGCAGGAGAAGATATGCATAACAGATACTAAATTTCATTACAAGCATCAAACCAATTTTCCCACCAAATAAAACTTGGATATTTCACAGAATGACAAAAACGAAATGCAAGAGGTATCCTGAAGTGGAGCTAATGATAGAAGAACAACCACATACCAAGATGACACAATAATGATGTTGCAAACATCAGATAACATTAACTTATGCATATGCTGCCTAAAAGAAAAAGGAAAACATCTCATTAGGACCTGATAATGCCACTAAACTCTCCTTAACAGATTTGGTGCCAACACACATTATGTCAGCGGAAGCCATCTTTGCCATAACTCATGTAACCTGAACATAATGCCAAAATAAGGTCCATTCAAACAAACTCTCTGCTTGCCATATTGATATTCCAGTAAAAGGAAATTAAATTATTAGATTAGATTCTAATGAATGCTTTGGTGGTTCTCCAGGATGGGTTCATGCTTAGTCGGCAACTATTAGGTTAATTCAAGGACCACAACCTTCAAGTAGGGCCCAAAAGTTCTCATATTCATTCTGTCATTAGAAACAGCACCAATTCTTTTGCAACACTAAAATTTTGATTGTTTTGCAAGTTTAACTCCATAAAGAAACTGCTAAGTATGGGGTTTTCTGACTATCATTCAATGTGGTACCCCTGATATTGAAGGTTGGCTAAAACAATAAAACCTGGAAACATCATCTGCCTGGGCTTTCAAAACAAAGAAATACTTTAGATCTTAAAAAAAAAAAACTTTCAACGGTTTTGGACTCAAATAATTTTGAAGTTACTTCCAACTCCAAGATCTTAAAATTTTCATAATTTGCTCATGAATATTGGGGTACAGTACAGACTCTATGTGCCACATCAACAATGCAGAACTAATATGTATTCTTTCTATCCTATGTTTTCCATATGAGTTCAATGTAAAGACAAATTCAAGCCAATGAAAAAGTAAAGGAAAAAAATGCATTATGAAATCAAACCATTCATCCTTAGGGATAGGAAAATTGACTTAAAAAAGTGATGCTGCATTCGATCTTGGTAAGCAGAAAGCCAAAAGAAATTGTTTCATAAGAGGCAGCTGCACAACTGGTAAAATGTTTGATTGGTCATATCAACACTGACCATTAAGGAAGGTACAGAAAAGTACAGAAAAATCAAGCCGCTGATCTTCTTCTAATAGATATTCGGATTGTTCTTTAAAATGTTGCAAGCCAAAATTAATTTCACAAAACTCAAATGCAACAATAGTAATGAATGTAATTCAAAACAACTTAAACGAACAATGGCAGTAGACCCTGGCACAGGTACAGCACCATGGCCTTTGTGACCAGTAACTTCCACAGTGGGTCTCTAATCAAGGATCAGAATCATCAACATCGACCCAAACACGAACATGTTACACATGTTAAACAAATGAATAACAATAGTCCAAGATTAGCAATGGAAAACTAAAATAGAAATGCATGAAATCTGCATCCATAATTTTGCAAAATAAATGCTATCAGGGAGGAAAAAAAAAAAAAAAAAAAAAATTCAATTTGTCTGCATTCACAAGACAGCAAACTCTTGCTCTAAACTATTTCCAATTGGATCTTCAACAAAATTAAATTTCCTCAAACCCACTCTCTAAAACAGGATTAGTCACACAAAGGAATTTCATTTTACACAAACTAAAAATTAATCCAATATTAACGATGGATTCATTTCATATAGGCATTCACGAAACCCACAACCACAATTTTGAGACGAGAAAGAAGAGCACAAACCCAGCTGTCTTGCTCAAAAGAGCTTTCAAAACACCTAATATTAATTGGGGTCTTAAAATTTCTTTTCTTAAGCTTTCAATTGTACAGCTGGTCAGAATTATACGAAAAAAAAATAACAAGAAACAAAAGTAAGCCCTAGAAAGCGAAAACAGAGAGATAGAGAGAGAGAGAGGACATGTTCAGAGGAATCGGAAGGAGGGGGGACAAGAGAACGGTGGCCAGTGAGAGAAGCATAGACGGTGTTGCTATGCGGAGTGACGTAGGCTTCTCTTCCAGATTTCAATTCTGTTGCCTTTCCCAATACTTCTCCTGGTGTTACCAAGAGTTTTTCGATTTGAACTCCTTGGGTGGTGAATTAAATTCGCAATGCGGGCAACTATGTATTTAAAGTCATACTTTTTTTTTTAATAATTCCCTGGTGCAAGAGAACATTTGCGCAGTTGTATGAATGAAAATCTTGTTGTGAGGACCTAATGTTCACAACCTCCTCTTCCTCAATCGGGATGTAACAAAGGAAAAAATAAATGAAAATTCAAGATCAATTCAAAAGTGATTGTGATTCTTCCATTGTCTTTAAGAAGATAATTTCTTGCATCGAAGGTGGTCTTAAGGCAGGTGAGGCCCCCTACGAGTTGTATCTTGCATCATCTGAGAGGCATTCATATGTTTTAACGAGAAGGGAAAGGGTGATCATTTGTGATATGTTTCTAAATTATGAAAGGAAAATGGAGTGGCTTATCCTGTAAATGATATTCTTGATGGAAGAGAGAGAGGACAAATGTAAGACATGTTTGAATTGAGCCAAAGTTTGAGAACAAGTGATGGAGTCCTCACACATGAATCCTTCTTTCCTCAAGACCTGAGACAAGTCTAACACATGGAGAGGCCTAGAATGATGAGAATGCAGCCGTGGAAATGATGGTGGAAGTGTTGTTGGTTTTGGAGCTGATCAGGTCGTATTAGTAAGACTAAAGAGATGATTCTGCTCGGACAAGTATTTGCAATTTTGTTGGCAATCAAGCTCTCGTTCTAACAACCATGGAGTGCAAAGCCCTGGAATAATTGAATACCTACATGCTGTTGTCGACCGGCTTCTGCACTTGCTCCCTTCTGCCACTGCATGTTATCTTTTCTCGCCTCATTATTTATCATCCATGTTCTTACCGTCACCTTGAAGTTTCAATTTGCCACATTGTTGGTATGGTAGAAACATCATTTCTTATAATTTCAAGCCCGTGAATTTTTTCAAAGTTGGACAAAAATGGCGGAAATAGCATAAACAAGGCGTTCGATACATACAGAGAACATAGGAAAGAATTTGACAAAATGGGGAGGAAAAAAAGGAAAACTTTATGCTAACTAATAACATATTGCAAAACAACCATAAGAACAAAACAGTGATATTCATGGGCACTTTGGATTGTTCCCAGGCCCGCCAAAGTAAAAGTGGGTGCCCCATTGATTGTTGTAGGAGCTCTTGATGTCATAGCAATTGGTATTCTCAGCTAGGGTTGAGATGCCTTGGGCCGAGCTCAAGCTGTTATCCGAGTCCACGATCTCTAGGTTTCGGAAGTAGCTAGCCTTTGAGAACCCGTCTTCGGCGAAGTGGCCGGAGCCCATTTGGGTGGACGTGTGCTCGCCGCTGGCCCGCGAGTTCACCACCTCACCACCCCACTCCACCATGGTTGCATGGTCCGCTAGGTGAGTGAATAGCTCCGCGGGCCAGTAGCCCACTAATGTGTTGTCCCCGAAGCCCATCCACCAATTCCCTAACTTTGGATCCTGAATTTTGGTCAAAACAACAAGAGATGACACTAGTTTGAGAACAGAAAGGGAAAATGCATGAATTGGTCAGGGATTAGCATTTTAATGAACCTTCCAAATGAGGATTGTAATGTCATATTGGTTGCCGGAGTAGGTTGAGACCGGCGAAATGGCGGCTCCTATGGCAATTCTGCTGTTGGTTTGCACAAATCCGGCACAAAGGAGGTTGTAGCATCCGGTTGCTTGATATGCATCGGTCTGCAGTGATAGCAAACAAATCACTACCAAAACTTACTTCTAAAAAAAATAATTATTTTCTCATATTTTCCCCTCTATTGCCGAGCCAAAAAAAGGCAAAATTAAAGATAACATTAGTTAATTTTTTTTTTAGTCGCTTGCTAGTATCCATCTTTAATGGCTAATCAAACGACATAAAATAAACCCGATTCGCTAATAAATTAATACTAAGAAAAAGTTATTATGCAATTATTTTTTCAAGTACAAAAGCCAAAAAAATAAAATAAAAAACAACAATTAAGACAGAAGAAACTAAAATAGCATAAAAATTTCCTAAAGATGATAAAAAATGGAAAAAAGGAAACGGAAAAAGAAAAAGAAAAAGGATTAGATATGAAGGCTAGTTAAGAAGGTTGGAATGGACCACCATTATCCAAACAATACCATGTGAGTGTCAATTTCAGGGCTCAAGGGCTCATTCATCCGGACCACACCATTCACTAGTTCAGGTATTGGTTGTTATCTTGATTGGACTCTTAAACAGTCATGATTCATCAACTTTTGCAACTTTTATCAGTTTAGATTTTTTTTTTCATCGCCGATTAATCCAATTCAATCATCTATAGAAACTCTATTTAAGACAGCTCTCTAATCTTTTCTATTCCTAAACATTTATTATTTACAATATCAACATTCATTAATATACTTAATACCATGTCATAAACTACCTTAGTACTGCTAGCTGAATCACATTTTCGAAAATCAATAATTATTACACAAATAGATATAATTTAATAGTTATGCACTCAATGGTTTACTTTAATAGTGTAAGTTTAATTTCTAGCAAAAATTGTGATTTATCTGATATTTGTATAAAAAAAAAAGTTATTTTCATTGTGTAGTTACAGATCTCTTAATAAATGAGAAAGAGAATATTAACTACAAAAATAAATAAATTGATATTAAAATAATATTATTCTTGACATGATTTTTGTCAAATAAGATGCGTTTAACAAATATATAGAAAATAATTATGAATTTTCAACTAAAAATAGAAAATATTTAAGACAATAATTTTTAATGTGGGTGTCAAACACAATGCTAAAGCCTAGAACTTATAACATGGATGTCCAAACTCTTTTCATTCCTTTCCAGAGAGAGAGAGAGATCCACCCTAGATGAAGTTGACTTTTGACCTCATCCACCATATTAAAAATTTCATTCAAAAAAAAAAAATTGTATAGATTCTATAGATTATTAAATAAAATAAATAAATATAGAAAATGGAGAAAGAGAGAGGGAGAGATCTGACCGTCCAATAAGTGAACAGTCTGGGCCTGCTGTCACCATAAAGCTCCGGACTGACCTGACTAGTAGAAAGAATCAGAGCTTCAGAATTTCAAAGATTCTCAATTATTAAATTTTCTAAAATCTTGAATTAATTTATAAAAAAAAAATACGAATTTTAAAAAATTGAAAAGGGTGTTGGATACTGTGCGGGTGAGTGTAGGAAATGGAAGAAGTACCTGCCATCCAGCTTCTATGCTATTGAGATCTGAGCCGTCAAATGATCCCGAGAGTACCCAAATCTGTGATAGACTAAACTCGTTCACCACTTGTATCGATGGGTCCCACACATTTAGTGTCGCCTTTGCCCCATACACCTCTTGTGATGCTCCCGTGTAGGCGATTGCATGCTGTAAAGGTGGACAATCACGAAGTTGAATCAAATCAACCATGCAAAGCTTCAAATTTTGGAAAATATTTATATCAAGATAAAAAATATATATATCCATCACAACTTTCATGAATTTAAGTACGTTATAAAGATAGGAAAATTTTAAATTTTTTTAGTTTTCCCACGATTAAGCTATGAAAATTATCCTAAAATATTATCAAAATATTAAATTTCTTAATTAAATTTCGGATTCAAAATTTAAGAATGAAAAAGACTATGCTAAAAAAATCGTATTCTAAATAAAACCGTTATATATACTTGAATCGAATTAATTAAAATATGATTTCAAATATCGATGATGAAAAATTCAAAAAAAAATAAATTATCCCAAAATATTTGAAAATTTTCAAAGTATCTTTCGACAAACACTCTTTCATAATTTATATCATTCGAAAGAATTTAGTCTATTAGATACACAAATAAACATAATTTGATAACTATGCATCTGATAATTTCTTTTATCGGTACGGATTTTGATATTAGTAATTCTGATTTATTTAATAATTATATAAAAAACTTTTTATTATGTAGATTTAAACTCACGGGCTTCTTAATTAAAAAAAAAAAAAATCTATTAGCTGTTATTTAACATATGGTTATGCCATTTTTTAATTGATAAACTTGTAAAATGTTTAATATGAAATTCATACATTTGATTGATTAAAAGAAGGGAGGATGATGGGAGTAGAAGACAAGGAAAGGAGGTTAAGTTAATTTGGTGGGGGCCCCAGGAAGAGTGAAGAAATGATCAAATGGAGTTAGGGGAGGAAGGATTGAATTCAGTGTACAGAGAGAGGCAGCAAAGGTACAATACCCACACTAAATTTTGTCCTGCTTTTATTGTACCATCAATTCTTCCATTTTTGTTTCCTCATAACTAAATAATTTGAGAGAGAGAGAGAGAGAGAGAGGGGTTTGCTCCTATAGGAATGGTTGCATAGCTATTAGAAAAATTGCTGACTTGGTTGGTCACACTTGCTTTTTCTTTAGTTAGGAATGAGTTCACACCGTCCCTTACCCTTAAGAGTTTCAAGTTCGATGGTAAAGCTGAACTCAACTGAAATTTTCTTAACACCAATGATCTTTGGAGAGTAAGGCAGTTTCACATACTTCCCTTACATACTTACTTTTGTATCAATTTAGTAGGACTATTACTCTCTGTTTTCCATCTTTGAATGCTATATATTATTCTCTCTCTCTCTCTCTCTCTCTCTCTCTCTCTATATATATATATATATATACACACATCTTATACTTTGAATATCAATGTAGAGGTCAACCAGGGTTGCTATTGGAGTGATTTGCGCAAGAATGAGAGCCTAGATCATTGAATATAGAAAAATGAAATGAAAGAAAACAAGGGGAAGATGAGTTCACACACACCGAGTTTACTTAATATTACATAATTTATAGTTTATTTCATATTTTTTAGGTTTATGCACAAAGTTTACCCAATATATTTATTGACTTCTGCAGGTTTCTTGATTGCGTGGTATAAAGGGTCTCTTCCTTTATTGCTAACGAGATTCAAGCTTCTATAACTCCCTTTTTCTCTTGTAAAAGGCATTATGTGGACCAAAAAATGACAAAAGGTTAAGCTAGTGGGAAAGGGTTGGGTGTACCTCATGTCCATTGCCACTGACCACATCAGGTGCATCAGACCGTCGAGTGACAGGAATTCGACGTTGTTTCTTCCCAAAGTCATACAAGGACTTGGCTCTCAGCACATCATGCGTTGTGGTGCGCCTTATGGGGACAGTCCCCTTTGGACATCTTTGACCCTTGTGATGCCACGCTTGCCATGCACCTCTTCCTCCAACAAGATTGCTCCTATCGTGTTGTTGTTGATCATCATCATCATCATCCAATTTTTGGGTTGTTTTCACCTTAGGCCTCTCTGGTGGCTCTTTCTGTTACCCGCACACTCACCCACATTAACACCTAATCTAACTAACAAACTTTCTATGTAGTAAATGAGAGAGAGAGAGAGAGAGTGTGTGTGTGTGTTTGGGGGGGGGGGCTTTTTCCTTACTTGGATCTTGTGATTCTTCAAAAGAGGATGATCTAAAGCTGGTTGTTTTCTTTTATGAATACAATCAATGATATCTCCATCTGGGCTCTAAGAAACCAACAAAAAAAAATAGTTAAAAGAATAAATTAACCTAGTTGCATGTGAAAAAGGACAAAGTTGAATGTGTAACATCCTAAGCCAAAAAAAAAAGGGAAAAACGGAAAAAGCAAAGAAAAGGAGAAAACCTCAATGGTGAAGACAGGAGGCTTGTTGATCTTGTCAAGATGCTTTTGAATCCTTTCAAGTCTCAAGCTACTCACTTGTCTATAATTGGTGTAGTTCAATCCCCAAACAAGTGAAAATGTGTCTAAGAAGACAAGAATGAAGAGAAAAGGAAGAGATGAAGAAAACAGCTCTCTCTTCCTTCTAACAATACCCATCTCTCATTCAGTGCCCCGAAGAAATCTGGGATAGAGAACTACAACACCATTACCACACACACTGCACAAAAAGGAAAAAGAAAATAGAAAAGATCTTACAAGCCTTCTTTATGATCCCATCTCATTCCAACCAACACTGCCCAACAAGAAAATGAAAAGAAACCCACACGATAATGACTTGCAAAGATGACTGACTCTCTTTCTCTTAGAAGGAGCTGGAGAAGTGGGTGTGTTGAAGTTTAATAAACCCTCTTGCACACACTCCGAACCCTCCCATTGAGAGTCACCATCATCATCATTGCCTGCATTGGATTCATATATGTTTGAATCACCACAATAAATCTTCTCCCGTATTATAATTTTTATATATGGTATGCGTATATATGTGAGTGTGTGTGCGCGTCTTTATTTTTGTGGGGAAGAGAAGGATTTTTGAAGTTTTGCAGACAAAGAATTATAAAGGCTCAAACCTACCCATCTCCAACACCCACTTTATTGCACTTCCCTTCTCTCTCTCTCTCGCTCTCCCTCTCTCTCTCTCTCTCTCTCTCTCTCTCTCTCTCTCTGTGTCTTGAATATGAATCAATATATTGCATCTGCCACCACACACACAATCCAAACCATTAATTGTTCCTTGAAATCACACACACTCATATATATACACTTCTATTTTCTTGCATGTTTTCTTTCCTTCTCAGTCTCTCCTTCGTTTGTTTCTAACTTTAATTTTCAATCCCAAAGTTGCACGCAATAAGTATACTCCCTGCCTTTTAACTACTGCCCGATGACAACTGTCTTTACATCTCTCTCTCTCTCTCTCTCTCTCTCTCTCTCTCTCTCTCTCTCACCTAAAAATAGGTAGCATATGTTAGAAACATGAAGGAGACATACCACTAGCATATACTTTAGTAACAAGTGTGTATTTTAATTTTAGTCTGCAAATGTTTTTACTAACATTGTTTTCATAAACTTAACCTATTTGAAACTATGAATTCATTACTCACTGCAGGATCCGAATCACCATGAAGGGATTTTCTTTTCTTTTTTTTTTAATATTTGATTTCTATGATTTTATTTTCTTCCATTTCTTTTTTTTTTCCACCCTTTTTTGACGCAGTCCCTAGAGAACCTCTGGTATTGATATTTATTTTGCAACATAATATATATAAATTAGTTGCATGGAGTACAAAGAAAGCATATGTGTTTATGTACTTACACTGCAAGATTAAAAAATATATAATATGTGCATTCGTACCGACTATACATTTAAAAACTTTATCATTCGTTAAAATTTATTAACAAATAGTAAAAATCAAATTACAATCAAATTTCAAAAAAAATCTTGTGAGAAACACCTTAACTAGTAAAAAAATAAGCAATGAAATCACCTGATATATGTATATGAAAAATGAAAACCGTACTCAAAACTTAATTATCAAAAAAGGAAGCATCATATAATATAAATCAAAGGAATTTTAAATGTGCCATTTTCGAGAATGCATGCCACTTTTTTTTTTTTTTTTCAAAATGATTTTCTTCAAGAGAGAGCTTAACAAAGGGAGAAGATCAAGATCTAGTCTAAAATCTAACCATATTATAGGGGTTTGGACTTTGAAATTATGTGATTTTGGAAACCAAAGTGTGTTTGAATTTCAATGTACTATGGAAGAGACTTCTATTTTGGTTGTTTTGTGAGTAGTATTGGGTTCTAAGCAATCTCCCTTGACATATGCTGCCAATTCACTCTTACCCACGTGGGGTTTGAATTAAAAAACTATAAACATTTAATTCATTTAAATTATAAACATTATATTATTAATTTTTTTAGTATCTTGTAGTAAATTTTAATCTTTAAATCAAATTTGTAAGTTTCTATTCTCGATTCTCGAATGATTTTTTGTTTTTTATTAACCACCGGTATCCGGTAATAATATTGGATTCAACTAAATTAAATTCGAATCGAGTTAGAATCTTAAATTCGATACATATTTTATCTATACATAAACTCAAATTCGAGATTTTATTTCAAATATACCAATAATCAATTATTAAATCAATTAGACATTAATAGTATAACTTTTTCTTATTAAGATAGAAATAGGCAATTGATATAAAAATTCTCTTTAAAGGTTAGCATTGTTTATTGTGAAATGTCTAATTTTAATTGTACTTATTATTAAAATGATAAGGTTTTATTACCATGGTACGCTCTCTTATATTTTGTGTGACTCATTTATTTCACTATGGAGTCTTTGAATTCGGGTTATTTGCAAGTTATCATAATTGATTTTTATAATGTTCTAATGAGACTTGACCATGATATTAAATTAGCAGAGCATGATCAAGTGGGCATATAAAAAAATAATAATAATAATTGAATTTGCATATAATATCAAGAGGGGGGCATGTGGTTTTGACTTTGTGCAATAATTTTGGCCATTAATTGCTCTGATGAAAATGAAAGTATTTATTAGGCATAGAAAAGTTTGAGCACAAATAATCTCATAAATCACCTCCAAAGTAGTTATATGAATTGCATCATCATGGTGTCCTCAATATCCTTTTTTTTTTTTTAATACCGATCAATATCCGATTCTATATTTTGACTAATTTAGTTTGCACGTTATTGGGTCCAATTTAGATAAAACTCTCCCAATATATTCTTTTCTATTTTTAAATTTTGAACCCAAAATTTGATTAAAAAAATACCTTAACCCATTAAATCGATTGTCCGTTAATATCCAAATTTTGTTTTGATTTGGAGTCCCACGGAAATTAAAGAAATTCCCACCAATTTTATCTTTTATTTCAAGAAGGTATCTGCAAGGTATAGTATATTGTTATATTACAAATGATCATTAAAAAAAAATGATTACAAAAACTTAAGATCTGATTCATCCATAATGATATAAATAGGTTAACATGTACGGAAAAAACTACGACAATCATTATATTTTATGTTCAGATACAATTTCTAATGAAATAACTTCTAATGATAAGAACATTACTACCGTTAACAATCATATTTAGTTGCAACCACCCACCTATGATGAATTCTTTCGCGACCATTTTCCGTTTGTTACTAAATTGAGTGATGACCGCCGACCGGCAGTCATGGCCCCTTATATATATGGGTGGACTGTTGTATAATGATCTAATTATGTCACTATTTTATGGATATAAATATGCATAACATCGTAGAAATTTTGTATTTTTATATTAAAATTAATTATGTCCCAAAGGGAACAGTTGATGGTTAAGAATTCTTACTCTAGTGTTTATTTTAAGATCTCGTGTTTGAATTTTTTTAAATGCGTGTAATTTTACGATTATCGCGACTCTTATATAACAAAAAAAAATTAAAATTAATTATAACATATGTATTTTGAGTAACTATTTAACACAAACGGAACCATTAATCCCAAGGGCTCTAGATATATATATATTTTTTGTATAACCAATTGATATCTGGAATTATCTCCGGTTAATCCGATTTGAATATTATCGAATCTAATTTAGGGAAACTCTTCTAATGTAATCTTATTTTCAAATTTCGAATCTGAGATTTTTCAGATATTTTTATGTTAATACATGGGATGGGAGTACTAGCTTTAAAGGCAAGGATTTTGGGGCGAGGGGTTATTGTGACTTGTGGAAGCAAAATTATTATGGTGCTACCCAGCAAGAAAGAGCCAACTTGGTTCCCAGAATAGCCCTGAAAAAAATGATCATCATCCTCTTTCATTTCAACCCCCATTGGACTTCACAGCTGCTGCTTCCATGGAAGTTTGGTTGGACTTTGAACTTTGAAGACACAAAAGCCTTTTAAGTACTTTGACGGCCAAGTGAAGCATACTTTTACACTCTTATATTCTACGTTGTTGCCAAATTAACTTACTCAAAAAATATATTAATAACTTAATTTAGAATTAATTAATATATATGAATATAGAGTATAACTAATATTACTCAGAGAAAAAAATAATTTTCTCAATTTCGTGTAGTATTCTTGTTTCGTGTTCGTCGTATGTCTATCGTATTTGTGGTATAGTATTATTCATTTATAAGGTTTCTAGAATTGTTATAGTTTGGGGGGTCAATTTTTGATCAGTGTAACCCTTACTTCATTTAATTTCTTAAGCACGAAATAAATTCCTTTATTCATCATTGAATAAATTTTTCTTTTTGGTCGTATGATTTTTCATTCTTCGACTAATATGACCATTGTAGACAAAATTTTTAATTGTGATTTTCTTTCTTGTTGCATTTGATAACAATCGTATTCTACGTAGCGATCTACAATATACGATTATGTGACTTTCCTTTTCTTTTAATTCGAATTTGAATTTTATGTGGTTAGAGCTATGACCTTTCTTTATTATTGTTATTGTTATTTATAAAATGTTTGGTGTAGTACATTCTTGAAGCATTTGGCTTGACATTTAGGTGAGTTGAGGTCTACATTGATCCTTACTTGACCTTGCTCTTTGCATTGTGCTTGATTGCTTCACCAAATTGTTGGGTAGGGCATGATTGTATTTTAATGGTGGTGGCCCTAGGCATAGATTAATTTTGGGTTCTTCTTAACCTAATTTAAGCTTTGTTGTATAATAAAAGAAAATCCAAATCAAATACATGGTGGTGCCTAACACTCCACAATCCACATTTGCAAAGTACTATCAGAGCTTAATTTGAAGGAGTCACATTTTTCTATTTTGGATGAAAATTAGGACCTAAAAATAATTCTTGAATTTTTATAGTTGGGTTCAAATCATTATGTTAAGGGCATGTGTGTGAAATGTCAAATTATGCGAGTGAAAATATATAATATTACATACATATGTACATAACACAAATTCTAGAGAATAGTCTTTATCATAAACTTTTCCAAGATTCATGGATAAACAATTGTGGGCCTAACTGTAAAAACAAAGAAATGTAAGGACCTCGTTGTAAATAATTCAAAATCTATGGTTTCCTTCATGCAATTTATATTTTCTTTGGTGATAATGGTCATGCTTATGCATATTTTATCTTTTTCACAAAAAAAAAAAAAGAAAAGAAATTCAGCCCTATAGATTTCATGTACATCAAAAACCTCTAGAACAACCATCTAATGTTTCACCAGCTAGATGTCATTACCCTGATATCAAACAAGGAAGATATAAGGGAAACAAGTTACTGACGCTTTATGGGTATTTAGTGCACTTCCTATGATGTGTGCTGTTCATTGGCAATTTGTGATATGAAGCATTTTGCAATGGTCAGTGCAGCATTATTTGTTCTGGGCTAGATTTAAGTTTTTTTTCTTTTTGGAAAAAATCTAGGATTTGCGTCGCGATAGAACTATCGACTCCAAATCACTAGTATGTGACATCTTTCTATATGTTGTAAATTATTTATATTGCATGCTCTATTGAACTTTAGAAAACTTCCAAATTTATGTTGAAGTTGGTTCTATAAATTGGCCGGTCCCAAACTTAGTTCCATTCTTTCTTTCTTTTTTTTTGGTATAATGAGATGCAATCAAACGGGATCAAATCGAGAAAGGGAGGATGGAGCAACTGTCCCTGAGGGACGCCAAACTCAGTTCCATGGACACCTTGAGGCTACACAATGGGCAACGTACTTCTAATGTTGCAAGGCAAAGAATTTGTTGCTATCTCTGCTGGTTCCTTTCAGGAGGTCCATAAGAAGGTCCATGAGCTATTATATCAAAGATACTTCCCTTGCTAACTACGTTGGGAGGATAGCCCCTAAATGGACTACTGCAAGTTCTGAATCGGATTAGTCGGAGTATGGTTTCGAATACCGATTGGTATAATACTAAAAAAAAAAAAAAGGGTACTTCCCTCGCAAGGAATATATGTGAAGCATTTCCTCACTTTTCTCATGCACTGCACGGAGCATATGGAGATCAAACTGTCCATTCTTTTTTGTATGGTCTTAATTTTATTTGTTTGAAGAAATGACCTTGAGCTTGGCCAGTGCTTCTGGTTTTTCTTTTCCCCTGCTTTTCCATTTCGAAAAAGATATCTATGCCTGCAGTCAGATTTTGCAGCTTGCTCAATTTGCATGTCTCCTCTCAAGCTGATTTGTGTGAAGACGTATGTCCAACATCTTAACTGATCTTTCACATGGTAGTCAGATTTTGGAGCAACATTTTACTGAAAATTTGAATTAGCTCATTGCCCATCATCAGTTAAGCTTGAGTTATGGGATGGGTTTTGAGAATGTAACAAAGGATTAAGTACCATAACCCTTTTGACTGATGCACATGCTTCTTTACTTCTATCAACAGGTAGTAACTATGTTTCTTCATATCCCAGCAATAACAAGAAAATGTTGAAACCCTTCCCTGTACATTGTACGTTTAAAAGGGACTTTTTTCCCTGTTCTGAAACCGTCCTAGAACTCAATAATCTGGCAAACCAGATAGAGGGTATCTATAGTTTTTCCTAATCTTTATCGCCCCGACTCATTTTAACTTGTTCGAATCGCAAATTAAGATCGTGTTAATGCTAAAAACGGAACTTTGCGAAACTAAGATTACTAAGCATCCAAATATCCAAGTAGAAATATAAACTAAGTTATGATATCATTCTTAATAACAATTGACATAGTTTAACCATTGACAGTCAAATAAAATGGGTAAATTTATATAGACAGAGTTATCACCCGCGTCACAACCACTTATTCAAATAGAGACACAGAGTAAATTTTCCATTATAGAGAGGTCATAGTTTGCATGTAATAATCAAAATCAAGTTCTTATAAGTTCTGTTTCATTTCAGTGATAGAATATATATATATATATAGTCTCATTCCAATGATAGCGCATATAGTCTCCAACAGACTTAAGGAGGTTAGGTAGGCAGCCCACTTAATGAAATTTAAGGTCTATAATTCTAAGAGGGTAGATGAATAGATCACCTTCTTTTGTTTTTCTTTTGGAAGGCCATATATGGATCCCACTGGGGCTTCAAGTTTTGCTGTTTTCAATTTCCTACTCACTTCTCGACCACAACGGTCAAAAACTTGTGAGGTCTATTACCCTTTTTATTGATCAGCCCATCCATTCCATACATATTTAACAAAATGTATACAAAATTTAGGGATTTTCCCCAAGTGCCTCAATCTATGCATCGGTTCTTACAGATACAAAGTCATAAATTACATTGGCACTGATCTATGGACCCAAATAAAATATTGGGTAGGTATCAAATCTCATGCTCTCCAGATTTCCAAGTGATTGTTCCTTAAATTATCACACGTATATGCCACAACAAAAATCTGCGCAGAAATATGTTAATGCCTCCTCTGTAATTTTAATTCGTGAGAACAATCAAAGCAAAACTTCTTAACCAACAAATTTAGCCACTTGGTGAGTCTTCTTCACTGTCTTCACTGGCATCACTATGATCAGGGTAAGGGAACAACAATTAGTGTGAAAAACATGAAAGACTAATATTAAGAGGTCTCTACACGCATGAACCCAGTACTTTCCCAATATATGTTGTTGTTCAGAAAAGTACACATATTGTGGCACGACAGCCCATGTTTCATGTTCACCTAAGATTTTCACCTGTACACTGTCAATACTTCTAGGTTGAATGCATATGCATAAGTAGAATCAGCTTAAAAAGAGGCTGTGGTTTCACTGAATGAGCTATATAAATAATCAATTTATAAGCCCTATTCATCATCCGATGGAACATCTTTCCTTTGTTATTCAGGAAGAATAGAAGACATGTAGATGAATGCTAACAAATTCACACTAACAAAGCATGATCCAAGTGGTCCATGACATACCTATATTCCGATAACTTCGCTAGTCGTCTTGCATCCAAGCCTGTGATAAATTTTTGGGCTGCTTGAACATGTTCTGCACCTGCAATATCTCAATCAATGTGAGCGTAAAAATATGGAAAGGACACATATGAACAAAAATTACAGCAAGTAAATTATGATGTATATTTTGGCTACACGTCGAGAAAAGCTTCAACCCCGGGGCACTAATATAACCTACAGGACTTCATGGAAAAGTGTGGCAGAGAGAATACCCTTCATCAACTGGAATGCATGCACAGCACATCTTTCTGCGGCAAGTCTAACTGGAGTATTCCCATCCTTCAAACACTCAGCAAGTGCGGGGCCGAAAACTGTGGCATTCATCGTAATAAATGTAGGGTTTGCCTGCCATAGCATTCACCAAGTTATTTTTCCACTTCTAATTCATAATATTTAGCAAAATACAAAAAGCTATTGCAAGAGAAGCTGTAGTTGCTTGACATTACTTTTGCGACGGCTTTTATTGCTGACAAAGCCTTTCTTCTAACTTCACTTGAATCATCCCGCAAAACGGGTATAATCGATTGAAAAACTTCCATCTGTGCCAAGCTGTTGGAAGGCATGCTTTGAATTTGGTAAAGTAAGAGCCTTCCCAGTGCCTTTGTTGATGTTTCACGAACATGAAACTGTTTAGCAGGGAGAGGTTAAGCAGGCATAAGAACAATAAAACATCTTTCCTCAAAGGCATATTATTGAGATATGCTATGGTCATGCCTGAACAATGAAGGTCCTGAGTAAAATTACCCACTTATATTAGAATGACTCTGACAATTCACCAGGTATACCATACCTTCTCATCTTTCAATGCATCTTTAAGGCAGTCAGCAATTGCTGAGAATTCTGGCAGCATACAGATCATAGAAGGGTTATGCCGAAGTATCGAAGACAAAGTCAATACTGAACCATGCCTAGCAGACCAGCTTGAAGATGGTGCCAAATCTGAGAGCTCCTGAAGCAGGCCAGACAGCTGTTGGTTTTCCATGTACTGCATTAAGTGACAACATAAGACCAGAGTAAAGCATGTTATAAAACAAATAACAAATTATGGAGGCACTGCAACTAAGTTCCTAATTAATGAGAATAAAAGAATAATAAAATTGGTACAGCCATAATCAAAAAACTTCCACAGATATTACCAGCCTTATTCAAACATTGACAGCTTATGTTGATGAGGAAGAAATTGAACAAGAAACTTCATTAAAAGATCTAAAACTAACCTGAGATACAATCCCCAGTATACTTGCAGTAGAAATACGAATGTAGTCCTCATCATTATTGACTAAACCCTTCAGGAGATCATAGACACGATTTCTAACAGTAGCACTCACACTCTTACCGGCATGCTTTAAGACACCTTTGAGAGCAGTCAGAATGGCCTCCCTAACCCCACCCTCTGATGCCTGAGCAAACCCAATGCAACAGGGTAATATGTTTCTTTCTACTTGAAATAGACTGACATGAAACACAAATGAGAGAGAAAAATCACCTGCAGACTTGTTAGGAGGTCACTAACCAATGGATCAACCCTTGTACTGAGAGCACTAAGCTTTCCAAGTGCAAGAGCGGCACTAGAACGGACGGTCCTAAATTGGCAAGCCAGAGAATTAGTATAGAACTATGATGAAGATGATTTGAATAATTTGATATCAGTACGAAGCCCAGATTATTGCAAACATATTTTTTTTGACATGTACAAAATTAGGAAATCTTTGTCTAAAAAAGTCCAACAAAGTGGACATGAGCAGGTATATGAGATAAATAAAAGACTTTACATGTCAACCACAACAAAGTCTATGGGAGGATTGTCACAATTAACCTTGCACTATCTTGTAGACATTTGATAAATGTGGTTTGAAGCTGTGGAAGAAAGGGCTTCAAGGAAATCCCCCCCTTTCTTATCATAATGGTTAATGTTGACAATATGGCACTCTTGACCTGCCAAGGAAATCGATCTCCTATAATGCGGATAAGAGGCCTGAGTCCCCACAAGAATAAAAACAAAGTCAGTTCCTGTTATAAATATCAGCTAAAATACATTAACAAGTCATGGCTACCATCTTTCCCCGGTAGAACATGAGATTCATCAAAAGAGAAAACAAAAGCTTAAATAAGTTTCCGAGTTAACTCATGTTATAAGCATGCCAAAAGAAAATAAACGAGGTAGCCACCAACCAGTACACATGAACATGCAAAATGCAAACTTTGAATCATGATAACAAGAAGAAATATCATAATTGGATATCATATCTTTTGGCTGCCATCTGCGATTCTTGAGGGCTGGGTACACATTAAGTTCATTGTTCACATGCATCATTATTCGCTGCCAAAACTTGAAAATTGTGATCTTGCTAAAAGAAAGTTGCTAACATGTTTGTTGTATCTAACATATGCACCCACTCAAAAGCAGCTGGCCATTTTCCCAGCTTTTTAAGCAGCACAACTAGGCTTCTTAAATAACGAAGGGATTGTTCAGTTCAGTGGTTGAAATAT
The DNA here is from genome assembly GCA_037126225.1 of Dillenia turbinata. NCBI lineage: Eukaryota > Viridiplantae > Streptophyta > Magnoliopsida > Dilleniales > Dilleniaceae > Dillenia > Dillenia turbinata. Next base: position 17,702,398 of record JBAMMX010000025.1, on the reverse strand, counting down.
TGTAATTGGACAAGAAAATGCCTTAGAACTTTTCATTTTGTAGCAGTTACAAATGCAAACTTCCCTCCTCTTTGGTTAATCTCAGCTTCTAATAAAACCTATTGGAACAGTACTTTTTTATTCATTAAGAAGTTCATCGTAGAAATGAGGATAAATGGCTCTCCCCTCTAATTCACCTCAACAACCAAGGCATCCAAGTTAGTTCCAGTTCAGCTCAGATAACCAAGTCTATGCTGACACTCAGCAGATTTTCGTGACCTAAGCCTAATATTAAGTCTTGAACATTGTAAATTATGACTAAGCCAGTTAACAGTCACAATGGAGCTGATTCTTTTTCCAAATTTCAATGCCTGGTTAACTCCACCAAATTTAAAGAAGCAAAGACGCAATTATTTGGCGGCCATGGGCAATCTCCTGGGTGGTTAAATCTCAAAAGCAAAAGTCCGTGCAAGCATAACAAAGAGATGGAGAATCTCAAATTGAGGCAGCTCACATAAAGCTAGCTCATTTCTCGTTTGTGTTACATTATTTAGGAAACAACAATTGAGTATGCCGTTACATACCCAGTTATTGGAATAACAAACTCCTTGAGTGCTTGCTCACTTGTCACTTCAATAAGCTCCCCAAGGCCCAGTGCTGCCTGCTCCCTTAGCTCTGCTGATCCGCTTATAAGACCCTGGTGGGAGATCACGAAAACAAAATCATGAACCAAATTGCAACATATGAATGGAAAATCTATAGAGAGCAGACTCCTATACTGCTGGCACCAAACATTTGCCTCCAATGGCATTTTTCATTGAGGTATTCTAGGTGGAAGAGTCTTCTGACAACCAAATTTAACAGTGGAAATTCGATTCAGCTGATTGAGAAATACTTTCAGGTGGTTAAGGACTAATAGTGAACATGGCGGTGCTCCATTGGTGGTAGCTGTATAAAAAGACGTCAACACCAATAGGACAATACCACACCCACTGCTGGTTCTCCTAAAGCCTTCCCCCCCCCCCCAAGGAATAGCACTATCCTTAGCATTCAGTCTATTTGAATGTAACCCACACTTAACACTTTCACTCTTGGCCCGCAGGTGGCATTTTTAATTTTAATTCTTCAGCCTTAAAAATTGGAAAACAATCTCCATGTTTGTCGGAGGAATTGATTTTCTCACAACCAAATGGATAAAAAAGATTTAATTGACAATTTTCATAACATCATGGGACAACCCTCAAAACAACAAAACAGAAAGGAACAAAGAAAAGCACGGATGCTAATCAGTAAAAAGCTGAAATTGAATTACAGATAAGAGATGCAGGCTTACCTGAAGGAAAATTGGAAGTAATGGCTGAAGAGCTTTACGGAGACAGAATCCAGGTATCAGAACAGGTCCTCCCTGTAAGCATATCAAGGAAAAAAGAAATTATATAACCACGGCAGTGGTTACAAAGAAACATGTGCAATACCATTTTGATGACAAGTATGACCCTACATATTTTAAGAAATATATATTTTTAGCTTAGATAACAAATCAAGTCCTTGTGCGAATTATATGGCATTCCTTCACCCCTGTTTCTTAAAAAACAAAACATTCAACACAGGCTACGCAAGTGACTTACCTGGAAAACCACTCACCATTACATCTATAGTTTCAAACTTTGGCAGTTATTTTTCCTTGCATCATCAATAGTAACATACCCCATCACCACTATTACAAAATAGAGCAAAAGATATTGCTGATACTCGTAAGCACAGATAGAGAACAAGCATTTTATCCCTACCATATTTTTATACTCCTCTCTCTAATTCTATCACGTTTAAGATTTTCTTTTCTGCTATTTCTTCCTGTTTAGCAACTAGGCCACAGGGAGAACAGATATTAGCACTAATTAGTGTCCTTGATCTATTTTACATCTTCCACTCCAAATTTTCAATCTTTGACTTGTAACATTCTGGGAAGATTCCTCGTAAATTAACCTTGGAGCAGTCGATCAGTGAGCGGAAGCTTTTCCAACCTTGATTCATATATTCTTAAGGCCAAGATATTGTGTTAAGTTAAAGGATTTAGAGAGGAATGCATCAATATATAATGCTTATACCAGAGGAATTCCTAATATTATGGGACATTTCCATGTAGAGAGGTATGAATGCTGCAGTGGTTCACCATATGCAGTAACTCTCCACCTTCCAAGTATATTTAGAAAGCTAAAATTTAGAAGTTGAGGCATTCATTCTGACTGCAGCATTATACAATTAACAACAACAGACTTTGCAGGCAAGGAGGCCTCAAGGCATTGTCTATTTTTAGCTTCATTATATGCTTTCATAGTAAACAATAGCTTGTAGTACTGGAAAACACTATTTAAGGTAACTGAAATCCGTGCAGCATACCACATGTTTTGAACAATATTTTGAATGGTTTAACAGCAACAAGAAGTTCAATAGATTATGGCATAATGTGTTATTTACAGCTATATAGTTATTTGGGGATGCAATTTTAGCAGTATGTCTCTCACATTCAGGGGATATTATTTTCTCTGGGTCACCAATACTCATTTGGATTCACCAGTGTTAAGTTACTGATCTCATTTCATCTTGTACGTAGTACAGATATCTCTGCTCTGGCAGGATCAACCGTCCATGGTATTTTGTTAATTGTTGTTGAAGGCTATTCCTCTATCAAAAGAAAAGTTGAATCCCCAGAAATCAATAATGCACTCAACAAGAAGAAACTCTTCTCCTAATTAATATGAAGGGAGAAATCAAATGATATACTAGAGCTGAATTGATTAATTATGCAGGTAAGAGTCAAGGAGTTGCATTGGTTTGAGTGGATACAGGTATAGAATTGTTGTGGATTACTAAAGCTCTCATTAGTTAGAATTACAAGCAGCTTGGTCATGCGTAGAATTCAGCTGGGAACCTAGGAGCCATATTTTGGGGATATGTGGTTAAGATTTAAGTCCGCACAGCTTCTGAAAGGTTAATGAAAAGTTCATAAATGAATCATGATATTCTAATAGCAACCCAACCATAACTTGCCTTCCGTTTCCTGCGCTCTTTATCCCTGGACGTAGACACAGCATCACGGACAAGTTTTAGATAAGAAGGAAGTACTTCTTTGGGAACTGAACCAACTACCCTTGACAAAGCTTCCCAAGCAACCTATTCAGTTAAAATAATATATCAGTGTGTTATAATCAGCAAAAGCAGCAACAATTATGCTTTATTTACTTAATTTCACCTAAAAAGGAGAGAACCATACCGCTACAGTAGCAGAGTCTGAATCACTTAGCAATACAATGAGGGTAGAAATCATGTTTGGAGCTTCATCAACCAGATATAATTTGCTGTTCTTGAAGAAATACCCAATCAGGTAAGATGAACTTTTTCGAATGGGAGCCTGGAACAGAAAACAAAGAGATAAGCAAAGAGGAACAAATGGGTGCATTGAGAATATAAATTCAGCACCACCACAGATGGTAAATTTGTTGATGACATACCTGACCATCACTAACACCTTTGAGAAGCTCTGACAACAAAGATTCAACCCCTTCCTCATCGATCACCAAAACCACAGTCTCTGCAGCTTTCTTTGACAAGTTTTGAACTTCCTGAACTCGCCAGAAAAGATTAAACAATACTTTACATAGCACAAAAATCAAGAGCCAAATTCAAAAGAACTGATCCCATTGAAAATTCAAAATATCCAGAAGTGTATTAATAATAATGCAAATTTTTGTGAGGACTACAGCAAGATAAAGGCCTACCATGTCTTCATCATCCATTGCAGAGAGTAAAGCCGGAAGCACAGTACCAAGATGAAAGTTAAGACCAGGTCCTGCAACCTCTGCCAAAGCTCCCAGTGCATGCGCATTAAAAGCACTGTAGGAATGTGCATAAAAATTTAGCAAAGAAACAAATCACCCAAATGTGAATGTAAATTAAGAAACTCCAATAGAACTTAACAAAGAATACATACGAAAGGGGAAGATGCACAAGCTTGGGTAAGATATGAGGCAGAACAGCTGTTGTCCGTACACTGAAATTGATAGAGTTTGTGTTAGCAGGATAAAAAGAATATGATGAAACTTGCACCAGTAACTCATCTGGAAAGGAAGGACAAATGTTACCACCTTAAGATTTGTTTGAGGCCATCAAGAGCAGTATCAGACATCTCGTCATCTTCCAAAGCATGAAGCAGTGTTGGAACAATATCATCAATTGCTTGCATCCCTGCACTCTGCATTTTGTTTTACTCATAAATGATGCACTACATCTCAAAAGAGAATGGAATATTACAAAACACACCTTGTACAGAGTGCTGAATGCTACGCCTGCGGACTCACGAACCTCAGGCACACTGTTAAGGAAGCTCAAAACCAAGAAATATGTCAGAGAATAATTATGAAGTACATTACATAAAAGGAAGAAGCAACAAGCATGTTAACCTACAAATCCTAAAGAAATATTACAAACCTATCACAAAGGGCAGTTCGAATGGTAGGAATGAGCTCATCCATGAAACTCAACAATTGACTTTTACCAGCACTGGCCATCACCTCACTCAATCCAATACACACACCCTAAATAAATGCAACTTCAGAAAATTAGATTACAGTTGCATTATGACTAGACAAAAGAAATAGATCTGTTTAAAAAGTATTAAGTAAACATTATAAAAAGCCTATTGCGATATGAATAAACTATTCCAGAATTCTGAATTGCCATAATAGTGCAAAACCACTTATTTTTTAGATATCGTAATCACGGTTATCATGGATTTGGAGGAGAGGAAGTAATTATTAGATACACTGTAATACAACATATATGGTTCAAACAAATTAATTTCAAGGCTAAAGGCCACCATCACCTAAAATGTACGTTCATTGCATACATCCCATCAATACCACAAACAGGCTGCAAGCAAACTAATTATGGAAGAACCAAATAAAGTTAAAGATTCATATAAGAATTTTGCATAGGATCCGTAAATGGAAAGGACTGATTAAACATTTGTTGGAAAATTGCAACAAAATAGTGAACCAAAGAGTTCGTTTGCTCAGTAAGTCTCAGGATAAAATTTTTCCAGTTAAAATTGTTTCAATTCAGGAAAACCCAACCAAAAGCCCTTACCTCTCTGTTAAAGGTAAAGGCAAACTATGATAAAACTATTTCAGGTCTGCAAAACCCGACCAAAAATGCTTGCCTCTAGGTTAAAGGTAAAGGGACAGACTACAGATAATCAAGTTGCAACCTAAGATGTATATTGCACATCAAGCGATAAAGAATGGTCCGCTAAAATAGAACAAGGTAAGACTTATTAGAATGCAACATTAACTATATATGCCACAGTAATAACACAGTGAGATCCAAAAAGAAAGATTGGCAAATGATGTCTTACTTGTCTTCTGCTGGAATCAGGATCTGTTAAGCCCTTAGATAATATTGGGATAATCAGAGGAAGTACTCTCTCACCAAGCTTTCTCACAAGCTCACCCAGCGATCGCCCAGCAACCTTAAGATCAAATTCACAGAAAATTACGATTTAAAAAATCTGAAGACATTGCTATCAAAAATAATGATAATGATAATAATCTGAAGACCATCATTTATATAGAATTATTCATGTCTAATGAGCAAACCTGCCGCCTTTCAGATGATGGTGATGCAAGAGAAGATATTAGCGTGTCCATTAGAACTGGCATTATTTCCTTCAAAGTCTTGGGAGTGTTTGCAACTATAGTCTTCCACACATGTAAGGCAGCCTGTGGAAAAGCAGTGAAGGAACAAAATAATGGAGGATGCTACTTTAGATTCTACATACACCTCACTGTAACTTCAGAAACATGGTCACCTCCCTGGAAATCAAATACAATTAAAAAGTTCAATGATCTGCGTGCTCATTACCTGACGTACTGTTACACTGACATCAGTCCGAACCATGTACAAAGCAGCAAGCACTTCATTGCGCTTATCCTTTCCTAAAACCTCAATGATAGCACGGCCATGAGCTTCAGTACTAGACCCTTCATCATCACTGCCGCCCTCAAGGAGTGCTTTTCCAGATGTTCCGGCAACCTGGATAAAAGAAAATCATGTCAAGCAGACAAGCAGTCCAAAAGAGGAACTAAGAAAGACTGCAACATGAGGCAAATGACACCTCGACAGGATGTACCTTGAACAACAGATCACCCAAAAGTTCAACAGAACTTTGTCGGATGCGCCAATTGTCATTGAATATTCCATCCTCCACAGCTGGAAGGAGCAAAGGCAAGGACCTGCAATGTTTAAACACAGAAAACCAATTAGCATTACACCTGCCAAATATAATGTAACAATAGCATTTATCGAGCATTTGTCATACAATTGTAGTTTTCCAGCTCTTTGGTTTGTAGTTGTATAACCTCAAGACTCTATAGGTGTTCTTTTCCAACTAATTCATTACAAACAATGATCTAAGCAACTTGATTGGAAATGAATTCATAATCCTAATTGTAATCCTTAACAAGAAATAAAATTATCAATCAACAAAGAGAGACAATGCTAGAGTCTAGGTTACCTTTGATGAGGAAATTAAATGCGCTCATACAAGAAGTGCCAGAAAGGATAAGCCTAGAAATTCAACCTATATGCAATACATATATATATATATATATGAATCCAGGTCTGAAGCTTGGGAGCAAGGACGGGAAGTGCAGAACATCTCTTCTTGAAAATCATATTGCCAATTACATGGGCTAACTGGAGGACATGGATCAAACCACATTTCTCAAGAATTATACGGCACTCAAGATCCCACAAAAGTGGCCTTTTGGGCAAAATGTACCAGATATCATCTGACTTTGATGACATTTGAAGTCGCCACCCCAGAAATTCCAATTTTGTACATTGGTACCTGAACCTCAGGAATTCAAATAGACACTCCCATCCTTGTTGTGTTGGACATCAAAAGAACTTTGTGTAATGTCATACACAGTGTAAACTTAAAAGAATATGAAAACCACATGCTAGCACACAGGAAAGTCACCTTTGAACAGAACATGTAATTGAATAGGATAAGGTGAGCAAAAATTCACAATCAATTTAAAAAAAAAAAAAAAAAATTGATACTTTCTCAGATTAGCATGCAAATGACTATGCTTGGTACTCTCAATTGAGCAGCAAGATTCTCAAGATGACTCTGTTAGAACAGCTCTCTTCCATCTTAAGTGGCACCATCTCATTGCCGATATCTATTGTGTATGACTGTGTGCGTGTGCATTTTCAATGAAACAGAAAAGCAATAAGAGCATACGTTGTGGCATAGTGCTCCACTAAAACATGCCCAGCACTGAGCGCAGCATCACGTACAGATTCATTCTCATCAGCAAGACCTGGACGAGAAACAAAACATAGCATTTTGAATTTTAAAAGCACAGATGTTGATATTATAAAAAGAGAGACCAAGTGAAATCTACTTACCATCCAAAATGGCAGGCAATACCTGCTGCAAGTATTTCTGAAACTGCACACCTAATGACCTTGGCAAATACTACAAATAAAAAAAAAAAAAATGAACAAGACAGAAATTTTCCGAAGAAACAATCCTGCTTCAAAAACCAGGAGGACTGATGATCATTTCACCTTGAAAAGAGTCAAATATCCATCACGAACAGATGCTCTTTGATGAGAACAATTCCGAATAATATCTGGAAGCATTTGCTCAAAGTATTCTGAGCCCAGTGCAGCTAAAACCTGAAGAATGAACACAGAAAAATTCTATGAAATGCCACGGTTACAAGAAGGAAGAGAACCAAAAACATTTTCAAGTTAAGCAAAGTCATTCAACTGAAGTAAGGAATGATGGAACAGACTAAGGATGCAAAATATAACGCACGATCACTTATAACAAAAGTACACTAATATAACCTCGCTCAACCCTTGTGCAGCTCCTGAGCGTTCGACATTACTATTGTCAGCTTTAAGTGTGTCAAACAACCATGGCACAAGATCTGGGAAGTTTTCTTCTCCCATTCCTCTGATCAGGGATCCAAGACCTCTTGCGGCAACAGAGCGAACCTCTGGAATAGGATCTACAAGTACCTATTTAAACCACAACATAATACATGAGAAATCCCAACACTAAGAAACCCAACTGTTTAATAGAATAAACAAAAAAGAGACACCTTTTTAACTTCTGGAAGGAGCAACCCTATATAAGGTATCATGTCCTTAGGTTCTGTAACTAAGGAGCACATGTTCCCAACTATTTGTGCTGCTTTCTTCTTGGTTTCAGCACTCCTCTCCCTTAGGCCTCTATGGACTATAGGTACCAATAGAGCAAGGGAAGGAGCATCAATTGTATTGATAAAAGTTGTCTGCCAGAAAAAGCAAATTCAGTTTGATCCAAGAGATTAGGAAAACAAGGACAAAAAATTCAAAAAAAGGAAAAAACAAAACAAAACAAAACAAAAAACTAAACTAAACGTAAAGACTAATGGGCTAGGGAAGGAGCATCAATGGAGTTGATAAAAGTTGTCTGCCAGAAAAAGCAAATTCAGTTTGATCCAAGAGATTAGGAAAACAAGTAAAAAAATTCAAAAAGAGGGAAAAACAAAACAAAACAAAACAATAAACTAAACGAAACGTAAAGACTAATGGGAAGAGGGTAAAGAAATTTACTTGCAGAAGAATATCAAGGGAGTATTTTGTACAGTCATTTGGATCAGTAAGAGCCATCAGGAGTGTAGGGACCAAGGAAGATATTTCAGGATTCTTAATTACACTTCCAACCTGGAAATGGTAGGAAAAAAAAATTAGCCTCTACAATACAAACAAAGGAAGCATAACTTCTGCAAAACAAATTTGCACCTGCTGCAGGGCCGTTTGCCCAGCTGATTGAACTTTAGGATGTGTATCTGTCAGAACCTGAGAAGTTGTACTTCAAAAATTAAAACCAACTAGCTCCCTACCAACAAGAAAGAGCTACTTTTGCAAAGGAAGTGGCTCAGATTATTTTAAAAGAGGAAACACCTCGGTGAGTTTTGGCACAATCTTTGGAAGGCACTGAGACAGTTGCTGAGGGGCACAATAAGCCATAGCACCCAGTAGTTGTACACTACTCTGTTTCGTTCTCCAGGCTTTATCTTCAAGCCCCTACAAAATGGCATATGCATAGAAAATCTCAAAAATGGAATTACCAGGAATTAAGAAGAGAAAATGATGCAACAGTCAAGTTTTCCACTGATCAGACAAGCAGTTTACATGCTTGCTTTAACACCAATTCTAGCACAGCTGGGATTACAGCACATGAGCCAAATATTGAAGTACTCATGAATAGTAGACAGATGCCTAACCAGCCTCAAGAACTAACAATTCATCTGTGGACAATAAGAACCACTATCTAATTTAAACAGTTGTGTCTACACTGAAAATATAAAATAATCTGCATATTGAGGTCACGTCATTCAACCAGAACTTTCATACAGAATCAACATCCAGCAAAAAACCCAACTATCTGACTACGACTTTCTCCCTTCAAATTCAGTTTTAGTGGCGTTGGAGCAGGAAAGTAAAGGGCTTTGAATTTTTTACCAATTGATATAGAATTCAACATGTCCACAAAAAATATAATATCTTTATCTATTGCAACGAAACATGTGACAGAGAATTTTTTGTACAAGAAACGATCTCACTTATAATTGACATTGCCACGGATAATATGTTACCATTCCATTTTTTCGATCTAAATACAATAGCAGAAGATGAGATGGACCCAAAATGATTATTAAGAGGATTTAAAATCAAGGAATGTAACAAGGCAGGTGAGCACTTTCAAATAAGAACCTTTAGAAGTGATGGAAGGACAAGCTTCACCCCCTGAGCACTAAGTTGAGACATCATTGCACGAGCAGCACATTCAGCGGCTTCCCGAACAGCAACAACTTGATCAGAAAAGGATACCAGAAGCAATGGTAACATTTGAATAACATACCTGAAGCACAAGCAAGGAGCACAATAAACAAGAGAGAGAGCAATAGTTAATTAAAAAAATAAAATACAAAAGAAGCTTCCTTATGGTCATGGAACATTTTGCTCACGGTTCAAACAATCTTCCAAGCTTCTCACAAAAACACTCAAAAGCCAATAAAGCTCCTTCCCGGTGCTTTGCAGAGTTCCTGTAATTTGGAAGGTTATATACAACTCATTCAAGTTAACAAAGAGAAATAATATCACAATAAAATTAAAATAATATGATATTGAAAACAGGGCCAAGCAATGTCAATGACTTGATCAAGTAAAAACAACAAGTAACCTTTTTTTCCAATTCGTCTCAAACAGGGGGGGGAGCCTGTTATAAATAACTATTAATTTATACAGAATCATAAGCAATGTTGCTATTGCACGCACACAGCCATAACTAACATAGACAAGTTCAGAACAATAATTGGCAGTACACAAACATTATACTTTTCAAGGAAAAATATTCTGCCCAAACCAATACCCTTGACAACTCAGATCTATAAAATGTATTACGAATAAATATAAGAATCAAAATGTTAGCCTGTGCTGAAAGAAAGAGTACCATTCCCAAAGGAAAGAAGAACTATCCAGTAGTGTACAATGTTCTCCTCGTAACACAATGTTAACTCATTAATGCACTTATACAAAGAAATTTAAAATAACTTAATCAAGGTTCATATATGATTGCAATACGAAGGAACTTACGGACACAATCAAAACACAAACTCTTAGTGATTCAAGTACTCCAATGCTTTTGCAAAGAGACTATGCTTTTGCAAAAAGAAACAACAAAAAGAATGACAATGCTCACAGCCATTGCTTTTGTCTCCACAAGACAACATATAAGATAATATAGAAGGCTTAAACAAAGCAGGCAGGGGAATATATCTCAATGCAGAATGTGCGGCCACTGCAAATCCCTGCTGGCAGCTCTATTAGCTTTTCTCTTGGCTATTGAAAATTTCCCTGTCATGAGACTACTTAGCTACGAAACTGCCCAAATAAAAATCAACTTGAATTTTTTTTTTTTTTTTTTTACGTAAAAAATTATCATTCATGCTCATCTACATTCCCCCTAAATCTGACCTAATTGCATTGATCGCAAACCTGTCTGTAAGACCATCTTGTAATGCAGCTACAATTCCGTGCTTCTTAAGGGAGGTAATACCAAATCCCTTAACCACTCCAGCAAGACCAAATGCTGCCCCACGGCGTTCTCCATACTTATCACTCTTCATCAGCTGATCCAATAGTCTAGCGACCAGTGAAGAAGCATCCTCCTAGCAAAAAAACCACAACAGAGAATCAAATGGTCTGATATAAGAACCATTCTGCAACCAGAAGACAATCTTATACCTGGAGAAAGATTTAAGAATCTAATATCATACAAGATCCAAAATAACAGCAACAAATCATCATGAAAGACAACTTTGTTTTTAGTTCCATAATATATCAAATAAAGGGAGAAAAGGAGATGGAATGGCAGTTGAAATTGATGCTCAAGTTCTAAAGGCTCACCTAGTGTACAAAGTGCTTCCCGGCTTAGTGGGAGTAGGGAGAGGGTGGGCGTATATATATACAGCATTCCCCTTGCATTTTTGCAAAGAGACTCTTTCCACGCCTCGAACCCGTGATATCAAGGTCACCAAAGGAGCAACTCTACCGTTGCGCCGAGGTTCACCCTCTGATGCTCAAGTTCTACAATTACAAAAATAAAATGGTTCCCTTTTTCCTAATAAATCTTACCAAATGGTTGGCATTCAAATACTGGATAAGCTTACTAAAGCAATAAGTCTTGCATAAACAGAGTCCTTAGCACCTTACAACAACAACAGAAATAAGCCTAAGCCTGAAGTATAAGAAATTTCTCAAAAATGTTTAAACTCATACAATTGACTAGGCCATTAAGATAAGATTTATAATAGAGAAATCAAATCAAAAGAAACAAAAAATACTGTCCACCAGATTCTCATTTTAGATGCTTAAAACATAATTGTTAAAGGATAAACATGCTCATGTAGTTCCATGAGTCCTTATTTGGAACAAACTGACAGACTTAGGTGTTCTCGAGCAGTTTGTCAATCCGGGAAGACAAATTCAAGGCATAGCTTGTGAGTTCAACACAAACTCTGCAGGAAATAATACGGTTTGAATCTACCTTGATCATGTTCGTGTCAAAATCACGTTGGCACGATTAAGAGCACCCCCCAAAAGATTATCTTATGTCTCAGGGTGACAGGCCAACCCAAAAAAGACAAGCTAACAACTCAATTACCTAAACATGTCATGTTAAACATTTTTGTCATCCAAACATTTTTTTGAATTATAGGACAAATATATCCTATCTACTATACATTTAGTCCACAAGAAAACATGTCATTTAATATCCAGTTACGTCCAATTTTGGCCAACAGATTATGGGCAAAGTTATGGCCCTTCCACCCCGAACTTCTATTTTTTCATTTTGGCCCACAAATTCTTCAATTACATTAATTTTAGCCCTTCATGCACACATGACACAACAGTGGTGGTGAAACACCATGTTAGTGTCACCAAACCTGGGTCAATCCATTATGTCTATGAAGTAGTAAAGTGAATAATCTATAACTGTTTGAATGCCAAAATGAAAAAATAAAAAAAATAAAAATTAAGTGAGATCACAATTTGGCATATAGTTTAGGGGCCCAAAGGCATTTAATGTTTAATACATTAGCACTGCATGTTAACCCAATTAAATGTGTATTTAAAACAAGTTGTGCTGTGTCCAACTGATTCGAGCTAATCCATTTAGTAAAAGTTTTATGACTGCCATGTCATGTTATGCGTAGAGAAATAGTAACCTGTTTGTTTTGAATTTCTAAAACCAATAACTTGATTGCATTGAGTGATTCCTGTCATTGTCAACCAACATCCTGTTATACTTAAAAGTCTTGACAGTTAACACAACACTGTCAATGCAACTTGCCTGCCAGCCACAAATTACCTGGGTAAAGAATATAAATTTTTGGGTGACCATGTGGATTTAACCTTGTTAGAATAGGTTATAATAAGCACCACGCTTTTCAACAGGTTAAACTACTAGGAGATTAGTTGTCTGGAATGGTCTTAGAGAACAAAGTCTGAGTTCAAACCTTATCAAGCTCCAGTCACCACATTTAATGTTTCTCTTGTGAAACCTCTTCTTAATGCAAGTACCCACACAAGAGAAGGGTGTTTAAGATATAAATATACTAAGCACACCATTCTCTATCAGTTAAGATCTTAGAACATATACCCATGCATGCTTTTCTACCATAGACTAGATATGATTGAAACAAGGATCATAAGGAAAGATAACCAACACTGTGTAAACCCAGCAACTATTACTTGTTACGTACTTGCTTTGACTGCATCAATGGAGACAGGCAGCTTGAAACCGCCCGTTGGACAGATTCTGATGGGGTATTTAAAACATCCAACAATCTCTCAACAACAGTGTGAACTTTAGGGTCATCCTGTTCCACAAATATCAATATTAGTAACATGAATGCAGGATGGATTTTCTAAGTGCAATTTGACAAACTTTTCACCTTTGCCAAATGTTTAGCCAAAGCTCCAAGAAATATTACAACACCTTCTCGAACTAAATCATACTTCTCCTCATCCGATGCCTGACCAAAAACCAAGAACCAAATATTAACACCTGCTGCATACGCAGGATCGCAATCCCAACTGGCATTAGACAAACCCAAGACAAAGGACAAAAAGTGATAATCAAGAGATGTGGAAGGGCCAAATGTGAACCTTTTTGTTTAAGTAGTTCTCAAAAATAGGAAAGAGCAAAGAAACATTATCTTTCCCATGCTTATCGATGATCAAAATACCAGCATCAATCATTCTTCCCCGAACATCAGAGTTAGGATCAGCCTGCGGCATCAAAAATATGAAATGGTCATCAATATGACATCATCATATGCTCAAACTAAGGTGGAAATCCTTTTACATCTGCGTTAAGATCATCCAGTGGCAATCAAAGCATCAAAGCATCAAGAGGTGTGCATACCGTGTTACCACAAGTTATCTAACTTTTGAAAAAGAAAGCAGCTATATACATTTTTTCTACTATGGCAAACAAAAATAGTTCATAATCTATTTCATTCTGAATGCCAACCAGCAATCCCAAGAACTCACAGGTTAGCAAAATGCAGCCAGAACAATGCTAAATGGACAATCGATGATGTCTTAGCATATTAATGATGTAGCAAAATTGGAAAATTACATAGTCAACAGCAGCACCACAGCAATGCTTAACTCACCAGAGCTCTAGAAATCAAGAATGTCATCACAACAGGAAGATCCTTGGTTCTTAGTACATCAGCAGCAGCATGTAATGCCAAGGCTATTCCTTGTCTCCCTAGCCAACCAGAGTCAATACCATCCTCGCCCAAACCAGCATCCCGGATATACAAAGAAAATAGGGTTGAAAGAGTTTCCTGAACATATCGACATATATGAGAAAATCCGGTGTCATTTATGTGTAAGGAACAAAGTGGAATCAATGCATGAATTAACCTGTATGGTCTCTGGGTTTTCATCCAAAGCAGCAGCTAGTCCTTCTGCAGTAGCAACACGAACATTATAGTTTATATGGGAAAGCGCAATGAAGATTTTTGAATAGTCAGTCCCAAAGTCATGCCCATAGCGATCCCATATGTCTTCTGCTGCTTCAGCGATCAACTACAAGCAAACAAAATTAACATCAAGATGAAATTCCAAAAAGTACAAGAATCTCAGATAGCAAATCAAACAGGTCACGAAAGATGAAATGAGAAGTACAAGCAGCTTTGCCAGCAAATAACAAACATACAATGGCATTCAATCCCAACTTTTAAAAGACAAAAGAAAAGAAGAAGTTTTTGTACAATATTCCAAACTGGTCCAAACCAACTAAAATTGCCTAACAGAAATGCAACGAATTTAATAGTATCAACTAATACACCAAGTAGAATCAAATTGAGTTGCATGCCCAAAAGACGACTGATATAATCCTGTTTGCTGCATATAAAACTGTTAAAAGTTTAGGATCAGAGAGTTTATGCAGACATAACATAGACTCTCCGTTTGTTACGCTGATTTCAACAAAGTACACATTCAACTTAAAGAACAAAAAGAACGCAAGGTAAATAACATCTCCAGCTGCCCTACCGCTGCAAGAAAATAAAAGTATTTAACTGAATTTCAGAAGACAAGCTTAAAGATCAAATGTTTACATTAAATTAAATGCATATTGCAACATTATCCTAAAAGGTTTACATTAAAAACAAAAGAATAGGACTCTTAGCACCTTGTCCTAAGGTCCAGGAAAAACTCATCCAAATTACAAAATTTCTTTGACAACAAAATAAACTCTTAAAAGTTACAGTTAGGCAATAGGACAGAGATAACCAAAAATTAGATACTCCACCTCAAAGAACAAATAGCAGTAATTAGAAACCAGACACAATTAGGCTATGTCACTTACAAAACTGGTTTCTTTCAAAGTTACATATCCATAAAAAGACTTAGCAAGAAGGGCATGCGTTCATTAGAATCTGAAGAACATTGAACCATATCAAAAACTCTTGAAATATGTGCATAAAATGGCAAGGGCATCTCAGTTAAAATCCTACAAATTAACACGTCTAACAACAAAGCACCATTTTGGCTTCTTCAAGTTTGACATTGTAATCAGACATAACAGCAAACAAGAGCCTATTGCAAGAAGAAAGACAAGAGGAAGATCGTCAGTCACAAACCCATAGACCAGAAAAGGCAGCATGCTTAGAATCTACATAAGATTCCATGAGTAGGAAAGAGTTGTGATACAACGAACAAGCTGCTAAACCAGTACAGAAAAAGAAAAACCAAAAAGAGGGGAAAAAAAAAGACTTATAGAATACCAAGACTAAAGCACAAATTTTGTTACCTTTTCAGGATCATGTAAAGCAATCCAGATGCACGTAGCAACTTCAACATTCTTAGGAAGGGAACGGCCAGCAACAGCTGGAATGCATTTTACAGCATTTAAGCAGGCCATTCGCACATGAACATCTTTTGCATACACCCCATACAATGCCTAGAAGAGAAAATGCAGAAGAAAGCAATAAGAAATACATTAAAAGCAGCACCTATGAAACATGAACACTAAAGAATGAAAGTCATATCCATCTCCATCTCCATCTCCATATCGGATGCAGTCACTTCTGACACTCACTCGACACATGTAGGATTTGTTATTCAATTGTCAAATTTTCCAATTGACGTCACCCCCCCCCCCAAAAAAAAAAAAACAAAACCAAACCAAACCTAACCTATTGTTCTTTTAAACACATTACACAAAATCTCAATATAATTGGGATGCAGATACTCTGGTTCAAGAGCAGATTACAATTATGGCACAGCACAAACAGATGCTAAAGTTATAATCTGCATGCCATAACTATAATTTGATAATTAAAATATAGAATTAGAATAGCACAGCACATACAGGTGCTATATCATCTGGTTGCAGACCCACACACAACTCATTAAGCGCAGGTGCAATGGATGCTTGATAAGCTGGAACAATGCCAAGAACATGATAAAGAACCTGCAGAAAAAAAAACCCCATTAAACTGTGGCCCTCTTAGCTGCATACATGACATGTGAGCTGTGTGCTCTCCTGTGGGTGTGAGTGAGTGCCTCTCTGTGATTTTCTTCATGAAGTTAGGAGTGCTAACTGATAGCATTTGCAGTCTCGGAAGAGGCAATATTGGATCCAAGTGTAAATAAAGAATCTGAAGCACATCATCATGAAGTCCTGTCTTCTTGGAAGCCAATAATATCCGCTCCATTATCTGGAAAGAAAATATTATAAGTATAGAAATGGCTAAGGCTATAAAACAATACAAGCAAATTGAGCTCCAGCTCAAGTCTGACCCAGAAAAACGCATTTGAGCTCAGCTCAAGGTTCTAAACAAGTTGAGTTCAATCTCATCAAACTACTTGCCTCATACTTGAATTTTACCTGTAAACTAAACAAACTACTCAAGCTTGCTCGAACATGACTTGAGAAAGGCTTGTTCAAACTCAGCTCACATAATCAAATGTGCAAAACCTGAGTGCACTTTCAAGCCTGTTACGTGGTAAGGCTCAAATTGTTTTCACCACTGGCAATAGCATATTTGGTGCACAAGGGCAACGCAACACAAACATGAGGCCTACATACTTTGCCTATTCCCACTTGTTGCGAGGGTCAGTCTTGGCTGGTCTAGACTTATTTGAAGTAAAAAAAATCAATGCACGGAGGGTTTCAACATGTGGATGGATTCCAAGCCAAGCCCATGACAGTTTGGGTCTAAGAACGGTAAGCCCAATGGGCTTAAAATTTGTAGTCAACACTATAAAAAGGATAGGCAAAGCAGCATTGCATTGCCTGCGCTCAAGTACAGGCAACACTTATGAAATTAATAACCAAAATATTAAAATAATAATAACAACAATTATCAAGATGGTGCACAGATTTGTTGACACAAACAAGAAGCCAGAAACTTACTGGGAAAATAAAAGTGAAGGAATCAACAGGAAGAGGGCCGGATCTACAAGATATAGACAGCGCATTTACTATACGTTCAAATAGGCTCAAGGAAGGCCTTTCATTTGACTTTTCATCACCCATAGGTGGAATTAGATCCCACAAAACATTATCTTCCTCGGTGACCAGAAGACGTAGAGCAGTTGCTATATCAAGAGCCCAATTGCAGAGAGGAGCAATAGTACAACCAGCAAGTTTCACCATGGTTTCATAAGCCACATCATCAACTATTGGTGATCGGAGTAGTGGGTTTACAAACTTAACCTGAAAGGAGGGGGAAAAAAGTTGACCTGTTACACATGCTAGTTAAGAACTCACAGAATTTCACAAGAATAGATCCCCAGGCATGTCTTTTGACCAACAACAAATAGAAAAAAGACCAAATACGATAGTCAATAAAAACTAAAATTTTGAATAAGAAAAACAAATCCTGGGAAAAGAAAAATACAAAATACATAAATTTAACGCCATAACAAGGCAACCAATGAACACAGTGGGAACAGAAACTACAAATAATATCAAAATTTCAGTAAACGGACACCACTTTAAATGATAAGAAATAACATCATATTTATGTCGCATAGCATAGAGATGTTGCAGTTGCACCATGCAATTCATTTAAAAATGCAGACTAAATAAATTTCTAAAATAAAAGTTAAAATTATTTAAATTGCACCTAAATCTCATGGTTAGCATCAAGAAAGCAAACCTGGTTTAGCTTTCAGTGGCTGCCATTTATATCCACATTTTAAAAAATAAAAAATAAAAAATAAAAAACCAGTGGGTCAGACTAAACAATTAATAGGAAAACAAAGAAACTCTAGTTAAAAAGTCAAGTAGTAAGATAGTGGCATCTAGTTTTAGCATTAGTCATGATCATTTTTCCACGGTAGGTTGAGAGATACGAAACCTTCTTTCTGATCATTTACCTAAAGATCCTTTGACTTTTCAACTTTTCAACTTTTCAGGAATACTTTTTGAATCAGATTTCAGACATAAGGATGGAAAGAACCTTTTTTCTAGCTTGTGTGGCATATGATCCTAAAGTAGTCTTGTCTTTCAAGCATCACTCTTTTTCTATGCTTTTTCATTATCTTGACTAGAGATGCCCATAGGATTGGAACGAGTAAAGGTAATTTTCTTTGACGGGATGAGAGTGACAAGGAAGATCACCTAATTAGTAGGAGATGGCCTGTAAGCCTATATAAAATGGCCGTCTCAGCCTTCACAACACCATATTCAAAAACATCACATTAATACGGTAATGAATTTGGTGATTTGAGGGGATAAGAGAGGAAAGCATATTACTCTCATGAGCCCAGAAGCTTATTTCCTACTTTCCAGTGTTCCATCTTTGTTTGGCTCACCATATTTACGGCAGGGATGGCCACTGGAGATTCTAGAAAGAAGAATCGTGTCTCTCAGATATCACCCCTCAATTAGATCCTATAAGAACCAGAATAAGGAGAAAACCCAAGTTCGGGTTGGGTTTTGGCATGCGGTTGAAAACAATTTCCGGTCAAAAGGATCAAGAGATCCATCAGTGCTAAAATCAACTGTTTCTGAAAACAGTATGAAGAGTAGTTACTTTATCTTGCCAGAGTTCAAATACATGCACTATGTTGTTAGTATTGAGCTTCAACAGGTTTAAAATCACATATCTTTGAAACAATTTCAGAAATGATGTAGTAACTTGAACCTCTGTCACCAAAGATATTTAGACCCAACTCTAAAATGCAAATTAAATATGGAGCAGATGCTACAAATTGGATTTTTCTTTTCTCCCCATTTCTACCATTCATGATGCTCCCAACCGCACATTATGACAGAGGAACAGAACTACTAACCCTACAACTCTCATTACCTCATCAGTTACAATGTTAGAGAAGCTTTGAATTAGCTAATCTCTTCAGTTCACTTCTTTAGCTAGTCTAGATTCTAGATCATGCACACTTGAAACTTCCAGATTTTCTTACCGATCCTAGTTTCTTCCACATAAAATACATTCCTTTTCTGTACATGGAATTTAATTTGGAAGACAAGATAACTATTAGGTAAAACTCGGATTTGGTTTTGGTTAGCAATAAAAAACAATACAAAAGATCTGTAGCAAACATCAAAAGTAAACAAGGCATGGAGCTTAACCAGTGCATTATGCGGGTTGATACCACCTTCCTTCTGGAAAAACAACTTTGTTCCTTTCATTTGTTACAGCAAGATAAGCATGTTAATAGAAGCACAAGCAGTCATAGTAGAGGAAACGTGAAAAAAAAAAAAAAAAGAAATTGAGAATAGGAAAAGAAATTTAATAAATTTGATAGCAAATCAAAACAAACATCCAGGTCATTGAGTAAATAGAAATTACAAATAACGAGAATCTACTTCGCAGAAGAAGAGTGCATGCAATGTAAGCTTTAATATGAATTATAACCACTTTTTCCTTGACTTGACATCAAAAGAAAGCATTCTCTAACAACAGGGATAAAGACAGCATGCCAAACCAATTAATTGCTAACATATGAAGAAATATGAACCCCGTGAGACGTCAAATTGGCTACAAGTGCATCAGAAGAAATAATCAGTATGACAAAATTTAACATGAGTTGTGAAGCACAAACCAGTGAAGGTAGTTGACTGTGAGTAAATATGGGATTGGCAATAGCTATCTCCCCAAGTGCTCTCAGCATCAAAGAAAGATTATTCTTTATATCCCTGACTTTCTCACGTACAGATGCTTCCTCCTTCAGCAACAACTCACGTGCCTCTTCTTTTGCTGTCTTTGCCTTATCTGCAAGGGTAAAAAATTTTGAGAAATAAGATACAAGTCTAACAGAAAGTAGTAACAGAGGTTATCAGGAATAAGAATATTCCAAGGACGTGCCACTTTTCTTCAATGG
This sequence comes from Dillenia turbinata, assembly GCA_037126225.1. Lineage (NCBI taxonomy): Eukaryota > Viridiplantae > Streptophyta > Magnoliopsida > Dilleniales > Dilleniaceae > Dillenia > Dillenia turbinata. The sequence continues at coordinate 17,681,917 of JBAMMX010000025.1, read as the reverse complement.
CTTTCCACCATCCTTTTTCCCTACACCAGCAGCTTCCCTACTGACAGGCTCTCGTTTTACAGAATGGTTGGTGTTCCCACGATCCTACAAATAAAGTCAACCATGCATAAGGGACCAATGCCAAAGCCAAAATTTAAAAAGTAAAACAATAGACACACTAAAATCACCATGTCCTCCTGTTCCTCATACATCCGAAAACGACCCTTGGCTTGTTTTGTGTTTTTCGCAGCAACAGATTCAGCAATATAAACACCTTGCTCACTGGAAAGCATGCCTTCAGGAGTATTGAAAATCTGGAACCACATAAGGCAAAAGGACAGGTAACCAAAAAAAAAAAAAAATCCAAAACCTTGTGGAATAAAGCAGAACCATGAAAAATATTTAAATGAAAAGAAAAAAAAAATTCACAAAGATGTCCAAAAAAGAATCTTAGATTATCTTGTCTTGAAGAACAATCTAGCTCCATGACAAGCACACTGTCAAGAAGCCAAAAGAAAAGAAGAGAAATAAAAAACCAGGAAAAAAGATCTAAGAAGTTACCCCATTCCACTTATAAGAACCATCATAGTGGTTAAAAGAATTTAAGGAAATCACTCATAGATCCAAGTAAATGTGAGGCAATAACCAAATATTTGCAGGTGGCAAAAGTACCATTATTGAGACAACCACTTTTGGCATATCCAAACTAAGGCAACTGCCTCATCAAAGTCTAAACAAGTATTCACCTAGGACTTCTTGTTCTTCTTATTCCTCCCACCTACAGTGCCTTTCTACTTCCGAAACCCACCTTCTTGGGGGTATAAAATTAAGTTCCCACAACATATTTGTATATCAGGTCAATATAGAAATACAACAATCCAGTTTCGGCAAGCATGACCCAATTAATCATTCAGTTAAAAAATAAAAACTGAAGTTATTTTTTCTTTGATAGAAAAAGAATAGTATCAAGTGTAAAAACCAAAGATGACTTATATGTTATATGCAAAACACAAAAAGAATCATAGGTAAAATGTTTATTTTAGTATGATTAAGTCAAAAACCTCATAATGCAGATAACATCATAACAAATGTGAGAGAGAGAGCGCAATGGAAATCAATGGTTAGGTAGGAGTAAAGCCTTTAATTCTCAATCCCTATGTTTATTTTATTATGCACATCATTAATAGTCATTTCAATTGTACAACTTTGATGTAGCTTAAAAATCCTTCAATGTGTTTGCTGCAAAAGGAAGGGTTAAAGAGCATATAACAATTAACAGGTTTTATTTTGTGTTGACCAAACACATATTTTGGACATGCCATTTTCAGATTAGCAAGTTAAACTATAATCTACCAAAATTATTTCACCACCATAATCTGTTCAACATGTTTCCAGAATATTTCTAAGGAAAAACCAAACCCAGAACATTTGTGTAAACCAACACTGTCGATTTACATAAATAATAAACAGCCAGGTAGTTCATTTTCTCCAATGGCTACTAAACCTCTTTTCATTTGGTATAGTGTAACTTTTAGATAAACCGAATTCACTTGAATCATGATTTTTTAATACATTCCATCATACCGGTCATAATAAATTTGGGAATAAAAATTGGCTAAAATAATGTCTAGAAGCTCATAAGTTGTATGATCACAATCCTTCTTAAAATACATTTTAAAAATATGGTAAACTCCATATTATTTATTAGAACACAAATTGCTGGAACATCATTTCTCTCTTCCAGTTCAAATCCTCGTTCAATCATCACCAAAACACAAATCTAAAAATAACTAATCGCAAAAAAAAGAAAAAACATTCATTTGGAAATATGAAAAAGAAAATAAATAAATAAATAACCATATATATTTGTGCAAAAAGTTTCTCCGTAAAAGGAATCTATCCACTTAATGAACGTTCATTATCTAAGAGTCCTGCAACAACCTGAGACTTATGCTGAAGCACCAAAAAAAAATTTAAAAAAATAATAATAATAAAGCAAGATAAAAAGGGGGGAAAGTCAATAGTGAAACCAAAATGAATGAATGAAAAGGAAGCAGGAAACATTCAATGCAGCAATTGGCGTGCACAATTATGCCAAAAAACTACTCATTGCCATACAGAAGATGATGTCAACATAAAGATATAATGAAATTAATGACGGACAGATATTTCATTGATAACATCAACATGGGATGATCTTTCACATGCAAATGGCAAAAGAAGGGGAAAAAATAGAAAAATATTTATTTCCAACAATCACAAAATTTACGACTACAAAAATGTGTTTGAATTAATTTCACCTGTATGTCAGTTTCTGAAAGTAAATCATGTGCATGACGATACGGAAGGCTATTCAACATCTGAAAGAGAACAGGAATAAGGAATCAGCATGACACAAATAAACTCTCAATTAGACATGAACTTTGACATATCAAGTAACAACTCTGTCAACCTTTTGAAACTCTACATAAGTATCTTTAGGTACTATAGACATGAGAGTAGATAACGAAAAAATTGCTGATTGCTGTTCAAGAGGATTATTGCTCAACAAACCCAGTGGTCCCAGTATCCCCTGCAAAATTAGCAAGGACAGCTTGAGAGATCATCAGTGAATTAAAAAAAACATAAGCATAAATTCAACCTCATGCCATTTATTATCTTCTCCTTTAGACCAAATATAACTACAGGGACCAAAACAATAACATAAATAGTACTTTCATAAAATATAGCTTCCTGAGCCATCTGTATATTGGACCACTGAAAGAAATGTTCAAAACTGATAAAGATATTCAGGTTCCAACTCCAAAGCCAATGGATTCACCCCCTCATTGTGGAGCAAACCTATATGCACAAAAGCTTAACCACTACAGGAAAAGTAAGATCTTTCTCCAAGCCACTTTTGAATTAAAATAAAAGAGAGAGAGAGAGAGAGAGGGCAAGCTTAAAGAGAATTAAAGAATAAACAAGGGAAAAATTCATAAACAGCATCTTTGAACATCCTCAGCAGATTATCCGACGTTAGTACTTGCCACTAATAAATGACAAATGAAATGGAATAAAGATTGGTAAAAGGTCTTTTACATGGCAAAGCTAAAGAAATGTTCAAGTACTAAGCATCATCAACAAATTGTGAGACAAGCACTGATAATTGCTCAAAGAGCGACACAAGCTCAACTCGGGACATAATAGGTGTTTCCACCATTATAGGATGCCCTGTTTGTAACTGGTGTCCCCCACTCAGAGGACAAAAGGCTAAAAGATCATTCAAAAGGACAGACAGAACAGCTTATGAAGCCGATATATATGACTTCAAAATGTAAATTTAATAACATAAGTTAATTCACGGTGCAATGTCACAAATAAGAACACATCAAAATGTTGTTCATGAATTCTTGTTCGGGGAGAAAAAAAAGAAAAAAATTTACCTTACACAAATTCCTCACATCTGCAGAAACAATGTCAATCACTTCAAAACCATGCCTCTTTAGACACTTTTGCACCCTCTGAGAAAGAAAGATGGAACAGATGATCCTTTAGAACCATATAAGGTCATGATTTCAATCTAAAATTCTATATTTGGCTATTAAGTTCAGTCAACATTGAATACATATATTAACCTATGTAACATTACAGCCAATATACTGGCAGCAACGACACATTAGCGAGGTCTCAAAATATCCCATGTTTACAGTCCAAATTGTGCTATGACAATTTAAAGTTTGAGGCATAATTAAATTTCAATAACTCCCAAGACAAATTTTCCCATGGCTAAACCTTCTTGAATATCAACCTAAAATGTCAGACTAGCAGTGCATAAAAGAAATTAGAGAATCCTTCCCATGTAGGAAGCAGAAGTTAATTAGTGACAACCATATACTGGAAAATCCAGAAAACTAAAAACGTGATCCACGAAAATTTAAGAAATTAGAAAGTTTTAAGTGTTTTACTTTTCGATTAGTTTTCCTTCTTTATTTAGGTTTCTATTTAGAATGATTTTATTTTTTTTGTTTTCATTTTGTATTTTATTTATCTATTTAGGAAGTTTTAAGCAATTGGAAAATTTTTAGTATAGAATTAGGGTTTGTATAACTAGTTTAGAAGGACAATAGTAATCACTTTATCATATTGTTTTATCTCTAAATTCAGAATTTTATTTGGTTTTCTTTAAACCTAACTGTATACTTGTTCCAACCTCAACCACTGAATTCTACGCCTAATTATTGATATCTAATTACCCTACACCCTTCCCATGCATCAAAAGGGAAGACCACCAAAGATAAATGACAAAGTTCTCCAACGCACAGAAGGCCTGGTGCCTATCAGTAAATGATTAGGAGACATGAATCAAGTACAATTACTAAGGATAGGATTCAAGCTTGTCCAAGGTGTCCTATGTTGTGCATTAGGTTAAAAAACAAAGATTGTTTTCAAAAAGCATTTTAAAATTGAATTAAAAAAGAAAAATAAATCCAGGTTATAGGAAAGAAGCCTAAAACTCATGAGAAGATACATAACTACAATGCTCCTTTGACTCATACACAAAAAATTAATCATCAATTCTAGGTCATCACCTATGTTCTTGTCCAGGTCAGAACCAAACTCGAAGCCAACATTCAAATTATAAACAAAGAATTCCACATTCCCAGAACTGTGATTCAGTAAGTTTTATGATTCATTCTTAAAACAATGAAACTAGGGTAGTGTTTGGAATTGTGCAGAACGGGTCTACAAGTTATCTGGGGTAATCTTTCCCCCTTCTCATATTTGAAATGCACAACTCAATCCAGGTACAATATGGAGGGGGTAATCGTATTTCCAAAATGAAAGTAAAAACATACTCATAAAAAGAAGAGTATACTAGATGTATCAAAAAAATGAACATTCCTAAGGATATGAAACCTCAGAAGTAATAAGCAAAGCAGAACAAAAATACTAATACACAATTGCTCTCCAATCACTAATCAAATCTTTTATACTATAATTTTTATAAATCTCTAATGTATGAGCTTATAAAGAAGTATAAAAATAATTTTGTCCAACAAATGTACTGATCGCAAAAAAAATTCTATCATTTCACTTTCTCCAAATAGTTTCATTCTCTCCAAATAAATCATCAGATGACCAAAAGCATGCATTTTCATAATAACTGAGTATCTTTCTTTTCTTCCCTCCAAAATCTTTGGAGAGAGTGAATTTGACCACAAATTAATGGTAGAGAAAAAATAAATTTGATTTTTTAGAGAAAATATGAATTAAAGTGATTTTTTATAAAGAGAAAACTAATATACTCAATTTTATATAGAAAATAAATTTAATTTTTTTTAAGTTTTATATAGAAAATAAATTTAATTTTTTTTAAAGAGAATTCAAAACCAATATCTTCAAAGAAAGAAAATCTAAAATAATTTAATTTCTTAAAGCATACTTAGTTTCAGAGACAGAAAAACTATATTTGATTTCTTTTCGGTAAGAGAAAACATAGAAAATTTAAATAAATTGATTCTGTTGGAGAGAAAAACTAATGTAATTAGTTTTATAGAGAGAAACTAAATTTGGTGTTTTTTGTAGAGAGAACTTGAAATTGATATGTTTAGATAGAGAATATTTGAAATATATTGATTTTTAGAGAGAGGGGACTAATATTTCTAACTTTACAAATTCAATGCACTTAAAGAGAGAAAATATAAATTAAATTGATTTTTTTAAATAGGAAAAACTAATATGTTTAGTTTAAGAGAAAGAATGATCTATTTAAAGAGAGAATATTTGTAATACATTGATTTTTAGGGGAGAGGGAACTAATATTTCTAGTTTTACAAATTCAATGCACTTAGAGAGAGAAAATATAAATTAAATTAATTTTTTTTTAAAATAGAAGAAACTAATGTGTTTAGTTTTGAAAAAAAAAATCTAAATTAAACTTATTTTTAGATAAAGAAAATAAATTTGTTTAAGGGTTAGATTGATTGAGGTGAAAAATGGAAGGAAAAGCAAAGGGGGAATAAAAGTATAAGAAAATGAATCTTTTCGGTCATTTGGTAAAGAATGAATGTGGAGTGGAAGTAAAAGTGGGGTATAATCCCTACTACTCCCTCTTAAGAAATCATTTTCGCCCCAAAATGGACGAAACTAGAAGAAAATAAAATTTTTAGACGAATTTGCCTTGTCCGTCTTTAATATTTATGAAATTATCTATTATTTTTTCTATTTCAATTTTATTTAATATAAAGTAATAAAATTTAATTTCTTTCATTAATTTTATTGGACAAATTATTTTTTTTATTTTTTTACATTAATATTTTAATTTTATTTAGTATAAAATAATAATGAAAATAATTTATAAAATATGAGAAAAATATATTAAATAACTATTTTTTAAAAAAATATATTTTAAATTAAAAAAATAAAAAATTACATGGTGAAAAATATTCAAAATATTATTTTACAAGGGTATAATAACAAATAAAATGGTATTTTTTTTCACTTTTCATTCCAACCAAACAAAAAAAAGTACGACTCATTTCATTCCCTTCCATCCATACCAAACAAAACTGAAGGAAATGCATGAACTTCAATAAGGTGAAATAAATCTTCCCCTTCCCCTCCTCCTCCCCTCCCCTAACCTCTGGGAACCAAACTTATCCTAAATGTAAAAAATAATAATAATAATAATAAATAAATATATTAAATTATTTTTGTAAAGAGAAAAAACTAATAATTTAATATGAAAAGGAGAAGAATTTAAATTGAATTATAATAATAATAATAATAAATAAATATATTAAATTATTTTTGTAAAGAGAAAAAACTAATAATTTAATATGAAAAGGAGAAGAATTTAAATTGAATTGGTTTTCCCAAGAAAACAAAACAGTAAAGTTTTAGAGAGAAAATCAAAATAAGAGGTTTTTTTTTAACGAGAAAACTTAATGTTTCATTTTAGAGAGAGAGAATTCATATCCCTTTTTTTCTTGAAAGAGAAGTTACGGTTAGATTATAGAGAAATAAACATTACCCATGATATATTAATACCAACCACGAAAAATGGGAAAACATTATTTACTCTATGCTTCCCCCTCTATCCATCTCCCTCCTAACCTTTACAACATACCAAATGCGACGTATGTAGTGCAATTATTTTATCAACAATTAAGAATACAAGAAAACAAATAACAATTAATTTAGTGTTAGAATCTGCTAGTGAGAGTTGTTCCTTTCTTCTAGAATCTGCTAGTGAGAGTTTTAGTAATTGTGCTAAAACATGTTGGCTACCTCTAAAATAAATGGATTCAATTCTTCAGTTTTTTAATAAGAAAGCCAAAAAGAGAAGGATTACATAATCAAGCAACAACTGGTGCAGCACACTTACGACCAACACAATAATCAAAAAATCTTCAACATTGATAATATCTACATCACACCAAAAGACTTCACCTAAAACCAAAACAAAATAGAAATAATTAACCCATCCCTTTCTCTCCTAGAAACCCAAATAACTGCAATATGCATCAGTTTGTTAACATATTTTTTATACATACTTATATGACCAACAAGATAATATTTATTATGTAGCATGGCCAATCTTCTATTTTGCATGTAATGTAATTCTTCCTCCTCCTTTGGAACTCAACAGACCAAACTCTCTCTTTCGTCCCATAAGAACTTAATGAGTGGAACCATAGATGCAACCAGCAGTATTCAAAATTTTTTAGCTCATGTGAATTCCTTCTAGAATGCAAGTAATTTTATAATTTGTGATTAAGATAAAACATTTGTCTACTTATACATAAGCTCACAAGCATCCTTTCATACTTTGACACAACTGAGTAAATGTAATGCTTTCCATTGTAAATCGCATCATAACTTTCAATCATCTATCAGACATAATGATCTTATCATGGCAAAGACATTGCACAAGTTCAATTCTAAAACAAATAACTACTTTGTTTATTAGTCAAGAAAATTAGAAGTTCTACCAATGTAGCATTGGACCTCTACAGATCATCTGTCCTATTAATTATTGACATGCACCAAATGCACCAGCTGAGGATCAAGCTTCAAAGCTAACAGTCAGATTGCTGAAATTTGATTGGTACACATGCATGATTTGTTAATGTACCAGAGCATTAATATGACTACGAAATAGATATCTACTTCTCCAAGAAGATAATATTTCGATATATTTTCAGACTCGATAGCGGTGCTGAATGTGTAAGTTTTCATATAAGGATAGACTTCAATGTGGAAAGACTTCAATGAGGCGATTCTGGAACTTCAGCCATTCTCTAGAGGAAAGAATAGTTGGTTTAGCTAATATTGAAAGGCATTTGCAGAAAGAAAATTCAAACAATTGGCTGTACCTGTCAGTTATATTATGTAAAGAAAAGACAAACTTATCATGGGCATAGCTTGGTATTGTCAATACTTCTGCTTGACTGGCACATCTTTTGCACAGTGACACAACTTTTAAGTCCTAAGTCTAAACTTCTTAGCGAAATCTAGCTCCAGCTAATGCATTTCAAAGTCAATTTTGTCCCTTTATAAAGAAAGCTAAGGAGGTTTATGGAAACTCCTGACTATCTAACTAGAAATGATTCAATCACCCTTTCTGCAACTGCTGGGCCTAAGGCCAGGTCAAAAGCACAAAAACATAAACATAAAACACCTGAGCTCAGAAAAGCATGAATATAATACACAAAAGTAAAACGAATTACCCTCCAGACTGCATCTCTTTTTCCGATGGCAACTAGGTATGGGTGGTGCGAGCACAGAACAATTTGGGTGCAGTTACCAGGCGAAGCACGTAGAGCTGCCTCTGAGATCACAAACAATGCTTTCACCAGGACCTCACTAGATGGGAGAAACGGAATTTGTGGATCCACTGAACTTTCTTGGTCACTACACAACAACAACAAACTGCCTTCAACATAAAGAAGATTCAAAATTCTCTTCCTACTCTATCTAATATCTTAAGAAAATTGCCAGTTAGCACATATGGTGGCAAGAAATGTAGGACAATGGGTTGCCGACCATATGAGAAAACAGGTCAGAAAGGCTTGAACTTAGATCACATGCAGGAACATAACATGAATATTTTACAAAATCAGCCTGAGAGAGATGATCATATACAAATTGTACCTGGTCCTTAATTGAAAAAATTTATCTTCAATTATGGATAGGAACTTTCTGAATTCATTTATAAGAGATCCAGATAACTGTGGAGAAGCGCTTATAATTTTTTTGGTCATGTCGCAAGCTACAGTCCGAACTTCCCAACACGGGTGACAAAGTAGAAAAATCAAAAGCTACAGAAAAGCATTTATTGGTTAATGATACATCCTCACTGATAGAACATGTACAAAATTCTTTGCAAGATACTGCACCTGTAACAGCAATTCCACAGAGAAATTGTCCGATACTCTGCAGGATAAAATAACAATAATTGTGGAATAACAACGGTAGATCAAATCTTAATTTGATCAGATTCAGAGAACTAAAAAGAGAGACAAGATAGGTTGCAGTAAACTATAAGAGAATCAAACCTGTTAATACATTCCGCCAACAGCACACCAAGAAGATCAATACAGGCCAGACAATCTTCAATTGACAACTTTGAGATCTGGACAACAACCAATAAACATCAACAATCAAATTCACAATATGAAAACACATCCCGACCAGCAACACAAATAACATTACAATGCCTGATCCCAAGAGGTTACATTATTGAGGACAAACCAGCTCATATACCAAAGAGGTGCTACACAAGTTTAACAAGGGTCAGTGCGAATGAAAATTATGAAGAAACTAACAAAGTTTTTCCAGCGAAAGAAACAAGCCCGATAACATTCTCTGACTGCAATGAACCAACTCATAATCTCAGTCAACTGATGAACCTCAAATGAGTTCATCGAGAACAAGATCATTGCAAAACCAACAAGAAGTCAAAACACCAAAATCAGTTGACAGTTCTATAGGACTCTAGATTGCTTAATGCCTATTACCTTACTTCAAACAAAGCAAGCTTGGAAGCAATTCTTCCTCCAGTTTTCAGGTTATTCTCTCTCTGCTGCCCATTTACAAAGATTATATGGACAAGCAGTTTAGTATTTGACAAGGAGGATCCCTTGCGCAAAGTCCACATTCGGAAATCAACTCCAATTGAACTTGAGAGTAGATTTGCTCACTGGATCAAAACCATTCAATGCCCAATGGCAACATAGCATAGCACAACACAGCCACATCACAATGTGGGTCCATCTCAGATTTCTTAGCTTAAAAAAAAAATGTAGTCCCAACGTCATGACATCATGCTATGATGGCCCACCATATGTGGCTCGACATTTACCAGATTTGTGCCAACTGGAGCACATCCTGTCCCCTTGAACCCACATTAGAAATTTAACCATTCCGTGTGCCACAACCCCTTACCCCCCAAAATGTATGTCCAGACTCCAGACGCCCCAATCCACAAATGCACCATCAGCAATACTGCTACCATGCAAGAGGTGCAAGACTGGGTTATCCATTTATAGCAGCTCCTTTGGTGCAAGCAAATAATTCCAAGTAAAGAGACATATAAACAAGCGTAACCAACAGAAAATGCTAAATTTAGGAAGATATTGATGTACTGCTCAGTAATACAGCGGCTCCAACCTCAGATTGAGACTCGGTTTAATTGCAGTTTTTAAGACCAACTACAGAATATACACAGAAATGTTCTAACAGCTAATCAATAATAATATTGCCACCAAATAATGGAAGAAGTCACATTAATATGCATATGTGTGTCTGTGCCTTTGTGTGCATTTGTATATATATGGAATAAAGGAGACTAATACATGGTGATTTATTTCCCTTTTCTGCCAGAAATTTATTTTGGTTCATAACTCCTATATCGAGACAAACTCCTACAAATCTACATACTCTTTTCCCCTAGAGTTTTCCAGACAACTTTGTAAATAAATATGCAGTCAGAAGCTTAAGGGCTCTAGGATTACTTTCAGCTTCAAGGTCATTGATTATTGAAATAAAGTGTGACATATCACATTACTCCTCAAAGGATCACATTGTATAACTGACCAATGAAAACACATCTGTTATGGGAAAAGGGAAAAAAATAAATAAAAATGAAGCAACGAGGGGTAGAAAAACTAACAAGAAAAATCCACAAAAAAGACCACAAAGCTGCAAGCAAAAAATTTGGCATAAAACCAGAAAATAAAGGGGCATATCCACACAAAGAAGTGGTACAAGGGCTTTTAAACACCCTCAAAAGATCTCTGACAGTGCTCCCTTCAAACTAGCCAAAAAATAGCAAGAGGGATCATCCTAACCATCCACCTTTTTGCTGTATGACATTACAAACCCCACCAAACCTGACAGAACTCATTATGCAGTAGCAGGCATCCAGGAGGTATGGAAATTAAACCCTAAAAGGCACAAGTCTGCAAGGAACTAAGTAATAAGTGGTCCACAGTTTCTGCTTGCCTTTTACATAACTGACCAATCAGGACACATTGATGGGGTGTTGGAGAAAGTTAAACAATTATAATCTCTCAAGATCAATCTTTTCTTGTCTTTTAGTATTCCTTAATTATAACATTTCCAGTATTTTAAGGAACTGGCTAGAGTCTGGACATTATTAACTTTGTTAGATGGAATATGATGGAGGTGAACTGCATTTACAAGTAAACATGAACGTAGATCAAGCCTTTCAGAAACTATGCATGAGAACTGTTTTTGTAATCGGAAAAAAGAAATTTGTACACAAGAAAACAACAAAACATAGGGGAAAAGGCACCAAGTAGTGCACCCACCAAACTACAACAAAAAAAGAATAGAAAACCAATGGCCCCAACAAAGTAATCAAACAACTTGGAAAATAACAAAAACTAAAGATGCTTAATGACAATGTCTACAAAATTCGTCAAGGCTTCTCCATCCTGTCAAAAATCCTTCTAGTTCCCACTTCAGAACAATTAAAACAAGGCCATAGGGAACAAGCTAACCACTCTCGTGCTCATTGTTCATACCCATACACCACTCGAAGCCCATAGCTCACTCCGGACAAAGCTTGAAGTCACCCAATGAAGATGCAAAAGGGAGAGGATCTCTCCCTATGAAGCACGAGTCCACATGCAGCATGGGTAACTAAACCCATGAACACATATGCATATAGAGATGGAATTTGCCATGGCATATAAGACACACTCAATTCGGGCATTTGACGAAAACAATACTAAAGTATTAAGTTACCTACCATTGAAGTTGGTACTAAAGAAGGTTCATTTTGAGATATCAAGAGCCAGATCTTTTCCTTGGCAAGTGTCTCCTCTGTCAAAAAGATACATAGTAAGGCAGGGAAAAAACTTAGAAAGGTAATAAGCAAAAAGCATGCAAAAAACACATCATAAATTTTTAGAGCAAAGGTTCACAATTAACCTGCTTTTATGTCAGCTGCTGCAATCTTTGAAACCATAAGCAATGCATATATTCCGTCCAGACGCTGTGCTGCTTTACTAAAACCGGTTTTTACTAGCTGGATGAGAGGTCCCAACAAAGAAGACATCTAAAAGTAGGTGTAATGGAACACTGAATAAGTCACAAAGAAAACATCCTAACTTGCAGAGGTAATAAAGTTCGGACAACAACTTATGAAGTAGACTACGGACTTTATCAAAAAGATGACTAAGCAAAAAGAGAATAATGAAAACAAATAACAATTTCAAACCTGTAGAATAATATCAGCATTTCTGAAAATGACTCGTAAGCAACGAAGATGGCCCCTTCGTAATGCTTCCTTTTCTTTAAGGCCAGACATCACAAAAGAAATTAAATTTGGATGAATGGCATCTACAGATCGTGTAGTCCAAGACGACAGGGCTGACAAAATCGCAAGCCTCACCTCCTCGTTTCCTAATTTTATTTTATCAAACACCAATTATCATCTTCAGCAAAAAAATAAAAAAATTAAAAAAAATTAAAAAAAATTAAAAAAAATTAAAAAAAAATTAAAAAAATTAAAAAAAATAAAAAAATAAAAAAAAATAAAGTAAAAACAGGAAAGGACATGCAAGAAAAGGGGCCCACAGCATAATGGCAGCTCTACATTTTTTTTTCCTTTGTGAAACAAACAAGAAATCTTTTCAGAAATATTTTATTCTAGGTAATTTTTTTTTTTTTTGGGAACAATGACTACAATTAACATTTTCAAGCTGCCTTTTTTTTCCCCTCTATTCTTGTTTTGAGGTCTCAGTTTGAGGATTGGCAGTATGATCAGAATCCTTTCATGTAAGTACACATGACAGTTGGAAATCGAAAATATTTTCAAATTCCGCTTGCTGTTAATTGGATGCAACTTTCTATGGCACTGTAAGTTGAAATGTCTTGGTTTGCTTGAAGATAAGGATTAAGGTCAGTGGTTTCTGTCTTGCGTTTGAGCCTTTCTAGATTGGCTTGATGATTATGATATTGTCAGTTCCAGATGATCCGCATAACCTGTATGTGAAATCTCACCTATGCTGTCATTAGATGTGTGATGTAGGATCTTCTAATCAGCAAAATCTCTAGAGAATTCAAATTAAGAGTTGGGTGTAATTGGTAGGGTAGAGGTGTGGGAATAATGGTACGGCTATATGAGAAGATTAAAGATTTATTGACGAGATAAAAGGACAATAATAAGCATTTACCTCGGCATTAACAACCAGGGCTACTAGAAATCTTTCACCTGGGGACGCAGTCAAACCTCGAATGAGAATTTCTTTAGTCAGAGATTTTCTTCATACTTGGAATGAAACCCAAACTCTTTCACTTAGTTCTCAAGAAACCACAGTAAAGTGAGCTTCTGATCGCACAACCATAGCTTGGCCCAATGAAAAGAGAAAGTCTTCTTGGTCCAATAAAAAGTGTCCTTGGAAGGGTTTTAAATCTTTAATAAGTTTAATAGTTTGGAGATAAGTTGCTAGTATTTTAGAAATTTCTATTTTCTTCACATGTTTTGTTTTAGTTAGAATTTTCTTAATATTTTAAATTTTGGTTGGTATTAAGTTAGTGATCCTTTGGTGACCTCGAGGTCACGGGTTTGAGGCGTGGAAACAGCCTCTTTGCAAAATGCAAGAGGAAGACGGCGTATATATATGTCCACTCTCCCCCTACCCCCACACTAAGCCGAGAAGCACTTTATGCACTGGGTGAGTTCTTTTTTTTTTTTTTTTGAAACAAATAGGAGTCCAAAAGCTTACACAGTTGAAGGTATATTTACAATTTAATATCATAAGAATCATATCAAGATTCTTACATGCATTGCACATATGATGTGAGGAAAATCTGACAATATTTTGTGAGATGTTACCTTCATCCTTATAAGAAGATAGAAGGAAACCACAAATCGAAGAAGACAGCGAATTGAGATATTTCCCTTCAGGAGCCCCAGACAATTCTTGCAAAGCTTTGATCATGCCAATCCGCTGGTATGGAAATGCAAGTCTTCCTTCTGATCCTGAAGAAAAGTTAAAACCAAAAAAATGATGACCACTAAACCTATGAATGACACATCAGGAACAAATTTTTAAAAATAGAAGCTAGCCACAAACAGAGTCCGAAAATAACTATTATAATAAATCACAAGGTTAGAAACCAAACCTCCAATTACAGCTTTGATAGCATTAAACATTGCTTCAAGAGCATCCGGATTACTTGACTTTTCGCTCAAACAGTGAATTATACATAAGGCCCCATGCCTTCTTCCTTCTTCTGCATGACGTGCCTGAGGCAATACAACTGAAAGAATTTCACCAGCATACTTACTGAAATCAAGGTTGACCAACTTCAATAGAACCCCCACTGATTCCATGACAATTTCAGGATTTCGCTTCAACATTTTAATGCAAGATGGCAGAACAACTGTTTTAAAATCTTCATGCGACATAGACTCAAAAACTGGTTGAAAAGCTTCACTAAAGCCCATTGCCAGTTTCTCCCTTGCATTCAGAACTGCCTTAACATATATATCTAAGAAGATTGGCTGTCAACAGCAAAGCAATCTCAAGCAATTAGAAAATGGAAAGTGAAATGCAGACAAAACAGAATGGATGCCTAAACTACTATGTGCCAAGGACAATACAACTTTCTTGAGAGAACTCACCTTCCATTGTTCAAAGACGGAAGGATCTGTACAAGAAAATTGCACTAATACCCCTACCAATTCGGGACTGTCTTTATATGGGATTCGTGCATCCCTTATGTCCTCAAAGTATGTCTTGCAGATATCTGGAGACTATAAAAAGGACAAAAAGAACGGAAAGGGAATGTAAACGAAGACTGAAACATCAAAATCATCATCTTAATATCACTCAGATACCTGAGAGAGTAAATGGAAAAATACAAAGACTGAAACATCAAAATCACCAACTTAATATCACTCAGATACCTGAGAGAGTAAATGGAAAAATGTTTGTTTGCTAGCCCTTCGCACCCGGTATGATCCATGCAGTGCAACATGAAGCAGTGATGCCTGTGCAGCAAATACTCTTGACAATGCATTTTTTGAAACTAAAGCAAATTGACTTTGGCTCAAGAGGAGACATGACCACTTAAGAAGCCGGAAGCAGCTAACATGGGACTCATACTTCGACTGCCTTTCAGCAACTTGAACAAGAGTGGCAGCAAAGCATTTCATAAAATTAACCTCCTCTACTGCTTTGGCAATCACGTCATCAACAGCATTCCGCAATCCACGTTCATCATAGATGTACAGAGTTTTGAAAATGATATCTACCAATACTACTGCAAGCTCTGTAGACATCTCTGCACAAATAAATATGGAAGGCAAAAGAATTCATTTAGGTAGAGCGGAAATGAACAACTCAAGACAATACCAAAACTCAGATTTTATCCAAAAGGTAAAACCATGCCATATTGCATTTTGTCATTTTTGGGTCTAAATAGCTTTACTCCATTATAAAATCCCACGAAATTATGGCACGATAATTTCTTCCAAATTCATTAGGAGAACAATGCTAATACTGAATAATCAAACAGCAGAAACCCAGAAACCAAACTGATAGAAAAATCAACCCAAATGCCAGCTCAAACCCCATGAATTAATTCCCACTGAGATAAATAAATGCAAACGGAAAAACAATTTAAAAATAAAAATAAAAATAACCCTAAATTGATACCTATGAGCTACATTAAGAAAACATATCAAAAACTCCCAAAAATCAGAACCCAGTTGAAAGCTTCAAAATTGAAAGACAACCAACACATGACACCTTAAATTCGAATTTGAATAACAAATGAATGACCTGAAGTGGAGAGAATTGAAGGGATCTCATGACGGAAAATCTGAATTCGCTGCTTCTTTGACGAAGCGGAGACAGATGCAGCAATTGGAATCAGCGATTCAGCCATTGGATTCAAGAGAAAGAGATCCAAGGATAAGTTTACAATTAAAGTGACAATCCAGGCTTTACGACTAGATTTTGTAACCTACTTTCGATTTTGTTAGAATCTGGGACTGTGAGGTCTAGCACTGAGGATGTTAATTAGGGTTTTAGAGAGGGAGACGGGGAGAGAGAGAGAGGTGCGCATACGGGCCTTTAAAAATGGGGAGCACGTTAGGGTAGGCACAGGCGGTGGACTGGAAATTTGTATTTCTATTTTTTTTCTTTTTCTTTTTTTTTTTGTTATGATAACGGAAATAAAAATGCTTTTCGTCTCCTTTCGAATCCGGTGAGTTTGAAAAAGAAAATAAATAAATAAATAAATATATATATATATATATATATATGTATTTATATTATAAATGAAGATGAGGTAGAGCTACCCCAAAATCATGGATAATAATAATATATTTAAGTCCTTGTAGGACACCCAATTGTAAGAGTTTTTAATCAAATATTTTTTTCAAATTTAAGATTTTTATATTTGATACTTTGTATTCGTATCCTAGGTAAACGGTTTTAAACTACATGCATATTAATTTTAGTGTTATCATATCATTTTAAAATGTGCAAGAAAGCAAATAATCAATAAGAGATGATAAGATTAAACATTTCATTGTATATAGATTCTGGTTTGAGGTCTCTTGTTAATGAGAGATGATATATTTCGATTATCGGAAGAGATACAAACTTAATATGAGTTAGGATAAGTGGTTGACACTGAATAAAATAATTGGAGTGATTTCTTTAAATGTACTATAAAAATGGAAACCGATATTTTGTATCTATATTTTGTTCATGTTCTCTCAATCTTAAATATATGTGGATGAACTTGCAAAATCAAAATTATATGTTTTGATGTATTATAAGTAAAATCTTTTATAAAGAGTTTTGTGTATTAGGCATATAATATTGACCAGCTAAGATATGCTTATACAATATAAAATATATATTAATTGTGTTGGATACCACCCCTTTGAGTCATTCAAATATATTATTTAGATTTTTATGTCTTTTTTGAATTATAAAACTCTATCGATATTGATTACTTACTTAATATTATATTATTTTTATGTTAAAATAGTTAGAAAAGAAGAAAAAAATAGATCAAGAGTTTGGGTTTGAATTATATTTTCAGAAGCTATTATAATCATTTCGGAATTTTCAAAATGGTGTTATGTCCATTTTGTAATTCTAGAAGCATATTGTGACTGTTTTATAATTTTTGAAAATTATAAAAGTAATGCTATGATTTTAGGAACTCATTTTTTAACTCAAGTATATCCCTTTATACTAGATAAAGATGGTATATACATTAACATGAAAGGAAAAAAAAATAGTTTTGTAACACCAATACAACAAAAAGAGATACAAATGTTACAATAAAATTCAATTATAAAAGAATAAATATTATAACTCGAATTCAAAAATATATTTGTTATATAAAAAAAGACATAATATGTAAGAATTGAAGAATAACTCCAAAAACAAGAAATAAAAATAAAAATCCAAAATCTTGAAAATGTTATAAAACAAGAAGTACATTTAGATCTTCCTAATGTTTTTTGGAAAACAAAGAAACATGTTATAGAATTACCATATGAAAAAGATTTTGATGAGAAAAATATTTCAACAAAAGTTAGACCAATTTAAATGAATAATGAATATTTAGAAATTTGTAAAAATGAAATACAATTCTTAATAGAAAAGAAACTAATACGACCTTCAAAATTACCATAGAGTTGTGCAGCTTTTTATATCATGAATGCTACTGAGAAAGAAAGAGGAGTTCCAAAATTAGTTATTAATTATAAACCATTAAATAAAGTATTGTAATAGATAAGATATTCAATACAAAACAAAAAACATTTGTTAAGCAGATTATATAATGCAAAAATATTTTCAAAATTTGATATGAAATCTAAATATTGACAAATATAAATAAATAAATAAGATAAATACAAAACAGGCTTTGCAATACTATTTGGACAATATGAGTAGAATGTAATGCCTCTTTGACTCAAAAATATTTCATTAGAATTTCAAAATATTATGAATAATATGTTTAATCTCTACAATAAATTTATAATAGTATTTATTGATGATATTTTAGTTTTTTCAAAAAACATTGATCAACATTTTAAATATCTCAATATTTTTCTAAAAACGGTAAAAAACAATGGACTAGTCTTATCAGCTTCAAAAATGAAATTATTTCAAATAAAAATAAGATTTTAAAATATGAAATATATAAATCAACCATGAAATCTATAACAATAAATTTTGAATTTTCAAAAAAATTTCTATATGAAATGAAAGATAAAAATCAATTACAATGATTTTTAGAATGTCTAAATTATGTAAGTGATTATTTTTTAAAATTAAGATAACATTATGCCATATTATATCAAAGATTACAAAAAAATCTAAAACTATGGATAGAAAAATATACAAAATTAGTACAACAATTAAAACAAAAGATTTATAATCTACCATGTTTAGGAATACCTAATCTTTTAGACTTCATGATAGTAGAAACAGATGTATCAAAAATAAGATATGGTGGAATTCTCAAACAGAGAATAGTTCAAAACCAATCAAAATAATTAGTTAGATTTCATTCGGGAGCATGGATAGGAGCATAACAAAATTATTCTACAATTAAAATAGAAATTTTGTCCATAGTAAAATGTATTTCAAAATTTTAATATGACATTTTTAACAAAAAGTTTTTACTAAGAATTGATTGTAAATCTGCAAAAAAAAAAAAAAAGTTAAAAATATTGTTTCAAAATAAATTTTTGCAAGATGACAAGTAATTTTATCAATATTTAATTTCAAAATAAAATATATATATAAAAGGGTCTAAAAATTGTTTATCAAATTTTATTACAAGAGAATTTTTACAAGGAAAATTTTCTTCATTACAAGAGAATATAGTCCAAAACTCCTCCTTAAACTCCAAAAGATTATGACATGAGTGTAACAATAGTATAGTCATCTCAAAATCGGTCATCCCAAAATCGACCAATTTTCCACATTCTTACTCAAAATCAATTTGAAATATTATAGCAACAACAATTTCCCCCTCTATCATATACTCAAATAGTCAAATTCACAAAATCATCCTACTCTGAACAACCATCTTCATCAAATCCCTCACAAAATTACAATTATATTTCAAACTCTTCTTATGAAACCATTTGTTTTACCAAATTCAAAGAACCTCTTGATCAAAACTCTTTGAAGGCCTTTCTTATTAAAATTTTCCCTCAAAATTTTTACTTGTTTCCAGATCATTTGGCAAAAACCCAATGATTTTATGAATTTATTTTAGTAGACACTAAGTCAGTTGAAATAACTCATAATAAAGATCAATCAAGAAAAATAGTCTTTTCAAAATTTCAAATAAAAACAGTCATTTCTCAAAAAGATTAGATAGAACCCTTTTTAGAAAAAGAATTTTTACAAAACTTCATCCCTAAAGGATGTACTAACAATGATTACAAAATGGTATGGTGTAGGGCTTTGTACATTAGACCTTTCAACCATTCTTGGTTCTTTACATTCTATTATTTCTGTCCAAAAGAATTTCTTATTTGGTTTTTCATGTGGTGGTGGTATGTAAGTTCATCTACCACCATTTTTCAAAAAAAAAAAAAGTTCATAATTCCTTTGAATATTATTCCAAAATATCTCAAACTGAGCTTTATGCAAAAGAAATTTTCTTTCATCAAGATTTTTAATTTCCATAAATATTTTGTTGAACCCTTCAATTTGCTCAAATTTTTCCAAAATCCTATATCTTGCATTTAGTAAGGGAATTCAAAATTAAATAGTAGTATTATTTTGCTATATAAGTTTGTGTTTATTATAATGTCAAAAAAATTTTACAAATAGAAGAAAAACTTCAAGTAGCCATATCATCAATTCCTTTAACACCTCAATAGCAGGACAAAGTAAAATATATTCAAATATCAGATACAAAGAAAAAAGAAGTTCAAAAAAATCCAAAAGTATTAGCAAAAAGAACGCAAGTTTTCAAATTTTTGGAAGATGAGCATGAATTACTTAAGTATTAGACAAAAAAGTTAAAGAAAAATTGTGTTCTGAACAGAACTCAAATTCATCAACTGGATCAACTATTCTTTTTGATTAATTGTATCAAGAAGCATAGGACCCATTTGATTTTTGAAAACCATGACCAAATCAAGATAGAAGCAAAATCAGACAAAAAGAAAGATTTTCAAAAAGATAAATCCACAAAAATTTAAAAAGAAAATGATGAGTATATTTTTTGGTATAAGTAAAGCACTAATGAAGAAGACAGAATTGGTATCAAACTCTAGACGAGAAAAATCAAATGAACCAAGGTTTTTTACAAAAATGAAATTGCAATTGCTTTACAAAATTTGGAAAAGATATACACCAAAGGAAGAATGGTGCATCGGCTTCAACTACAGCATCCCAAATTCAGAGCAATCAGAATGGTATTATGCAAATGATACTCATGTGACTTCGTAATAATTTGAAATTCAGATGATGATGAAGATTTCAATCTTATCTTGATCTCAAAAGAAGACAAATTCAGAATGGTCTGAAAATTATAGAAAGAGATTCTCTTTTTAAAAGAATCAACCAATAATAGTAGTGGCAGACAACATAGACAATTATCAAAAACAAATGCATTTTTTCAAAAGAATGGCAGACAACATGACAATTATCTTGCAAAAGGCATTCATTATCAAAAAGAAGATTTTCATTTGAAAAGTTTTGGATTTCAAAAATTTATGTAATATATTGTAATTTTAAAGTTTATATATGTTTGTAATGTTAAGACTTGAAGCACGAGTATTTCTATCCCTCTCTTCCTTGTAAGAAAGCTCTTATAAAAATTTCAGTGTGCTTAATAAAAGTTTAAAATTTTCAGCCATATTTTGTAAGTATTTCCAAGATAGATTTTATATTTGAAATTTTATTATTTATTATATTTTGGTATTTTTCAACATATTTGATCTTGTTGCATCCAAAATCAATAAAAAGTAGAAATTTTTGCTACTTTACTTCCAATAATAGGAATTTTATGGAAAATGCTCAAAATACTTGAAGAAATTTTTTTTTGGCCAATTGAAAGGGGTAAAATGGACATTAAAATAGTGTTTCCTCTTTGGTTGTACTTGAAACTAAATGAATTCTACAAAAGTTGTGGAATTCAAATCCAAATACAATTTTTGTTATTTAAGTGCAATAAAAAAATTATAAGTTTTGATATTAGTTTATTTTAAAACTATGATTTATTAATTAATAACATTTCAAAATGAATTCTACAAAAATTTGTAGATTTTGTATGATTTCCTCACAAAATGCTTTTTAGATAATAATTTCAGAATTGAACTTAATATGATTTTAACAGTTTTAAATAATAAAATTCAATTGAACTTCACATTTTTTTTTGTAAAAATAAAAGATTTATTTCAAATTGGAGTAAATTAAAGAATTCAATTTAAGTGAATTAAATTCGTGTTTCATTTAAATATAAGTACAACAGTATTTAGAAGAATTCTTCTCTACTATTATATATAATCATAAGATAAATCCATAATTATTTCATATTAAATTAGCAAAAAAAGTAATGTCAGTTAAAATATTTTATATATCATTACAACATTGTTAGTAAAGGCGGAGTTAACAAACAACTTAGCCCACCCTACGATGTCTTAACTACATAAATTATTCAAAATGTCATATTAAAATACTAAATTTTGTAATTAGTATAATGAATTATCAAAGATTCACTCCTTCTAGAATATAAATTTATAGTTATTTTATTTGAATTTAAATATATTGATTATGGTACAACAAATAGCATAATTGTCTGAAAATTTTCTATACCATTAAAATATTATTATTAATATTAGAGTCAAGCGACACTTCACGTTGACAATTAGGGGTGTTCAAAAAACCTACTAAACATATAAAACAAATCAAATCTTATGACCAGAAGGCTAACCAAACAACCAAACCTGTGGTCAAGTTGGGTTTGAAAAATACCTAAAAATTCAAGTTAAAAGGGTGATTGATTCTGATAGGTTTGGATTCAATTAACCTAAACTTGTACTTTTACCATATATTTTTAATAATATGTAAATATTTAATTTTAATAATTCTTAAAATTAAATATTTAAAATAATTCTAAAATTAAATATTATACATATCATTGAAATATATGGAAAAAGTATAGGTTTAGGTTAATTGAAACAAAATCTAATTAGATTTGCTAAGAGGTGATGGCGGACTCACATTCGACACTTTCTTTCCACATTTGATGCTATACTTCAAGCTACTGTAATCGTATTTTGCACACCTTCCTTGATTTGTTAAATCTAAAATATTTTCATCAATTGACCTCTCTTTCAATTATGATGGCTTAAGAGATATTAAACTAGTTTGTCTTCTATAGGGATAGCAATAAAGGGCTATTTGATTAAAGGTTATGAAAATCAAGAACCAAAATAATACTCATATAACTTATTTGGATCAATAAAATGAGAATAAAGATTTAAATATGAAACTCTTAAAATATGAGTTTTGTAAAACCCAGATATTCATGGGTTTTGTCGGAAACCTATATTTGAAACCCATCCCCTAACCTTTTTCTTTCTAACCTCTCCTACTTTTTCTTTCTAAAACTTAGATCTCTCTCTCTCTCTCCTTCACCTTGATTTGCCTTTCGTCTTCGATCTTTATCACCAATCTCTAATGTTAAATCACTGCCTCAATCTCTATCTCAGTCTCTCCATCTCTATCTGTGCTTCTTTTTCTTTGCCATCTCTGTTCATCACTATTCAAGTTCCAGCCTTCAGTCACCATCTTCGAATCGACTCTGTGAGTTTTCATTGTCATCTTTAGTCACGATCACCATTTGCTTGAAATTCATTATCCCCTTCATCGTATGCCTGTCACGATCGCCATTCGCCTGAAATTCATCTTCGAATCCTAGTTCTTAAGGATTATTTTTATATAATTTTAGGACCAGTGTTATTTTTTTTTATAATGTAAATTAGGAATCATTTTTAAGTTTATATCTAATTATATATAATAAATTTATTATCTAGTCATTTAATTGATATTTTGTTAGGTTTAATATTATGAATTAATTAAATCACCTTAAATAATTAGAATAAATTATAATTATTTTAAAATTTTGATTAAATAAAATAAAATTAATAATAATTATAGTTTTAATTTAAGAAAATAACATAGAATTTTAAAATATTTTTATTAAAAACAAAATTGATAATTATATGATTTTTATTTTGAAAGAAATATAAATCAAATATTAATAATGATAATCATATTTATTTCAGAATTTGAACTAAACAGTTAAATCGGAATTCGATTCCGATTCCGGTTTTTAAATTTTTTAATTTCAATTCCGATTTTGATTCTTGAGTACAAACCAAATGTCATCTGATTCTTTGTTTATGTTTTCAACTTTTCTATTGATATTAGGAATGACAATTAGGCCAGGCCAGCCTAAACTCAGGCCATTTTGAAAGGTCTTTAGACCCTTTTAATTATGGTCTAATTCTAGACACCGATGAGTTCAACCCATTATAAACTTAATCTGTTTTGAAAAAAAAATTATGATATTTTGATAGTGATTTGATGATTTTATAGTTTTTCAACCTTTCATGATATTATTATTATTAATTTTTATAATAGTGTGTAATTCTTAATTTGATATGATGTATTTGTTTTATATTTTATTTTGGATGATTAATGTGTTGACTCCTAGGGTTTTGGATTTTTCTTTAACCTATCATATAAGAGAAAACAATGTTGCCTAAAAAATAGGAAGAAACTTGATACATAGTTTAAATTTCTTCAAAATTTTTATAATTGGTTCTTGTCTTTTATTTTATCTGAAAATTTATCTATAAATTCTATTGATCTTTTTATTGGGTTTATTGTGGCTTTATATATATCATGACCAAGAATTCTTATTTTTGTTTGAAACAATTTTATCTTGAGAGCACAAATTGCTAATCCATTTTTCTTAGTTACTTTTAAGAAAATATTAAGATATTTAAAGTGTTGTTTGATATTTTCTGAATAGATTAATACATAATCTGCATAAACAAATATAAATTTCGAATATGGATTAAATATTTCACTCATTAGGATTTAAAATTCTGATGGAGCATTTTTTAATCCAAATGATATCACATTCTATTTATAATGTTCAAACGGAATTGTGGAGACTGTTTTATATCTATCTTTCTCATAAATTTGTATCTGTCAATATCCTGACTTTATATCAAATTTTGAAAATACTTTTGCATTATATAGTCAGATTAATAAATCCTTTTTGCTTCGTATTAGGTATCTTATCCATTGAAATACTTTATTTAATGTTTATAATTTGTGACCAATCTCGGAATGTCTCTTTCTTTTTCCGAAGCATTCATCATATAAAATATTGGACAACTCTATGTTGATTTAGATGGTCTTATTAATTTTTTATTTAAAAGAGTTTATATTTTATTTTTACAAATTTCTAAGTTTTCATGATTCAACTGGATAGGTTTTGTTTTTATAGGAATATTTTTTTCATCAAAATCTTTTTTATATAGTAAAGTAATTAGATGTTACTTTCTATCCCAAAATGTATTAGGTATATACAAACAAACTTCTTTTTTAATTAATTTTTCTAAATCTAATATTCTTTTCTTGACATCTTGATTCTCTAATTATTCCTCTGTCATGACATATTGTAATTCATCTTTTAATTAGCATACTTGATTTTTTCTTTTAATGATAGAATTGATTTGTCAATAGATTGATGAATTTTGTAGTAAAAATATTTCTTTTTGTTGAATTGATGCTACAAAATCAAATTTAATTTTGGTTCATAAAATATTTGTTATTTTACCTTCATTGTTTACTTGAAATGGGAATAGTTGGGTTAATAAAGGTTTTCGAAGTATCATGTCTTGGTTTAAATTTTCAACTACTATAAATATACTTTTAAAACAATAAATTATTACATGGAGACAATTTCATGTCCTGTCCTTGAACTTTGTCCAAATTTTACAAATTAGTTCTTATAGTTAGAAATATTATCTTGTTGTTCTCAAACTTATAAAACCATATCATATTGGTTATTTTATTACTGATGGTGATAGAGTGGTTGTTAATTGCTGATATAGAATGACATGGCAACCTATATTGGCGTACGGATGCTGATGTGTCATTGTCACGCCAGCACCAAAGACATCTCATATATGCCAGTTAGAAAATTGCTAATATGGTACTGTCATGTTAGCATCGAAGGGATTTGTAGTTTTAAGTTAAACAATAAAAAAAAAACTCCTCTCTCACCTCCCCTCCCTTTTCTTTCTCTCTCTTCTCTCCTCTTTTTCTCTTCACTCTACCCGTCCATTACGCCACTGGTAAGCATGCCAGCGGACGACAAACTTCGATGCTGGGGAAGATAAATCAGCCGACACCAGTGATGGACCTGAGGTTAGATCCTTTTGTTTCCGGCTAGAAGTCGTCATTTCATTCACCGCAACTCTCAATGCTCATTCATGTACGACCGTCGATAAGATCTTCGACAACGAAATTTGATATCAAGATGATCGATCTAAGTGAGGTGATGATAAATATGAGGTCAAAGACAAAACACCAACATCTATTCCCCAAACGCCTCTTTTTCTCTCTCTCTCTCTCTCAGGGGTTTTTCTCTCAGATCCAACTACCAGTCCACGATAGAAGATGACCATAAAGCGGATTGTGGGAGGGAGAGCAGAAATAAGTACACGTTGGAAGATGAAAGGACTGAGGACTGTCGTCGCGGAGGGTATTACTTTGTTCAAGTCGGTGATTCATTCAAGAATGGACGGTATGTTGTGCAAAGTAAGCTTGGTTGGGGTCATTTCTCTATTATTTGGTTTGCTTGGGACATTGAATCTTCTGTGAGTAGTTTCTGGAATCATCTTCAGCTATTTGTTCGTAAGCTTGTGTTGTTTGTGTTTGGTTGGTGAAGTAAATTTGGGAAAAAACTGATTCTAGAAGTAGTAACTTATTGATGTTTTCTCTAATTAGGTGACCTTGTGATTGAAGTAGTTTATTTAACCTCTAATTTTAGGGCTTAGAGTTTTTGTGTAATATGACAATGAAATGTATTATTCAAGGATACAGCAACATGACAAAGTTGTAATAACATGTACACCATTGTAAATTCGAATGTGTCCATTGATGTCGTGTTGGATGGACGTCTCTAACACCAACATGCCTTTGTTTTCTTAAGGGGAAGAGGAGGAAGGAAAAAGAAGTGCTTCTTTTTTTTTTCCCAGATGAGAAAGAAGAGAAGAGATTGAAAGAGTGAGGGGAGGAGAGAGGCAGAGAAGAGTGAGATTTTTTTTTTTAAGAAGTGTTTTTTCTACTGAAGTGGCAATGCCACGTTAGCAATTTTCCGACATGGCACTGCCACATCAGCAAAATGCTGACTTGGCACATATGAGATATTTTTGGTGTTGATATGGTAATAACATATTAGTATCCGTACATCCGCATAGGCTGTCACGTTATTCCACGTCAGCAGTTAACGGCCACCCTATTATCATCAGTAATGGAATGAGTAATAAAATACGGTTTTATAAGTTTGAGAACCACAAGGTAACATTTCTAAGTATATGGACTAATTTGTGAAATTTGGGCATAGTTTTGGGACCAGACATATAATTATCTCTTATTACATATATAAGTATCAATTAATTTATATTTTACCTTTAATGGCATTGAGTTAGCTGCTAATAAAATTTCATTTGTTTTTTTTATAATATTTTATTGGTATAATTCCTGCCTTTATACAACTATGATCAGCTCATGAGTCTACTAAGCCAATACAATTTATAGAAAAGTCTCCAATGATATATTAATTTGGCAGTACCATTTTTGAAAATTTATCCTTTCTATTATATTTAAAAATCTTGTTTGAGAAGATGTTCTTTGTTTTATTTGTATAGTTACTAATTTTTTTCTCTCTAGAGGTTCCATGTCTATCATAGAGTGAGAAATTAATATCAATTTTGTTTTAATTTCTAATTCATTTTCTTCTAATTTTGTAACATTTTGTTTTAATTCTTTTATTTCAGATTTTAAATCCTTTTATTTCTTTTTGTATATCTTTTATATTAATATGCTTAATCATATTTTCTAACAGTTGCCTTTTTTCAAATAATTTTGTTAAATTAAATGGTTCTTGAATTTTAAATTTTTCTTGACTATTTTCTTGACAAATTATTTCTTCTAATTTCAATAAATATTCTTTCCTTAAATCTTCATCATGAATTTTTTTCTATTACTTTAGATAATAGTTCCTAAGAAATAAATTGATTCAGTTTTTTGTTCTGGTATTGTCCAATTAGAGTAGTCTATGGGATAATGATTCTCATAACTTTAAACTACATCTGAACTTTGGGATCTAGAACCATGGAGGTTAACATTTTCCTAATTATAGAAGCCATGACTAATGTATGCAGTTCTCTAGATTAGACCTTAAATAACATCTAGTTAAAATGGGAGCAACGGGAGCATCCAACCACGACCACCTATTCTTCAGGCTAACCAACGGATATCTAGGACTCACGACCACTTCACCAAACACTCTTCCTAGTGTTTATCTAAAGATTTTTCTATATAATATACAGCTTAATCAAGTCCTATGATCAGAAAAATGTAATCCTAATATGGCTCTAATACCAAAAGGGTGGAAGCAAGATCAAAGTAATTAAATCTTGATAAAATAGATTGAAATAATAAAATCTTGATAAAATATAGATAGTTTAAAATAAAATTTTGAATAGAGACTTAACATTAAACAGAGATAAAATTGAACTTACAAAATCTTGAAGAGCAGAAATTCTTGAAGATTCTTGAAACTTTATTAAACATTTAGAAAATTTTTATAAGGATAATAAAGTAGAGAAGCTTCTAATGTTCAATTCCCTCCTACCTGATACAACTGGAACATTACATATTTATAATTGAGATTTTACATAATATTTTACAATAAATTGAAGTCTGAATCTTGATCCTTTTTTTGTTATCGTCTTGTTCTTCACAAATTAAAAGATAGTACAATTATTTAGAATTTTGCTTTTATTCTTATTTTTTTATTGTCAGCCATAGTCTTGAATCCTTAATTATTGATGTCCTTGTGCTGGTCCATCTGGCAGAGCCTTTATTCTTTTTCTTGAAATGTTGACAGTTGTAGTTATTCAAAATCTGACTCATCACTATCTTGAAGCCAATCTTATAAATTTATTGGAATAAAATCCTGATTGTCTTGAATTTGCCAATCTTGCATTGACTTATCATCTTCTTCTGGGATTATGAGACAAGGATAATAATTTCCATTTCGCCATTCTTGAATAAAATCTTGAACATTGAAGGTGTCATTTTCAATTGTATGATAAATCCATGTTTTATTTTTTTTGGACAAAAACATTTTCCTAATATCTTTAATTATTTTTATCTTGATTTTTGTAGATACTCTTAATTCCCCGGATCTTGTTTGTCAATCCTTTGCATGATTATCATCAGCTTTCTTAACCATTGATTATGCATATTTTTTAATAATACTTATAGATTTTCTCTTGAATTTCATCTTTTTAACTTGTAAACAATTTTTCTTGAAAAGTCTTTACTTCTTGTACCAAGTCTTTATCATGAGCTGAGTCTTCAGGTTTTCTATTTATAAATCAAAAGATTCTTGTGAATCTGAGTTCAATGGTCCAAATGCATTAGGTCCAGTAAAATGATCAAATACACACACATGAGAATTGATTGATTGGGTTGAACTTCCTTCCGATTAAGCATCATCTTGTCTATTTTGTCTTTGTTGTTTCTCTCTTTGCTTTTTTCCTAAAATACTCCATTAAAGCTAAATAAATAAATAAAATCTCGACTCTAATCCACTCGTCCTTTTTACTGGTATCATAGATCTAGATGTCCAACAACTATTAGATTATGTTGTTGATTAAGCCTTTCAAAATTACTTTAAAATTAGGCTATTTGGATCCGTGTATGCATACTTGAGTCTCATTTGACAATTGGATTCAGTTTATCTTGAATTTATCTTATTTATTTGTAATATCTTTTAGTTATTATCACTTTTTTTTGTAGATTTTACAAATGAAAATTTTTACAAAAAAAATTAAAATTATTATATTTATAATCGTTATGTAAGAATTATCTATTCTAATATCAGTTTTTGAAATCGGATCATTAATTATTTGATGTATTTAAATTGAATTTAAAAATAATTGTCTAAACAATCTTTTGATTTATCCTAGTCCATGAATAATTTTAATCTCTCTCTCTTCTCTCTCTTTAGATGACAATTGTCAACGAACTTTTCTTTATTTGTTAAAATGGTAATATTTATTAATACCAAAATCTTATGGAGTTCAAAAATCAAAGTTTAATATTTTATTTATTAATTGAGGTAAAATTTAAAATTTTGATAAGTAATTTGCTTCAACTTTTATTAACATGCAAATTCAAAAGAAGAAATAAAATATCATTATTGTCTTTGGGATTTGAAGCCTAACCTTTGAACAAATTTAAATGATACAACTATAATTCCAAAATTGAGTCTTTTTTGTAATTATATAGGGTTGTGAAAATTACGAAAATTCACGCGTCTATAAAAATTCGAATAACAAAAACTCTTTACCATTCTCGTATTCCTATAGGGACAGATTGAATCCAACATGATTTATAAACTTGGTAGTTGTTTAATATGTTTTTCATGGTAACCAAATAATAATGCAAACTATTTGTTTTTTCAAAAGTGAAAGTATTATTTTTTTTAAAGGTTTTGTACACATAATAATATGATCTATAAAAAATTAAATATATTTATTAAATATTGTATCAAATTGGACATTAAAAAATGACATTTTAAATTTCAAATATTTAGAGGTTATTCAAGAAATTTCAATTCATCTTAAATTACTTTTACCTTGCTAACTTGAGCGATATCGTTCGCCAAGTCTTGATGAAAATATTTGACTTAATCCCTGAATAAAAAAATTTGATAATATTTTAGGGAGTTCTTAGAGCTTTCTCCACATGTGGCTAAAGAAGCCTCTCTCTTTAAATAGAAATAAAAATACATTTTTTAATTTCTTTTTATTTATAATATTTTTTAATTAAAATATTTTTTTACATAAATAATAAAGAATTCAGTGAGTTAAAGTCAATTTTTTATTGTTATTATATAAATTTCTTTATATTAAGAATTTTATTTAATTTAAATTTAAATTTAAACTTTTTCAAACAACCCATAAATGCAATTGATTCTTATGGTTTGGGAGGCCTTTTACTAATGTAAGTTTTTTCTTTCTTAAAGTCAATTCTTATGGTTTGGTGTATTTGTGGTATGTGTGAAGGTTGGTGTTTGCTCATGTGTGGAGGTTGATGTTTGTTTATGTTTGGTGTATTGGTGATTGGTGTTTGTTCATGGAGCTTGGTGTTTGGTGTACATACAGTGTACAAGATATAGTATACGGGATGTGTGGAGACTGGTGTTTGATGCTGTAGGGGATGTGTGGAATTTGGTGAAATCCACAAGCAGCTAGGTGTGTATGGTGTGGCATATAAATATCGCAGTTGGTGAATGCGAGAGGCATGTCGCAATCTATAAACATGACAATAATTGCGTGCTCACTAAACGCGACAACAAGCAATTGATGTCGCGGTTGCAAATCACGACATTAGTTTTTCCTTTTTTGAAATGTGGAATTTGAACAGTGGATGTCCCGATCTCAGATCGCGACATTAATAGATTAAGAAAGAAAAAACTTACATTATTTAATTAATTTTGAATAAACACCAAACACCAACCTCAACGAACAAACACCAATCACCAATACACCAAACATAAACAAACATCAACCTCCATACATGAGCAAACACCAACCTTCACACATACCACAAATACACCAAACACCAACCAATATATCAAAATAACCATGAGCAAATACCAACCTCCACATATTACAAACATGGCCATCAATACACTAAACAACCATGACCAACTAATACACTAAAAACAATAACAATCATGACCAACCAATACACCAAAATACCAACGCAACCAAATTCTAAACAATAGCTATCATCTCCAAAACCGAAAACATGAAAACAACATATATCAAAACAATTTATAAATTTTGAAATCAAATAAATAAGTTATGAAAATTATTATTAACAAATAATTATAAATTAAATTTAAAATTATAATTTATCAAGTTATAATATAATACATCTAATATGCATAACTTACAGTAAGTACCACAAGGAGGTCATCCAACATTTCAATGTGGGTGACGTCTGGTGGAAACACGAGCCGACCTACCCTCATCACCTTCGGGAAAGTTAACTGTAATAGTTCCAGTATTCTCTGAATATTAACGACGACACCACCAGTAAACATTAAGTTGTGGAGGCTTACTTGGTGCAATGTTGTCAACATCATCAGGTGCAGGTGTAAAGATCGGAGTAGGAGTAGGAGTAGGAGTCGGACATGAATACAACATTGGTATCTCTATATGCTCGTCATAGTCACTCGTAGCACCAGAAGTAGACAGAACCTCTAGATCAGTAGGTCTCTGTGTAGATGTTGAAGGACGATCTCTTTCAAGTGCCGTATATCCAAATCGTTGGAGTGTGTCCCATGTCCTATCTCTGATATAACCAACTCGAAGTGAGGATGTCAGATACTACTAAATGGATATTCTCGAGCTGATAGTACTGCAGCATAAAAAATTGTAAGTATAAAAACATTTTGAACATAATAAAAGTAATATAAAATGGCAAAGTTCTTTTGACTTACCAGGTACATCATGTCATCTGCCATCATTCAAAATCCCTACTGATATCAATGTGTGGAACTGCCAATCAACATGCGTGTGATTTGACGATACCAATCCATGTAATCATGTGTCGTCGTGGCATCACCATAACATTGCTCGCCGATGACAATATAGTATTAACGATTATCCCATAATCATAAGTGTACTGCATGCTTTCTCGTCCGATCTCCACCAGTTTTCCCATGTCAGTCAGTTTGATGCAACTCAATCTCGATGTGTATGGATAAAGGAATACCATGCTAAAAACCTAACTACCACTAAAGTCTCTCAGGAAAACGATACTCGATAAACTTGAAACAAATAAGAGGGACACTAGCTCGCTATATATCTCACTCAACGAGGCAATACTCGGGCAACGCCTCCATGTCAGAATATGAATATGGCATCTAAATAAACTAAAAAAAAAATTATGTTACTTAGACTTGTAGTAATAGAAGTTGTGATTTTCAATAAGGGAAATGAAATTTAATCACACCATCCTCTCTTAGATGATCGAGTTGATCCCGATATGATTGAAAAACAAATTGACTCATAGATATATACAGCTACGAGAAACATCCTAACTATTTAAAAATAAAACAAAATCAAAGTAGGTAGAGTTATACAAAGTCACAGGAAGAGAAATAAAAAATAATATGATAAACATAATAAAGATTATATACAGAGATCATCAAGGATTAATAGGCATGTTCAAAGCAACAGACATCGAATCAATGATATGACATCTAGCTGGGATAAATATCGTCACTCTCTTTCAACCCAGAGCTGAAAAGAGAATAAAAAATTAAATGAATTACATAATATATATAATAAAATTTTGATGAAAATCATGCGACAAAATGGAGATAAAATACCTGTATAAGTAATACTGGTTCAAAAATCTATCTAACATCGTCAAATGAAGCCCAACACATAGCCCTATAAGGTATTGCCAGTACAATATTGCCCTAACTATAATGCCCGGTGCAATCAAGATCTCATAAGAGCTCAAAATACATAAGTTTCATCATTGGGCTAGGCTTATCTCCCAAAAGACAATCCAAAAGTTACATAATGCGACTCCATATATGAAATTTCACAAGAGTCGCATCTGAGTCGAGCTGTAGAGGATATGAATCAAGAAATACCATGATCGTCCGCAATTTAAATAAATCTTCGTGAAAATTCTCTAGACTAGGGTAGAAATCCATAATACTATAACATAAATCCTACCACTCAGCAATGGAATGATTCGTATCTACCCTAATAACTGTCTCTCCATCAATAGGCTAGTCAAAAAAGACTGAAACATCCTCTAAAGTAATTGTGGCCTTACCGATAGGTAAGTGAAAGGTGTGAGTCTCCAGTGTCCATATCTTGACTAATGCTATAATCAGTACATGATCATACTAAATATGTCCATATATATACACTTCGAAAAAATCCGCTTGTAATAAAACATCATAAACTCTAACATCAAGTGACCGAGTAGCTCAAAACCCACAATCTGATTGATGCACCTCTAGGGGGCATAACTACCGGTTTCTTATATAGACTAAAATCGGTGTGTGGGCTGTAAAGTCAAAACACTAGAATCCTGTGGGTCTGGGATAAATGTCATCTGAGAGTAATCCATATCTATGATCACAACAATATTGAAAAACAATATATTATTGAATAATAGACCATGATATTTATGATCACATAAAACAATGTTTGGAAAGTATAGAAATATAAACTAACAAAAGACAATAGTATGACATGACAACAAAACACGTAAAACAAGTCATGGTACAATATGACATGAGAACAAAACACATACAACAATTCATGATATTTTAGTCTTGTTTTGCCCTCTCTTGCAACTAGGCCATGTTTGGGTAATGATTACGATTATACCCATATCCTTCACAAACTTTGCAGCGCTAAGTTCTTGTTCTATCCATTTTATTATGGATTCACATGTTGTGTGGTCTACCCCACTGATTGTTAAGACATGAAATATTGGCCAACAAAGAGAAAGAAGAAGGGGGTCAATAGTCTTTGTGTGGAAGAGGATAAAATTCGTCACAATAGGTAAGCAGTATTAATTGACAACTATGAAGTTTGTCCACAAATAACATAAACTTATGTCCCAAGTCCGGACAAACTCTCCACATATGAGAGCAAGAAAGCTTAAATATAGCATATTTTTCACAAATACATGATGGAATATCCATGAATATGGTGTGGTTGTTTCCAACTCTACCACTATAAAATCTAGTTATGATTTCATATTCCCCTCTAAATCTGTTAAATACAATGCAGCGATAATACTTTGATTTTTGCTCAACTCTAGCCAATTTTTTCATCACCATTGTTGGCCATGCATTACCTTATTTGAGATTGTTAGATGCTATTTTTCGATTTTTATTAAAAAAACGAACCATATGGTACAATATTGTCCACACACATGCTGTGATTGGTAAATTTCTTTCACCTTTCAGCACACCATTAAATGACTCCGATCGATTGGTGGTCATGTTTCCTTATCTGTGTCCCCTGTCATAACATAAGGTCCATTTGTCGAGAGGAATTTCCATCAACCACTTATTAGCGGGCTCATTCAACTCTTTCATCTGGTTTATTACAATATCAAATTTTCTAATTTATCTTTATTCAGCCGCCCTAGGCATTAACTCTGTCAGCAGCTTATTCTTAAAGTGTTGGCTGAAATTAACCTCAATATACCGCAAACAAAGTCTGTGTTACACAAATGGTGATTGGAGATTACAATTCTTCTATATGGCCTGCATTATACCGGGAGCTCTATCTGATATCAAGCACATTCCATATCGATCACCAATGATATGCATTCTTAAATTATCCAAAAACCATACCCAATTCACAATACTCTCCTTATCAACAATTGCAAAACACAAAGAAAGAATGTGATTAGGCAAATTAGTTCTAATAGCAATTAGAATTTTCTTCTTATATCTCTCATATTGGAATACCCCACTAATCACTGGCTTACAATACTTAAATGCATCGATACATGGTTTGAAAACCTAAAAAACATAGTAAAAACCCCTACCATTAGACCCCGAAACTTTATTAAACCTCAAATCAATGATAGTTCTAGGATTACTCAATTGCATAGTAACCATAAACTGAGGCAACAATATGTAAGAAATCTCTCAATTACCATACACCATTTCTATAGATTTTTGACATTCCATCCAAGTCTTCTTATATGACAGGTTTATCCCATATCCTCTCATATCCTCAACCATATCATACACTCTATAGTAAATATTTTCTTTTATGTGACTTCTGATCAAACAACTCGCCATATTAGAGTCTACATTGGGGTAATTCCCCACAGACATTCGAGGAAAACAAGTGTTTTTTACATTTAACCTTGTGATTTCTCAAATGTTAAGCCTCTTTTTCAATCTTGTCCGAACATGCCACAAAACAGTTAATCATATAGCATCTTATGGTAGATTGAGCACCTCACAAATAATATATTTTAATTACTTTCATACACTTTAAAATACATGTACTTCCATATGGATGAACACTTGACAGCATACTGAACTCTCTCTTTAGAATGGAAAATCATCTCAACTTGTAATTTTGAAGTGCGATCATCATCCCATATTGAACAGGTAAAGTCATTGTACTCATCAATCATTACGTCCCATTTCCTCACAGTGTATAGAAATTGTATGTCCTCTTCCTCTTTTTTTCTTTATCTACAACATTTCGATCATCATCAGTTTCACCCTCCGATTCCTCATTAATAAATGTTTTTGCAGGATCTGTCTCCTACCCTTCATAAAGCCTGCTTATACTAGGCTCTCTAAACTCATTTGTCATAGGCATATCTGATTCACGAGGAGCACTCAAGGTAACATCATCTGAAATGAATACCTCATACTATAGTCATTCATCTCCAACATTCACATTGTTAACATTTGTGTGTAAAATTTAAATTTTGTCACTCCCTCAAATGGGTTACCTGGGACATCTGACTCATTTTCTACTATGAGAGAATCAACAAGTGCACTTATAATCGATTTTTACTCTAAAGAAAGTTCAATTGATATCAATCTTAGGATATATTTTGGCAATGACAATACTTCTGACAAAAATTCATCATCCTCTATCTGTAATACATAATACAAAAGAGAATAACCAGACTAAAAAGAATATCTACATAAAAATTCAATTTGAATTGCCTAATATCAATCCTACTTCTACGATGCAACACATTTATAAACTCCTCCCATCGAATATTGTTATCAACTACAATACCTGTTTTAGGTCCTATAATATACCGATACTCATTTTTAAGTTCACCAATTTGACCTCCCAATAAAACACAAGCCTCACACGGTTCGTAGCCATCTTCATTTTTTCTATCAATTACAACAATAACCAATACAAAATTAGCAAACAGCAGGAACATCAACATTAAATGATAAACAATATAAACATTTATTACATTGATTATAATTGATGGAAATCATGAGCATCAACTTGAACATCATGACAATCAGAATGAATATCAACATTCATAAACTTACAATTTTTTTTTTCTCTTTTCAAACATTCATAACATTGTTTTGTTTTAACAAATGAATCCTAACATTGTAATAAATAGCATGAAAGAAAAAAAAGGTTATAACAGCATGAATTTCAATCAAAGAACAAGAAAAACCCTAAATTGATTACAATGAACAACAAGACAAACCATTGCATTGCAATATTAAAAACCATGAACAAATATTCATACAATCACAATTATTGTTCTTTTTTTTTTTAGCATGAACAGCAAGAAGAAAAAAATGCATGCCAGTTTGCACGTTGTTGTTCAATCTGAGTACAAGGAGAAGAAATTGATTGCAATACATTCACAACTCATTCTCAATTCAACTTTAAGCCAAAAGGAATGAAGCAGATATGTAGATAAAACCCTAAAATCTTATGCTAACATTAGAAACAAAAAAAAGAGTTGCCAATGTTACACAGTCGACAATATGAAGCTTTGATGTTGCGAAATCAAAACCAAACAATCACAATCTATGCTCCACACTTGGGGTTCCGTCATGGGACGGAGGGAGGCTGAAGGAGAATGAGTGAGAACGAGAGAGAGGTGGAAGGAGAAAAGAAAAGGGACTTAGGGGTTTTGTGTTATAACTCGATGATGTCGTGGTCTAGGATTATGTAAGTGATATTGCGATGTCAGACTTCAATATTATTATTATTTTTTTAAATGTCGAGTTGATGTCGTGATTATAGATCACGATATCAATTTGTTATTTTTTTTAAATATGGAAATTGTATAATAGATATCACGATTTTAAATCGTAATTTCACTGGGTAAGAAAAAGAAAAAGAAAACACATTGTTTAATTAATTTTGAATAAAAAAATATTATTTTAGTTAAAAATCCTTTCGGGTGAGCTCAAAACCCACGGCCCAAGGTACCCTTCTTTCCCAACAAGAAACCTTCTTCTCTTAAAGCCACTGTGGCATCTTTCGTGCGTCTGCGTTTTCCCATCTCTCTCTCTCTCTCGCTCTCTCTAGATTGAACATGGGAGACAGTCAGTACTCATTTTCTCTCACTACTTTCAGGTAAGAAGAGAAAAACTATTTCCGATTGAATGGATAATGTAATTTATATTTCTTGATTTGGTGTTGTTTGTGGGAACAGTCCTACAGGAAAGCTTGTTCAGATCGAGCACGCACTGACTGCTGTAGGATCTGGCCAAACTTCTCTCGGTATTAAAGGTATTTCCTGAAAAGCCACTTTCTGTTGAATTAATCAAGCACCGGGACTATTGGTGACAAATTTAGGGTTTTAGGGCTTGTTTGATATGAGCGTCATGGAACTTTGTTTGCATCAGAAATTTGTTTCTTTCTATATTGATAAATGTTGTAGTAGCAATGCGTGAAACGTTATCCCCATTTTCGTGAAATGTTGATATTAGGGTTTTTTCCCCCCTGGCTCGTTAAAGGTTAGAAGGTTGCGGCGTTGGTCCTCTTATCTTTGGTAAATTTCCCTTGTTTATTCAAAAAATGAAAAAAAATTCCCACCGATTTCTCTAGTAATAACCAAGGACTGTGCCTGAACTAAATCTGGTGATAAGCAAATGTGATATCTGCAGTTCACTTGTTCCATTTGAAATATAAAAAACAAAAAAATTTTGAATTGAGAGCATATATTACGACTCTGCTCTGGTGATGCTTTTGGATCTTAAAAAAAATATGCGGATGTTGTAACAATAATGTCACCTAGTCACTGTTAAGCTCATAAACTTCCTTGGGATAATTTCAAGAGGTTTGGAATCAATTCTTGTTAGTATCAGATTTGGGGATGTTTATGGGTAGTGGGAGCATCATTCTCTTGTGTGGGTAAATCACCTTCTAAACCAAGCTAAAAGACTTATGTCACCTAGTCGGTCAAGTACTCGGTACCATTTCCTTTTAGTGAAGTTGAAGTTGCTAAGAATGGGAGAACAAAGTTGTAGCTTTAGTAGAATCGAAGTTGATACAAAGGACATGGATCAATGAAACACTGATACAATTACATTTGTACCAGTGAAAAAGACAAATGAGCTTCATGAACAAAGAATTTTTTTGATGCCATCAAGAATTTTAGAACTCTTGGCTGAGAATCCTGTTAAATACAAAGCTTTCCTCTCTGAAGAAAATATTCTTATTTCTTTCTCGTTCTTCCATACCAAGAACAACTATGGAAATGAAAAAACAACTAATTCATTTGGTTTAGCGAGTAAAAAATTCAAAAATCCTTATAGACCCTTAAATCGACAACTGCTTTTCACCCTCAAAATATTATGTAGTGGAAGCTTCTTTTTCTAATGGTAATGCAACACGAAATGCTTCGTTGATTCTACCGCATGTCTGCTAGTAATTGAGCTTTTCTTAATTAACTTTGTTAAAGTTGTCATTTAATTATTGTTGCTTGGTCATGCAGCTGCCAATGGTGTTGTTATTGCAACTGAAAAGAAACTACCTTCTATATTGGTTGATGAG
The DNA here is from genome assembly GCA_037126225.1 of Dillenia turbinata. Classification (NCBI taxonomy): domain Eukaryota; kingdom Viridiplantae; phylum Streptophyta; class Magnoliopsida; order Dilleniales; family Dilleniaceae; genus Dillenia; species Dillenia turbinata. Next base: position 17,642,517 of record JBAMMX010000025.1, on the reverse strand, counting down.
ACTTCAGTAAGTGACTTATGTTTAATTATTCCCTTTCACTTCATAACCTCGTTCATCTCAGTAATAACAAATAGGAGGATTGTTCGATTGCATGTAGTAGGTCAAGCACATAATTGTCACTTATCCGTTCCCCGAAATATATGCAAAGCAAATGAATTATTCATGGAAAGAATTATGTGCTAGCTTGTTGGTTAATAAGTATTATCATATGAAGTCACCAAAATGTGGTTGATGGTATTTGTTATGTTAATTACAGGTTCAAAAGATACAGTTGCTGACACCAAATATTGGAGTTGTATACAGGTTTGCCATCCTTTTTCTGCCTTTCGCTAATTAGTAGGTTGCATTTCAAAGTGCATGTTTATTCTGTTCTATTTTTGTCCTTTTGATTTCATTTCATTTCATTTTATTTCTCATTAACATTATAACCTATCCATTTATGTGAATATATGGTGAACTTACCAGTAAAATTCCTTGGCTGTAGAACGATTTGTTTTCTTCAATAAAAATAGTAATGTAGTCAAGCCTTCGCTGTAGAAAGTCAATAAAAATCACAGGACATAAACTAATTCCTTTGCAACTTCTTTATACACTCTTAGATTAGCCTAAATTGTGCATTAAGGAAAAAATGTTTTGCATATATGTGGTCTTTAAGACTTTTCCAGGCTCTTCTTTTTCGGATGAATCGGGAGGGGATGTTGGAATTATGCTTATAGGATGGAGTTGTGGCATGAATACTGAATGGTGAGTTGATGTAGGTGGGGATAGTGGAGATCCACATAGGAAGGCTGAGGTTTTTTTATTTCTTTATTTTTTTCTTAAAGATATTGTTGGCGATGGTGGGTAGTGTCTATGGGTTGGACCACACCACAGGCTGAAGTACTTCCATAGCAGGAGAAGGGCAAGGCTGCATCCTTGTCAGACTGGAACAAGAAATGGACGCTAATAGAGCTGAAAAAGGGATGCACACTCTGGCTTTCAAGCTTTGACTAATAGAGTTTTACAGAGAGAGGTGAGTAAGGGGCTCGCTTTGCTTTTTTTCAGAGCTCATTGCCTTCCCATCCCTGCTTAACATTCCCCTTGTAATCCTGGATGCAGTGGAGGATTTTGATAATTGTGCCGTAATGTTCCTCCTCCCTCCATAATACCCTCTCTCTCTTTCTTGAGGGGGGAAGAGAAAGAAGAGAATTAATCCTTTCTTCTCTTCTTTCATGTGAACGGCCCTATCTTGTATCAGAAAGTTTTTCATGCTATACACCATGTTGAGAAAGGCCAATGTCCTATGTACCGTGCCAACTTTTTACCTTGAAGGTTGGGGGTCCTCCTTATGAAATGCTACGAATGGCTGTTTGAAGTGCCAGGGGTAAACTTGGACTCTGATAGGATAGGGTTGTGCATGCTGGGCCCTTCTGGTGTCATATTTTGGCCAAGTTTAATGTACCTCTGGCCCCTATGTTATGTGGCCATAATATTTTGTTACGTTTCGTTGCTGTTACGCTAGAAATAAAAGGTTCCATATGAGCTCCTGTTCTGCGGTGTGGTGGCAGGACCTAGGAGATTGGCTTCGGGTGTAGATTGGGTAAAATCTGCGGGAGTCATGCAAATTCATAGGCCCCTTCCTTTGCCAAGTAAGTTGCAATTGGAGAGTGAATTGGCTCTGAATAGCTTGCAAAGAATGGGGTGTTTTGTCTAGGGGTGCTACAGAGGTTGCGAACCAATTAGGCCTGGGTTGTCTACCAAGTTCTAAATCTGGTTTCTCATTGATAGGCTTCTCTCGGGTTCATTAGTTTGACAAAAGTTCCTGCAGCCATCCATGGTTCAGGTCACTTGGCCCTTTGTCGGGGCATATCCCTCTACAAATAATTACAAAAATATTATAATTTTCAAGTCTCCCTTTTGCTAACCCTCTTGCTAGCATCTTACCTTCTTCCCTTTTGTCTGTTTGCTCCCTGCTGTCCTACTTTTTTTTTTCCTATACTGACATGCATCTGTTTCTTTTTTTGATAAAATTTCTTTACAGCGGTATGGGTCCTGATTTTCGAGTTTTGGTTCGGAAAAGTAGGAAGCAGGCTGAACAATATCATAGGCTATACAAGGTACTTTTTCTTCTTTTGACTCGCTTTCTCTTTCGGATGTGCTTAAATGTACATATACTACTCTCTGTTTTCCTGGAGTAGTCTCATCATTTTAGTGTTTGTACATGAGGGTATGCTGCTATAAATTATTCATTTGAGTGTTGATAATATTTTGAGAACTTCCAAAATGAGCATGTCCTTTGTAACCTTTGTATCATTTGTAGGAATTCTTGGATTTGGCTGAAAATTTGACATTCATCTGTTCTAAGCTATTATATATAGAGACAAGAATTTTCTTGGTCCATGTTCAAAGTAATATGTACATATAACTTGTCTTTCTGTTACCATTACAGGAGCCAATCCCCGTCACACAACTTGTAAGAGAAACTGCTGCTGTTATGCAGGAGTTCACTCAGTCTGGGTAATTCTTACATGCTAAATTTATATGTATATCATTTCTTCCCATTGATTTGTGCAAGAGTGTTGATTTGTTGATTGACTTGTGTGCAACAAAACTAGTGGTCTGTGCCAGCACATTTTTTCATACTTTAGGATCGGTTATTCCAAGTTACATCCTTAGTGCACAGTGAGCTAACTGATTTGGCTTTCCTAACGCTTTTGTTTTTTTTTTTGTTTGTTTGCTGTTTTCTGCTTTCTGTTTTGTGTTTTTTGTTTTTGTTTGTTTGTTTGTTTGTTTTTTTACACGGAGTGTGGGGTTGGTGAGAGAGAGAGAGAGAGAGAGATTGTTACAGGATGGTTTAGAACCAGTAAAGAGAAAAACCAAACGGGGGAAGAGTCCTTCGTGATTAAGCAATTCGATTTCTTTCACAATTTAAAATCTGTTTGAGGTACACTTAACTGATTCAAAAATCCAAGCCTAACTAGCTCCCTATAACGAATAAAACAAATGAAATTCCAAATAACTAAGCAGAAATTCTAAAATAATTTTTTGTACCGGAAGAAAATAAAAGTTACAATGCAAAATAGATTCCAAAATATCAAAATCAGTCTAAATTATTCTCCTCAAATTATGTAGGCTCTTGTCCTGCAAGGGGGTTGGGTGGGTTCTCAAAGATTGGCCTGCAATAGAAAATTAGCTCTCTAGTGATAAATTACACTTTCATGGATATGCACATGCATATCACTAGGATGCATAATTTTATCTGCCTTGTTGCTTTCTATATTATTGTTTATTCTTGGATTAATAGGATTCGACTATATTTGGAAGTGGACTACTTGCTATGATATCTATTAATATTTATTTTTCAACAATACCTGCTAACAATCCCAAGTTAATCTCTTGAAGTTGGACTTATTTAATACACTGAGCTTTGTTGTTTTAATGTTTCTTGACTAAATAGTGGAAACTTTTACCGTATTTGTTTCTTGGTTTTGTTCTTAAAGTTCTTCTATGTCTCTATCATAGATTGCTTTTGACCTAGTCTTAACTTCAGTAACCTGATGGGCCTGATGGGCATATTATTTCCTTCCAAATCAATAATTGATGAGAAGTCTCTCTCTCTACACATTTTAGTTAGTTAATCTCATTTTTTATTTTTGTTTTTTCCCTAATAGTGGTGTAAGACCGTTTGGAGTATCTTTGCTTGTTGCTGGTTTTGATGACAATGGTCCACAATTATATCAGGTACGCTTACTCACTGGGTATCACACTGTTGTCTTGGCTTCGTACTATAGATCAACTACCTAAATTATTTTTGTTATTTCACATTTCGTCTTCAATTTTAGGCACTAAATTTGTGCATTTTTTGTTATATTTTTTCAAGAAGAAAAAAAAAAGGATTTACAAAAATGTATAAATTTTTGGTCATATATTAGTATATGGTTCATGCTTGGAATGAATTGACTAGGTCTAGAGATAGGTGTATAATAAAATGGTTGTCAATATGCATTCTTGAAATGCCCTTTTTTGTTGGGGTGGGGGGTTCTAGTAGCATGCTTTGAACATGATGAAAAGCAAAATCTCCTGGTTTGAGTTGCTTTGGTACAAATATTTAAGAATTTTTCTACCTGTCTTCGGAGTCTAGACTTGACACTTCGTTTTTACCATTTACACTCACAATATTGTGAATCAATGTTCACAAACATGTTGTATTTTTAATTATTTATTTATTTTTATTTGGGAGCATTTTATAAAATTTGTTGGAGCTTGTTTTTGGCATTTGTACCTTGGTTGTGCGTTACCTTCCACCTTACTCATGTTCTTCATGTATTTGTTGCCTGTAGTTTGGTCCTATACCTTTTAGCATAAAGGATAATGCTGAAGATCCTTGTGGCCTGTTTTAGGGCTTTTAAGTTCATAGCTTAGACTGATGATGGAACCTGTGGAAGAAGTTTTGTCAAGATCTATGGGATACAAAAGTTGAAGAACTTTGGAAATTCCTAAGACACCATTTGAGTAGCAATTTTTCTTTTTCTGGAGAAGCCTTTCCAAGTTGAAAATTAAACCTTTTTGCTAAAAAGACTAATTTCTAGTTTTTCTTATTAAAAATGCATCATTTGTTGTAAATTGGACTTTGTTAGCATAGTAAACTTTCACTGATTTATAATTACATGCATGTAGGTGGATCCATCAGGTTCATATTTTTCATGGAAAGCCTCAGCAATGGGAAAGAATGTCTCTAATGCAAAGACATTCCTTGAGAAGAGGTAATAAAAAGCTCTTATCCTTAATGATTTGCATTAATAGAGCAATTTATGCCTCGTGTCCAATCTCTACTATCATCTTCATGATTTTGAGGGGATGCAGTTTCTTTTTGTGGCTTCATCAATTAGTGGAATATTTGGCCCAAAAGGTTGACCTTAAAGATGGAATATCCCTGAATGCCTTTACTGAACTTTCATCATGATGAACTCTTTCAAAACTCTCTAGTTTTTGACTTGCTTTTTTTGTTGAAGATGCTCCTTTTGATTTCATTGTTTCTTTGTGCATAGTCGAGTTGTTGATTATTTCCATGTAATTGAGGCAACAGCTTGTTGTGAACTTGTAGAATTTCAGTCCAATGATGTTGAATGACCCCATAATATGGTGTACTCCTTAAACTTGAGTCCCTAGCTAGTTGATTGATATGATTTCCAGGAAAATCAGCTGATGCTAATTAAAAAGCCTGCTAGGTATTTATACTAAGTTTTTGGGCTTATTTTGTTATTTTGGATATTATTAGGGGTTATCTCAGTTGCAGTTTGTGTCTCTTTCGTGATAATTTAGATTTTTAGTTGGGCATTTAGTGTCATCCTAATATTTATACTGTTTTATTTGGGTTCTATTGGTTGTTGGTGGTCTGTTCTTCCCAACTTGCTTCAGTTGATTTAACCCATGTAAGGGTTTTAATGAAATTGTATCACAGAACAGATAAATTTTTGGAAATGAATTGAGGCCTCTTGACTTCCCTGGGCTATGCTTTCTCCCTCTTCCTCTCCTCTCTACCCTTCAATTCTCTCTTGATTGGCATTATCTACTTTTCTCCACTTTTCCTTCTTCCTCCCTCTCAGTTCCTTTGCAGCTCATGCTTGCAAGTCCTCAATACTGGTCTCTGCCAGATCAGTGGACTGGTATAGCTTTCCTAATAGGTGGGTTGGATGAGGGGCGCTTTTGGAGTGCTGTTCCTACAAATGCCTCATTGTCATGGAAGCCAAGTTTATATTATTGATTGACTGGGTATGTAAGCAGAGGAAAGGCGCACTCATTGGCATGGAAGCCAAGTTTATATTATTAACTCTCTGGATACAGAAGTAGAGGAAAGGCACATCACAATATGTGGCATAATTTCTTTCTTCATAACTAGCTTTTTAATGAAATTGGTAAAATTGTTGTTAGGACTATTCTCCTTGTTATGCCATAAATGATGGCAATAAAACCACGTAATGATATGGGGGCTAGTGAGTACTGATAATATTGTGGCCTAGAATTCATAAGTAGCTCACATTGTCATAGACCAGTGTATTTTCTTCCTCCCTAGACTTCCTAACCTTCAACAAGATGGTGATGAAGAGTTGCTGCATTATAGTTGCTTATAGGACTATCTTTGAATTGCTTCACTATTTCAACTTTGGATAACCCGCATTGTTCTCAATGTGTTCTTTCATCCTCCACCTTTATAATTTTCTTACTGATGAATTTTTGAGAAATGACCAGGAAGCGCTTGCTTCAGTCATTGGTTTGGTTTCCAATTTTGCCTACTCATTTACATTTCTTTGTTGTTTAGTTAAGTTTTATCCCTCTTTGCAAGGTGGTCATTAGTGCTATAACTACAACTACTTCTGAATGTTTGCCTCTGGGACTTGTCAAACAATATTAGCATAATTAGCTGTCGCCATAAACTGTAAACATATAATATTTTGATACTATAAGTGATGCACTTTAGAGCATGTTGAGAGTGCTGCATTTAACTACCAAATCATGTAGAAGAAGGAAATTGTTCTATTTGTTTCACAATAAATGACTTCCTGGGAAACATTTCTGGTCTCTGTATCGCTGCCTGTGAATATTTGGGTCAATCGAAAATATTTTGACAGGGAAATGGCAAGACTATCAAATTGAAGAAGGCAAGGTGACTAGTTGGATGAAATTAACGAGTCCCAATCTCCTATCAAATTAAAAAAGAAAAAAAAGGAAAGATGAAGAGTTGATTGCATGACTATATTTTAGGATAGAAAAGTTGATTGCATAATTAACCAAAGAAGAACAATGTTTTCTCAAATAACAATATGTACTTGCCTATCAAATGAAGAAGGAAACTTGAAGAGTTCATTGCTTTAATAACATTAGATAATGGTAATTCACCTTGAAATCACAAACCATATAAGCTGTTGCAGATCCACCATCTTATGGAAGAATGCGTGAAGTCACAAACACCTCTGGTTTCTAATCTTGTACGCATCCTTTGGAGAATCTGATATCACTATACATCTCTCTGAATAGCTAATTTAAAGCATTTTTTGATCACTCTTTTCACCGAAAGCAAGCCACAGTAAAACCTACCGGAACTTGTAAGAGGATAACGGCACTCATTAATTGATGAGATACATTATCTAAATCAAATTTGTTACTAAAATATGAGTTAGCAATTTCTTTATTTGGATTTGTAGGGTGATATACCATTTCTTTCTTTTTAATTGTGAAGAAAGTAACACAAACTAGTCATAACTGTTGTCTGGACTTCAATCCATGCATCTTCTCTAGTATTTAAGGACATGCTCTGATGCTATAGGTCAGGAATGTATCAAAGCCAAAGTATGCAAACGACTGAATTTGATGCTTCGAGGATAATAAGAATAATATTTTAGTCTCTTCAGATGCACAGTTTCATGTACCAAGATTGTTTTTCTTTCTTTTTTCACCAATTCCTCTATTTATCTTCATTTTATTGTTTTAGGCAAATGAAGACTTGTGAATGAATGGAATTTGTGAATAGAGGAAAAATGGGTGAAAAAGAAAGAAAAATCCATCAATGTGGTAATAAAACAATAATGCATTATAACATGCATAGATGAAAACAATTTACCATTTTTTAAACTGTCTTTTTCTATAACAAATATGTTCCTCTATAACAGGCATCTGAAGCAAAATGCAAGTTTTTTTGGACTTTATGTTGAAGAAGACAATTTACCACTTTTTCCTGTGTTGGATGTTGAAGAATCCATCACATTTTGTATTCTCTGTCTTAATTGTTCTTCAAGTAGAGACTGTCATGTGATGCCTTGGTGGATGGCAGGAGAATTATTCTTTATCCTAGAGACATGTTAATCCTCTTAGAATGCTTGTTTGGGCATTAAGATGAGTTCTTGTTCTGACATGGAGGTGTTATATTTGTCCCATGCAAAATGATTGCATGCCTAACTAAAGTGAAACACAAATATCCCTATAAGCTGATTGTGGGAGGAGTACCTAATGATGGATTTGAGAAACTTTTTTTGCTTAATTATCTAATTCTAGAGGAGAGTATAGTTGATTGCAAACAATAAATAGTTTATGGACGTGAGTGTGTCCGTCACATGACTGTCCTGTACTGTTTCTCATTATGTCTACTTATGCCCAATTGGCTATTGGGTCTTAATATACTCTGGGTTTCCACAGCAAGCTCTCCAATTTTGTCAGAATCTTAAAATGAAGTGTAGATCAGTGTTTGCCTTGGTCATTGCAATTTATGTTTGTTATTTGTGGTGGTTGCTTCATTCTGATTGGGCTTTGTTTTTCTTTCTTTTAACCAAGCAGCAAAGTTAATATTTGCTTCCTGTCCATGTAGGTATACCGATGATATGGAACTTGATGATGCAGTCCACACTGCTATTTTAACACTGAAGGAAGGGTGAGTGACTTGTAACATTACTCTTTAAAAGGAAGCTTTGTTGTCTAAATGTATGGTCCACTGCTTCATTAAAAAAGCATAATCTTTGAGGACTTGACATGCATCTAGAGCCTTGGTAAACATTTACTAATCCCAGACTGTATCTGACACCTTATTTAGTGATAGGAGCCCTGGCCAGCAACCAAAAGCTAACAACAAAGAAAAGAAATAAATAATGCATCTCAAATTAAATGCATGGATGAAAACTCGTCAACCTAGTGTTCTTTGACATGCTTGCTAGAACTACATTCCTTAATCATACTTATTGTTTTTTCTATGTCATCCATGATATGAGGCAAGGGTGACTTTTTTTAGGGGGTGATATGCAAGGTGGACTTACCACATCATGAATGTTACCCAGAAATCTCACTTGTTTGAAGATTGAAAAAAAAAATAATAATAATAGTCAAAATACTTCTCAGTCACATGTATGGTTTCCTGCTTCATTAAAAAAAAGAAAGAACAAAACTGAGGACTTGGTATGCATCTAGAGCCTTGGTAACAATTAGTAATCCCAGACTGTATCTGACACCTCATTTAGTAATTGGAGCCATGGCCCTCACTAAAAGCTAACAACAATGAAGGGAAATGGAAATGGATTGCAAACTAAATGTGTGGATGGAAGGTCATCAACCTGGTTCCTTGACATGCTTGCTAAAACTTAGTTGTTTCCTGAACTCGCCTTCAATCAGGTCAATCATTTTATAAATAAGTTTCAAAATACCGTTTGATTTTACTGCTGTAAATCTGTGTGGGTGTTCCTCTATTGCTGCTGGTGTGCCTTCTAAGCACATATACATGTACTCCTCCCAGCTTTGATAACTATCTATCCTGCATTGTTACTGAATGAGTTTCACTACTATGCAGATTTGAAGGGCAAATTTCAGGCAAAAATATTGAGATTGGAATAATAGGAGAAAAAGATAAGACGTTCAGGCAAGTATCTTCCTCTATCTATTCCAGAACTAGACCTCTTTTGGATTTTGTTGTTGTTTTTGTTTTTTCTATGTTGAACATGTGATGTGACTTTGATGTAAATTTGAAAAGAGAAGGGAGAGCTACCATGTGAGTGCTTGTGAGGCTAAGAAATTCAACAAATAGAATAGAAGTGAAAAGGCATGGGGAACTATGATGATGATAGGATGGAGAAAAACCAGTCCATTAAGTAATGTGAGTTCCTAAGAATCAAAGGCAGGCAATGAACAACAAAAATTTTACAAACCCCTCTAAAAGATCTCCTAGGATTATGTACGGCACTGCACCTGTGAGAAAATGGTCTTCAGTTCCCAAGGTGTATTGATGGTTGTAATCAAGTAAGAAGTGTTAGTGCTGAAATCCTAGCTAGTGCTACTTTTAAACTGTTGTTAGGAGTCTCTAGATACTAGAATTCTATTTGTTTCTTGCTCTTGCTTTGCGAAAAATAAAAAGTAAATAACCAAATAATTGAGGAACAGAAATATAATCTTTAACTAATTGCTTCATTTATTGGTGACTTACTTTTTATGTAAACTTTTGAGCAGAATGAATACCTTCTGGTTGCAACTTTTTCTGCATTAATTCATATTCAGATGAATTTCTGATTTGTTGAATTGATTGCCTGATTTGCTGAATGCTAATCGTTTTTTAATGTGCTCTTTCAGAGTACTTACCCCAGCTGAAGTTGATGACTATTTAGGTGAAGTGGAATAAATGACCCTTCCGGATGGAGGGCAACCCAGTTAGAGGACAATTTTCACCTATATTTATCTTATCCATGTCACATTCCTTTTCCTGATTTGCAGCAATGATTCTTTTTGTAGAATATCTTGTTGTGAATTTGTGTTTATTGATCTTAGACCTCTAGGTTAAATTAGCAAAATTGTGGTCTAAAAGCTTTACCCAATCAATTTTGCTAAGCATGCAAGGGTTGGGGTTGGAACAGAATGCTACTTCCCTGGCAGCCCAAAGAGCAGAATCTCTCTGTTGGATAATGTATGCTCCTTTATTTAAGGAAAACGACTGTTAATGTTTCATCATTTTCTAAACTATCCTTGGTTTAGGGCTTTAATGTGAGGATTGTTTTCTTTTTGTTGATCAATTTTAAGGGTGAGGTTATTTCTAAAAGCTCCTTTTTCAACCTCATAATCTGCTCTTTTTGGACAAATTATGGGGAATGATTTGCTTTATGGGGCCAAAATCAATTATACACTTTGATATAAAGTGGCATCGAACGCTTCTCATGGGGTTATAAAGGTGAGCCCAAATGCTGCATTCCTCAGCTATTTGCAGAAGAAATATCATGTAAACTTGCGAAAACTATTGCAGGGCTGATTGGTTTGATTTAGATGGGTTTTCTTAAGGAAAATATGAATAAGCTTTCGTATTTTTGGGTCCACATCTGTAGCTAAAGGAGAGGCTATAGAGAAGATTTTGTGCTAGTCTAGTGATGATGTTTGTGCTCTTGACAACTGTTGCCGTAAAAGGGGGTTAATAGATGGTTTGGAGTTTTGAGGCTTTATCATGTGCTTTTCATTTCTTCAACTAATGACTTTTCAAAATATGATTTACTTAAGGACTTTAAAATTATTTAAAAAGTTGTTCAATTGTTTCAGCGCTCAGGTGCAATTGATTTTATTCGGAATCAAACATCTCACGAAAGGGGGGAAAAAAAAAACTGATGTCTTTTGACAAATATATGGTTCAAAGTTATTTCATTTTTTTTTTCTTTCCTCTTCACATCATACTTTCTTTGATCTTAGTCGAAAGGCCAAAAAAGGAGTCGGTGATCTGGGAGTAAGAGTTTACCCTCTTTGCTCTGCATGCTTTGCATATAACGGATTCCATCTGCCCATCTTACCCAGGGAGCACCTGTTGGGTGTATCACCTAACAGCTTCGCAAGTTCATTGCATGGCTCACAAGCTAAGGGGCCAAGATGGGCCCTAGCATAGCTCGACAAGAGTCGTAGCGTAAATGGCATATGCAGTGGCTCCTTATCCAATGATATACTTGGTTAGCCAGCAGCATGAATCGAAGGACTATAATATTTTAAGCAATAGGGGGAAAAAAAAAGTTGGCAGGGGGGGGAAAATCTTGTCGGAATCTCTTGGTTCAAATATGGTATAAAGGAGCAGCTTAAAGCACAGATAAATATTTTATGGTATTCATGCTATTTAGAGAACCCTTCCCGATACAAAAGGGAGAAAGCTCTACTATAATGTTATAAAGGAACAACACAACATGGCCAAACAATCTTTGCTAATTCTTCATCATACAATGGCTTTGGATTTTTGGAAAGAGATCCACACACATACTCCACATTCCCAACTTGTCTCCATGCCTTTACAGAGAGAGAGAGAGAGAGAGAGAGAGAGAGAGAGAAGCATATTTGAACATTGGACTATTGCAATTATTTTGTTGCCTGAGCAATCATATTGCTTATTGAATTGGCCTGCTCTTTTGCTGTCTCTACCAATGAATCCTGCAACTCGATCCAAAGCACATTTCAGCACCACTTCTCCAGTGAAATTTTAATGTGTAACTCAAAAATACAAAAGCATGGATAAATTACACACCTGAGCAGCAATTAACCGTGCAACTGTTTTCTTGCTGGACTCTTGCAGCTCCCCAGCAAGCAAAAGCTCGTCCAATATATAATAAGCCTGTAATTTAGATGATAAAAATAATATTAATAACCAGAATAGAAACCAAAACACAAATCACACCTTGGCAGGGGGCTAATACTGATCAAACTTGGACCAAATGGGCGGATGAGTTTCAAGTCATTCAACATGTTATATACACAACACAATCTAATTCAAATTTGTCAGATGTCCACTCACGTTATTGGTCATTGAACAGTCCTTTTGTGTTGATCATAATTGTTGATACATTACATGTCATTTTTTTTTAATCATTCACACATCAGTAATTGCCGTTAAAATTCCCTAGCAGGCTGAAGCCATAATGGTTCACATTTGGCCCTATCAACTGAAATGGCCATTGTCCTCCTGACATAGGGCAAACTAAATCACCCCACTGGCCAATATGCTGGATATTGGTGAAGCCCAACATATTTCGGCTTTGACATATGTGACATCTCTCTTACTTCCCTCATTGGCGTTATCTGCATACTCTACTTGTATTCTCTTGTAAAATTGAGAGTTAACCTCTATTTTTATCCTAAGCTGTTCATTATTCATTTTACCTATTATTTAGTAGAATTGTTACTCATCTAGTTTCCTGCATCTTAAAGTAAACTACACTAGGAACAAACAGGTCATGAGAACTACAATCTGCCAACTTTCATCTTTCATCTACATTAGACAAAATTATGCTAAGTCTTACAAATCAGTATTAATTGGTAAATATATATTATTACTTTTATCCAGGTCAAAGACAGCCTTTAGAGCACTTTCAGTTGGTTGTTATTCTTTCACTTCTGCCATCTAAATAGCCACTATCTGAATGATGCAATAAAGTCTAAATCATTCAACAAGTATCTACAATACACAAGAGTTTCCTCCAATAATGAATCAGCAGGGAAAATAAATTATGCCATCGTCTACTAGTTGGTTCGGTATTACCTTGTGGAAGTTAAAGATCAAGTCCAACTCACAGACCTGAAAAAGTAAGCAGAGAGGAGTGCCATTAATACTTGAATTTAAAACAGCAGATTAAATTTTCATTACATTCTTTCAATAGTTAAAAAGATTAGCAGGCTTACACTGCCAAAATAGCGGTCCAGTATCTCAACATAATGGTGAATCATTTCAAGGACCTCTAATTCATTGTCTTCCTGGTCAACACACATGCAGAAATATAGGCTGGCATATCTGAAAATGATTAAGGAATATATCTTGGATTATTACATTGCATTTCGAGATTCCATGTAAGTTAAACAGCCAAGCATAGCGCTTTACCTTTTGTAGACAACTTTATATCCCCTCCATTCAACAAAGTTGCAAAGCTTAGGGCCTCTTGCGAGAATAACTCCACTGAGCTCTCGGATCACCTTCACAAATCAACCCACATTCAATACTACATTTAAATAAAGGAATTGCAAATTACTAGTCCCAATAGTTTGCTCAGGTTACTTATTTGTTAACAACACAGATCTGTTTACTAGTTCCGAGAGATGACTATAGCCCACAAGAACAGTCAAGAACATGGTAAGCTAGAACCATAGCAGCTATGGTAGAACATCAAGAGTAAGGAAATATTCATGTCAGTAAGAATTTTACTCGGTTTTTACTTTCTTCCAAAAAAAAAAATTTTTTTTCTGATACTAGCAGCAAATTCCATGTGTCTATCATCCACAAAATTAGCCAGATCGGCTAATGGGACTCCAAGTGAATAATATAAGCATTAAACTATTAAAGAGTATTGATAAGCTTAAGCTTCAACTGTTGAATTCAGGTAGTTGTTGGAGAGAAATCCAGAATAAAAGTGGAAACTGTCATTTAACAACAGACTTAGCTACGTTTGCTCTTCTACAGACTCCAGTCAAATATGGCAACTTTTGGAGTCCTTTAGTCACATTTACTTGGTGTATGAGGCCTCAATTTACATTCTATTTTCAAGAAAAGAATGTACTAATTGTGAGGAAAGAATGTTATCAGCCGGGGAGGCAGGGTGAGAAGTCCTCAACAAAAGAGATGTAGAGAACATCAAAAAGGAATTTCTTTTTCAATCACTTTTCAAGTCCTCCTAATTAAATTTAATTTGTTTAAGGCACTGGAAGCATGAGACATAAGGAAGCAAAGAATAACACAAAATGTTATCCCCCAAAAAATCCTAGCATTTCTATCCATCAAAATATTTGAAATTGCTAACACTACAGTGCTCTTCAATAACAAAATAGCATCTTTCTGGGGTCTGGAGCCTCTCAATTTTGTCATAAACAAATTGAAACTGTGGGCAATTCAATGGTCATCGTAGACATCAAATAAACTATACAAGAAATCCCAAACCATATGACAATGAAAGATTGATTCTAGAATCATTGGAATAACAGCAAAGGCTCAGATGTCAAGGGAAAGGGCTTCTTCTCCTCTGCAACAAATGTTTCATTTTTATTCTATTAAGTGCCATGGACCAAATAAAGGTTTTTAACTTTGGGAAGAATCTTAGTTTTTCAAATAAATTTTGATGGCAAAAATGAAGGGGAACCTGGAATTTTCAAAAAATGATTGGATTATTTGCATGGGAAAAATACCATATCGAGGTTCCAAATTTTTTATTAGACAAAATAATTCCTTGCAGCAACGTTCAATTCAAATAAATAAATAAAATCTTTGCAGCAAGGTAATCAAAGCAGTAATGTCTAGAGCTTCCCTATCAATAAGAAGGTCTTTGATTTAAATTCCATCAAGCCTTGGCACCTTTCCTATATTCTTCAGAGTTCTACATTTTAAGAGACGTAAATCATATTCTAATGAATAAAATCTTTCACATGACTATCAAATTCTTTCTAAGAGGTAGAATCATTAATCTTAATCAGCTGTATTATCTTATTTTTCCAAATCATACACATTTGGAACATATATGATATTTACAATTCAAGTTGCCCCCCACTATTACAATCTTGAGCTTGTCAAAATTTAAGTACTTGTATCCATACATCAATAATAGGAGGAACAATTTGCCTTGAGAGTATTAGGGTTATAAGAATACTTTTAAGCTTAGAATTATTTGTAAGTCATATAAAGATTAGCAAAGCGCTACACCTATTGTCCCTCCAAATAAGATTTATGAAATTTGGAATTAAGCCTCAGATGATTGTTGTTGTTGTTGTTGAATTTGTTTGTTTATTTGTTTATTTATTTATTTTTTCACATTTTTACCTTCGAACACAAAGCCGACAACAAAACAAGGCAAAGGGCCATGGAAAACATTCTCTGATAACAGACTAGAATTCAAACTCGAAATAGCTTGTGCAAATTGCTAGAAAATAGTCTTCTGCAAATTTCTAGAACAGTTTTGATTTCCACCTTTCAAGTTGATTAGCTGTAGAGTGGGGTTCCTACAATAAGTTGCCCAAAGTGCAATTACTTCCCAGTGAGAATTACTGAAGGACAATTCACCAGGGAATAAGAATTGTCTAACCAAGAAATCATAAATAATTCATTTACCGCCTCCTCTTTTTCTGTAAAGAAACACAACCATGTATTGAATCCTCGTCCACCTATATAGGCTCCTCGACCTTGCTCTCATCAACAATCAGACAAGATTGGCCATCTGTCCTAAAGTGCCATTGAAATGGAAATTAACAACCTCCACAGCCTAAAACATCACAATACAAAGACCTGGCCAAGCCCAATATCCATAGATTTCATCACATTCTTCCTTCACAAAAGATAATCCTTCCCACCCATCAGCAGTCTCAATGCTAAAAAAAGAAAAAAAAAATATCACAAATTGAGACTGGTGACTTTGATAGTCATGCACAACCTCCATATTTGTTCTTTGTAAACAGATAAAACTCATTATATCCAGTTTCCACATCCCCAAATACATCATGAATAACTCTGTAAAAGTCCATGAAATTATATGTGAACACATTGGTAAAGGCATAAACCTTACACTTTCCTTGAACATGACAACTGGTCAGCTGTTTGCTCTCAAAAATAGAGTCTTTGGGCCTTCTCTTCTTGAGGAGGGAAAGGAGTAACTGTAGAAATGAGGCACCTTACAGGAATTTTGCGACGCCGGCAAATAGAAATAGGATATAACATGATGATGCCACCACCTTGTTTTTATCCCAACAAGTTGTACAATTAAATATTTCTGAAGGATCAATCCTGCATTTTCCAAAGTTGTCTAAGAATGAAAAGGCCAGTCCAGGCTCTTGATTTTCTGTTTTCTCTGGTCAACTGGGGTAGGATTTGCCTTCTAAAATAATGTTACGACCGGAAGTAGAGGTTCTGTAACTTCTTTCGCTGTCTAAATAATGTTGATTTGCATGCAGGAGAGGTAATAAAGATACAATGAAGGTGGATTAAATCGAAAGTGCAGTCAAATCATTCAGTTGGTCTTTAGATAGGGAGGCTTGCTAGAACAAATTGATCCTGATCCCAATTCCTTGGAAGACATTGTGAAAAAAGTGTGTTTTCCAGTGTCTCTCTTTTGATCAACATGCTGCTTGGGGATAATTTTAACATAAAAGATGTTAAACTCTATTATCATGATTGGACTCCTCCAAGGTTGTCCTGACGGAGACTTCAATATGTTGTTTTCTCCTCTTTTAGGAGGCAGCAAATCCATGTGTTACGAGTTTAGAATGATGTTTTCTTTGGCATTGGGCAACACCATTTGCAAAAGAAAGTACTTGATGCAGAAAAGGTTTAACCTAAAATTGCTTTTAAATGAAGGGTGCCTAAATTGGTTTTACATGTAGCCAGATACATTCTATGAACAATTCAAAAAGCTCTTCCTTGGCATAGATTCTAAGCGTAGAGCACAATCTCTCATTTTGCCAATGTTATTAATCTAGATTCCTCTTTCGCACTTATTTTTCCTTGTAATAAGCTAGCTTCTTTAAGGCCTTTACAGTATTGTTCTTTTCTATATGAAAACAAAAAAAGGATGGAATGAAATAGACATTAAAGAAAAAAGATGCATAGTGATAGTTACTACAACAGTTCAAATAAGCATGTGTATAAAGCATACCTTGGATCGTTCCTTCTGGGAATAAGGTGAGTACCATTTTGTCAACCTCACTTTTCCTTGTCGGCTGATCAGAAGCACAAAGTGAATCTGAAACAAGCAGAGAAATATTGAGTACTTTGTGCTTATGTTGTTGGACAATCACATGTGATTGTGTGTGTGATGTTAAAAAAAAGGTTATTTAGGTTGAGAATATTCAGCTGAATTGATCTTCTCGACTTTAATCCTTTCACAGGCTGTTTGTGACAATAGAAGAACCTTGCTTTGAATCATGAAAAAAAGGAATTTTCTACTCTAATTGACACAAGAATTAATCTCTAATCTCCATGTATTCATCTCCAACTCAACTTAGATTGGACCTAGTCACTAGACTCGGGGGAACATAGGCCAAAGCAAATTTTTTATTATAAGTTCCCAGCCCAGTTTTTCATTTTCATTTTGTTTTCATATATATAACTAGCCCTTGGAGAGCACATTCAATGCATGTGCAATTTTGTGACACTTGTACCAATTTAGCCTTTTATCTATATTAATAACAAAGAAAAATAAAGAAAAGTTATATTTCAAATTACGGGTCTGGCACAATGGTGGAGTCTCTCCATTGTGTCCTGGAGATCCAGGGTTCAAATCAGCCTCTTTGTAAAAAAAAAAAATGCAAGGGGAAGGCTATCTAGGTATTCCCTTCCCAAAACCCCACAATGTGGGAGTTTCGACACCGGGTACGCCCTTTTATATTTCAAAAGGCAAGACAGAATCATTTCTAATTAACTATCTAATACCATAGTAACTTAGATTTAAAAAAAAAAAAAAAAATTCCAAAGACCACATACCTTACCAACAATAACTTCTTAGTTTCATTTTCAATAAATAACCATTAAAAACTACCCATTCTCTCCAACAATAACTTCTCAATTTTTGATATATTTACTGCATAATATTGTAATATTAGAACATTGCATTCTACACACAGTGGCTAGGCCAACAGAAAGCTTTTAATAAACAATAGTGTGATGGAAGAAAATGGAGGCTATGGTACTTTTGTGCTAGTCGAAAGATAAATCAAAAAGCAACAACAAAAGAAGCCAAACAACGGAGGAATAGAAACACTACATATACAGAAGAAGCACTGCAGCATACCACAAGGCTACTACTTTGAGAGATCAAGATGGTAGAGAGGACACATAATGGTAACCAAGAAGATGGAACATGTTCAAAGAAAAATAATACTAAGAAAAAATTGCTTCAAGAAAAACCCATTTAAAATAATATTTAAAAATTTATTGAACAATGGTTTAACACTCAAATTAACAAAATGAAAAGGTTAAAAAAGAAAAAAAAATCCAAGAACAGATAATGTTTCTAGATGTTTTGTAATACCCAACTCTTTTATTTAATAAAAATTATTTCACTTTCTTTAAAACAATGTAACCTTGGATATTTGGGCGATAGAAAATGTTTCAACCCTGGAGAATTTTATAAAGCAATCAAGTTTTAGAACAGGCAAAATGAAAATATTCAAAGCATAAGAAACATGGAAAAATCTGAAAGTAACAAGTAATAATGTTTCCACTTCCAGGAAACTCCTAGCATAGATTGGGCACATCTCAATTAAAAAATGGCTACCATAGTTCAGCATTGAAGCTTGCATTATCTTTACAAATACCAAACAAGAAAAAAAATGATTATTGGCATCGAGAAACAATGTGCCTAACATGGATCCTACTAGTATCAAGAGATTTCTGTTTCCTTCACCAAGATTCCATGACCTTCAAAATGCATGATGCATCCAATCAGTACATAAAATTACTCTAAAACTCTCAAATTTTTGCATTTAACTTTGTCCATATTAATTCACAAAATCACTCATCTCTTTATTTAAGGAAAAAAAAATGTGCAGAGCTCGAGTTTTACCATCTTCACCAGACTGGTGCGCAGGAGGGCAGCAATGTAAATAAAAGATGCACTAAGCACCTGCATTAAAGAGAATGAACTGTAAGAAGCAGAATTGACTCTTTGGCAACTGCTAGAAGAATGTATGAGGTCAAACAGATTTGATTATTATTATTTTTTTTTTGGGGGGGGGGATAATCCACCAAAGCCTCCACTATTGCTTTCAAAATCATAAAATTGAAACATGTGAGGATATGTTTTTCACAATCAGAAACTCCAAGGTTATGTTTGATTAGTGGGAATAGGAACGGTTCCTAATTTAATTCACTCGCATGTTTGAAAATCTCACCTTATTTTTGAATTGAAATGAGGTGGAAACTATTAAAGCGCTAGAGTGGGAGTCATAATTCTCAACATGAGTTGGGAATAAGGAAATCAGACTGAGAGTGCTTTTTTTTTTTTTTAATTAATAAATGACAAAATATGCACCAAACACAAAATCACACTCTCTACCACAATTCACCATTTTCATTCACTTTCTCAACAAAAACAATCATTCTCTTTTATACCAAAATACTCTCTTAAAAAATTCACTCTCTCCTCAAAAGTGATCACTCTCTCTATCCTTCCTTTCTCTACAAAAGATCAATCCCTCTCTTTAAAGATTCATACTCTCTCTCCACTCTCTTAAAAATTATTCTCGTTAAAAATATCATTTCCTAAATTCCTACGTTCCCCTAAAAAATATAATTACTCTCTCTAAAAATTCCTTTTGCCTCCTCTCTCTCTCTACAAAAAAGTTGATCTTTCTCTTCTCCCAAAAATTCACTTCCCCCCCTCTCCAAAGAAAATAAACACTCCTACACATTCTTTTCCCCTTTGTCTACAAATTCAGTCTTTCTGTTCCCTCTATCCCTCTACAAAATCTCTCTCTGTGTGTGCTAAAATTCACCTTATTCTTACCCCTAAAGATATGGTTTTTTTGGTCATATCCAAACACTTGAATTAAAATTGGACATAATTCTGATTCCCATCGGCTAAACAAACAATAATTCATAAAATAAACACTCAAATTCATCGATGGGGGTGATTGAAATTCCACAAGAAACTGAAATACCCCAAACAAATCATGAAAAATACAACCTGATCCAATCGGAAATCCAAGAAAATTAATAAATAAACGATAAAAAGAAATTCAACCCAATTGAACATTAGGTAAATAAAATGATCTCCAAATCAGAAGAGGGAGGAGTGCTTATCAGATTCAAGAACATCAGGAAGATAAGGAAAATTTAGATCTGACAGGTGATACTCAACCTGAACAAAATCGGTTCACTGATCTGAGACTGGCGAACTGCGAGATGAACCCCCTTTGAATTTCAGGCCCAGAGAGAGAGAGAGAGAGAGAGAGAGAGAGAATCCCGTGTCTGTCTCCAAATAAGACTAGTCCTTTATCAACCCCCTGCGTTCCGAACTCAACCCGGGGTTGAAGCCGGTGTATAAAAACCGGACTGAATCGACGGCTCAACCGGTTCAACTCTTCTCGCAACCTTTGCACGATTCGGTCGAATAAAAATACCTTTTTACAGTTGAACCGGATTAAACCAACGGTTCAATCGTAAACTACTTAAACCGTCGATTTTAAAAATCCGCGATCTAAGGTTAAAACCTAAAAAAAAAAAAGTCAATGCTTTCTCTCGCTATCTTAAAGACACGTACCATTTTGACCCAAAAAATAAAAAAAAATTTCTTAAAATAACCTTAAAAAAAATCGATTTTTAATTCAGAATTTTTACGTTTTGAAAATTCGACTAACAGTTTTGACCGGTTTGTCGAATTTTAAAAACTCGATCAAAACTATTCATACACTATTCACAGATTGGTCGAGTATTCAAAATTCGACCAATACTGTTCATACTAGAGATTGGTCGAGTTTTAAAAACTGAATCAATTGTGAATAGCGCATGAATAGTATTGGTTCAGTTTTAAAAACTCGACAAACTTAGATCATTTTTAGAATTTATTTGTTTTAAAGATTTTTTTAAGATTTTTTTTTTGTTTTTTGGGTTAAATCCAAACATTTCTCCGTTCTCTTTGCATTCATGATCTTCATCTTCATCTCTCCCTCACCCTCGCCTCACTGCTCTCTCTTGCTCTCCCCGTCACTGCTTTCTCTCTCGCTCTAACTGCTCTCTCTCACTCTCATGGTCTTCATCTTCGTTTTCGACTTCACTTTCACTACTTACTCTCGATAGTTTACAGTCCATGGTTCCAGACTTGACGTTCGTCGATTCTTTAATAAGGTAAAATCGATCACTCAAGTTTCAACATATTTAGAATTAGATTTTAATTTTTAGAGTTTTGAATTGAAGTACCAATTTTTAGGGTTTTTATAACAAAAGTCTTCATCTTCGTCTTCTTACTCTCAATTTCGATTTCAATTTCAATAATCTTCAATTTCAATCACAGGTAATTGCTCTCTGTTTTGAAACCACAAGTTGTATCGGTTCTGCAGTCGTGATCTAATCTCCAGGTTTGGCTCTCTTTGTAAAATCGGACAAGTCTGATATTTGATTTTTCTTCTGAAATGGATAATCTAAAAAAAAAATTATATTTTATTTTACAAAAGTGTAAGAAAAATAATTAATAAAAATGTGAAATTCTGTTTTTGAGGTTGTTCAGAAAATTCATCAAGCATTTGATTGACAGATGTTTTAAATTTTAAGTGATCAGTTACTGGAGTATTAGTATTCGGTAGAGTCAAATTATATTCAGTGTTCGATAGAAGTTGAGATTTTGGTGAGAAACTGTTTCTCTGGTAAAGCTGTGTATTTGATAGATTAATTTTTCAATTTTTGATTTTTAACCGGTGATCGATAGTTTTCACCCATCGGTAACCGTCGATTATTTTACCAATTAAGAGCCTCTGTCGATATTTTACTCCATTCCTTCTGTCGGTATATCCATTCGACTCATGATGTTTACTTTACCAATTTTCAAAATTCATATCCGGTACGTTAGATTTTCATTTAAACTGATCGATTATTTCATCATCCATCGGTAATATTTTTTACTGTTTGATAAAATCATCCGTTAGTACAATATATTTTCACTTACGTATTCGGTGTCTTATTTGATTATTACATATTCATTCGGTCACTGTATATCCAATTGACCGATCGCTCACTTTTTATTTTACCGAACACAAATCTTCCCCAAATTTTCTTCCTCATCGATTGGTTTAAATTTTGATTTTTTTTACTTTCGATCGGGTGACTTGAATACTCCCAAATTCTTTTCCTTTCGGCACATATTTATTTATTTATTTA
>JBAMMX010000025.1:16860808-17019714 GCA_037126225.1 Dillenia turbinata | reverse complement strand
CACAAATACAAGATGAGACATCTAACAGCACGGTATGAGTGTTCCCACCCTTCCCACCATGAAATCCTATTCTCACCTCATACACCCCTTTAGATCTATCAAATTTAGAAACGCGGTGGAATTTTGATTTCTGCTCAGTTTTAACCAACTTTTTCATCATCAATGTTGGCCACATGTTGCCATTTTTCATATTGTCTTCTACTTCTTCTCGATTGTTATTGAAGAAACGAACCATGAGTACAATGTCGTCCGCACACATACTGATTGTGGCAACTTTCTTGTACCTTTAAGTACGTCATTGAATGATTCCGACCAATTGGTGGTTATGATCCCCCATCTATATCTACCATCATAATACAACGTCTATTTGTCGAGAGGAATCTCCATCAACCACCTAAATATGGGTTCACTAAATTCTTTGATTTTGTTCATAACGACATCAAACTTTTTTATTTGTTTTTGTTCGGTCGCTTTATATATCAACTCCATTAGCGGCTTGTTCTTCAAATGTTGACTGAAATTAGTCTCTATATACCGTAAACAAAGTCTGTGATATACAAGTGGTGGTTGGAGATTGGTATTTCTCTCTATGGCATATCATACCGAGCAGCCTATCGATATCAATCATACTCCATATTTATCCCCAATGATGTGCACCCTCAAATTCTGTAAAAACCATGTCCAACTCACAATCGTTTTCTTATCGACAATGGCAAAACACAATGGAAGAATGTGGTTTGCTACGTCCGTTGAAATTGTAATTAAAATGGTTTTGAGTATCTCCCATACTAAAATGTCCATCAATACTTTTCACGGCTCACAATATTTGAATACATCAATGGATGGTTTAAAAAAAAATTGAGTGAAACACTCTCTCATTTGAGTTACCTCGGTGAACCTCTAGTAAACTACAATCCCAACATCCAAAAATGCGACGACAATGTGTGAGAGTCTCCCGGTTACCATACACCATTTCTATAGGCTTACGATGCACCATCCAAACATTTTTGTATGGCAGTTATGCCATGCGATCTAATATCTTCAATCATATCCTAAACTTTGTTATCGACATTCTCTTTTATGTGGTTTTGATCAAATGACCCACCATATTTGAGTCCACATTCGGATGATCCCCAAAGGCAATTGAGGAACAAGTTTGCTTTGCTTTCCTTGTAATCTCCCAAAGGTGACTACTCTTCTTTAGCTTAATCAGAACATGCCACAAATAGTTGTTCTCACGATAAAAATAACTAGGATACAAACTATATGTTCGGAGAACTTTCATAGTCTTTAAAGTATCTCGTATCTACATTAAGCGACTTGACAACATGTTGAATTCCCTCTTTTGATGTGAAAACCATTGCAACTTGTAATTCTAAAGTATGGTCATTATCTCATAGAACGGTCATAATCATTATATTTATTGGCCATCATGGACCTTTCTCCCATAGTATACAAGAATGATATATCTTCTTTCTCACCAACAACCCAATCTCCTTCCTCTTTAACAAGCTATATGATCTTCTTCATCGACATTTTGCTCATCCTCACCTTGCTTGTCTAGTTGCTCGGCAACAAATGCATCCATAAGATATTCTTGACCAACATTCTTCTCATCCTACCCCTTTATAAGGTCCTCTTGGTACTCTCCTCCCCATCTTGATTTACCAAATGGCATATGTGAATCATAGAAACCAGTTAAACAACATGATTGGAAATAAATGCCCAATATAGTAACCATTAAATCTCAATATTCCCTTACTTCTTAATATCTACGTATAAGAATCAAAATTTATTTCACCTCCAAAATTAGTACAATTTTGAGTCCTAGATGAGTTACGAGATCTCGACATATTCTCTACTTGCCCCAATTTGAGCAAGAGCCATGGACGGACCAATAGAAGATGCATTCAAAATTGGTTTGACTCTAGAAATTGTTCAACTACTGTCAAATTCGGGATATATTTTGGAAGTGCCAACACCTTGGTCAAGAATTCATCATTCTCCACTGGTAATACACAATAAGAGAGAGACTGACTAAACCAAAGAAAATATCTACATGTCACATTTAACTTAAATTGTCTAGAATCAATCCCACTCTTATGATGCAAAATTTTTACAAAATTCTCTCATTTAATAGTGTTATCAACCACAACACCCACCTTTGGACCCATACTATACCGATAATCATCAACCCCACCAACTCTACCCCCCATAAAAGCAACAACCTCACATGGTTGTCACCTATTTTGCTCTCTTCTATCATTGAAAACAATAATACATTATCAAAAATGTAACAAATATGACAATGAGAGGGTTAAAGTGAGTAATTAAGCTACATTTATTGGCAATAATCAGTATAAGAAACAAATGAGCAATTAATCTAGATTCGAAGGAGCATTCAACCATCCATAAATTTAAACCAAATCCAAATCCTAAATTTATAATAAACAATACAATTGCAAACCCTAGATTCGGAGGAGCAATTAATTACATCACCGTGCAAGGATTTGAACAAAGTGTAATGGAAAAAACATTAATTACATCAAAGTGTAGTAGAAGAAACATTAACTACATCACCGTGCAAGGATAAAAACAAAGTGCAGTCGAAGAAACAAAGTGTAGTGGAAGAAAGTGCAGGTAGTCGAACAAAGTGCAAACAATATAATAATTAACTACATCCAAACCCTAGATTGTAGTGGAAGAGGCGAAACCCTAGATCTACAGCACAACAAACCCTAAATTCGAACAAAGTGCACAACAAACCCTAGGTTCAAATAATGTCCAGTGGAAGAAACTCAACGTGCAAGGATAAAAAAAGGAGAGAGGAAGAGAAGGGAGCAACAGTGGCAGTGAAGGGAGCAACGACAGCGGAATGAGTTTTGTCTAAGGCAGTGGAGCAGAGGTTTGAAGAGGGAGAATGAAAAATTGTCTAAGACAAACTGTGAAATGAGTTTCGTAGTCTGCGTTATAGCATGATGATTTTGCACTCTTAAAGTGCGAAATATTTATTTATTTTTTTACGCGGATTGAAAAAGGGTCATATTAAGGGATGAACAATAAATTTTACCCTTTAAGAGTGCGAAATCAATAGATTGGGAAAAAAATTAAGGATAGTTTTGGAATTTTATTTTAAAAAAACAATATTGGGTAAAAAACCCGACTAGGGGTATTGTGACACTCTAGTCGAGTTGAGTAGTATCAATACCCGATTTTGGCTCAAGCGTTGGTTAAGTGAGCTCGAGCTTGGCTTAAAATATCATCAAGTAGCTCGAGCTTGAGTGTTATTAGGGTTAGCGAAGTTGGACCGTGTGAGACTGAAACTCGAGTTCGAGTCGTAAGAGTATGAGTTCAAAAGAGTATACTTATAAATGTAATTTTACGTATAAAAATTATTTTTACAAAAATACTGTGACTTTGCCAGAGTCTTATAACACTCTTACTACTTACTGATGTAGCTGCTACTACTCCTAACCCTCGTGAAGCATCTCATTCTATTTGTTAATTATAAAAAGAAATGGAAAATTTTTTGATTTCTTAACATCTATATTTATAGAACTACAGTGACCTTACTATATAAAAAATTATAAAATGAAAACATAATATGGAATTAATTTGTTCCAAACAATTAATTTGTTTATACAAAAGTAATGACAACTTAGTGCTCTCAATTTCATGTTGAAAATATTTTTTGATTAAAAATATATATTTATATACAAGTGCACAAAAAATGCCAAACAAAAAATTATAACAAAATCCATAAATTTTTTCTAAAGCTGTAGTTGTATTTTTCCTAAAATAAAAAAAATAATATTGAAAAAAAAAATTGCTCATACATATGATGTTATTGTATGTAAATGTATTCAAAAAAAAAAGTACAATATCAAAAAGATAATATAGAATTAATTTTTTTAAAAAAAATTAGTTTTTGAATAGACAAGTACTCAAAACCTAATGGTTCCAATTTCGTGTTTCAAAATATGTTTTGTGATAATTACTTTTTGGAAAAAAGAATCCAAATCTTCTAGATTAGGAAAAATAATAAGATTCTTTTCTGTCTTGGTAAAACAATCTAGTAATCACTATAATTTCCTTTCTCTCAACTCGATGATTCAACAAAAAAAATATTCTTTTTTTTAAATAAAAAAAATAACAAAATAGTATATTTTATGATGACAAATTAAGAAAAATTCATTTAAAGTGTCTATTATCAAAACATAATTATTTGGTAATCACAAACTTCAAAGGGTGATATTACTTAAATTAAAAAAAATAAAATGACAAAATCGTTCTTAAAAAATAAAATTTAATGGGGCGTCAATTATCAAAAAAAAAAAAAAAAAGAAAAGATGTAGTATTAGTCACATGTTGGGTATGTTCGGAGACGCATCTCGTGATGCCTTCAGCTGTCGCTTCTGCTTTTGTGCGAATGCGCCCAAGACGCGTCACCATGGGCGTCGTCGCCGTCCTTTTAAGCGAATTTTTGAGCGACGACTTGTCATATTTGCGTGCGGGTTTGCGAAAAATTTAGTGGTGCACGCAAGCGGCGTCTGATATGGTGACACAAGCGGAAGTCATCGCTCCATGTTGTTGGGGAATAGAAACGAAAACGAAATGGTACCATATTTTATAAAAATATATGAATATAAAAAATATAAAATTTTTATATAAATATTAATTATTTTATAAAAATAATAAAATAACTATATTTTATAATAAAAATAAAAAATAATCAAATATATAATTATTAATGATAAGAAAAATAATATAAAAAATAAAAATTATGATTAAGTAAATAAATAATTTATTAAATAAAAGAATATATATATATAGAAAATATAAGTATTTTTATATAAGTATTAATTAATTTAACGTGAAATGTTAGTATTAAAAAGTTTTCATACATAATAATTCACAACTCCTTCTACAATGCCTCATAGAGTTAGCGATGCCTAAAAGGCACCACGATGTTGGTGTCGTTAAACCGTTTTTTTTTTTTTCCTTTTAAGTGTAACACGGGTGATTTCAAAAAATCAAAATCTAAAATGTAAAAGACACAAAAGGATAAAAAAAAAAAGAAAAGAAAATTATAAAGATTTTCTTAAATCATTTAATGTAAATAGTTTTCAAGAGAAAAAAGAACTAATTATTTTTTTCAAGTAATATTTTATAACTCCCTCCCCTACTACCAATAGAGAGAGAGAGAGAGAGAACCAGCCGGCCAAGCTGAGAACGTGGGGTCTCATTTTTCACTCAATAAATAGAGTTCATGACCGGAAAAAGTTATTACAATAAAACTTGAGAATGAGATGTTTGATGTAACTCAGCCAAAATGGGTGTACTATTTAGAACATCGCTCTCACTCATGTCAAACCCTTCTTGTATCTTCGGAAAACCTCGTTGCCACTGTACTATGAAATTCCAATATTTAATATTTTTTCTTTTTCTAGAGTTCATTTCTGGGACTAAAGATGTAAAATTTTATTTTTATACAAATTTCAGTTTTAGTGAAATTGAAGATTAATACGACATAAAATTAATCTAATTTAAAATAAAATAAATATATTGTAGTAAACCAAAAAAAAATGAAAACCTAAAGTTCTTGTAACCCTTTAATAATAATAATAATAATAATAATAATAATAAAGAACAAAAATAAAACAAAAAGCCCAGAGGTTAGTATTAGTATTAGTAGTAGGGGAATCGTATGTAGTACTGAGAGTGAGCTCCAAAGATTCCAAATTGTGTTTTTTAGCTGTGGACAGCAGAGAGACGAGTGAGAGAGAGCACCACGTTCATTTATCACAGCCTCGCTCTAGTCCACTCTGTTCCTCAACAGAAAGATAGACAGTTGCCTTTTACTCTTATCTTCCATGGCTACGACTAGTGCCACTTTCCTCCAATACCCATCTGTCTTTCAAACTAAATTTCATCAAAAAAGATTGAAATCCAAAACCCCATCACATTTCCCGTCAAAACTAACAAATGGTAAGTCTCAATCTCAAATTTCAAACCCTTTTTATCTTTTTCTTTTTAAGGCCCGAATAAATTGTGAATTTGATTTTTTGTGGGCAGGACATTGTAAAGGGTCTACAATTTGTTTTTCATCTACAAATGGGAGACAGCCGGATTCAGCGGATGATGGGGTTAAGGGTGTGGATCAATTACTAGAGGAGAAAAGGCGAGCTGAGTTGTCTGCTAGAATTGCTTCTGGAGAATTCTCTGTCGAACAATCCGGGTAATACTTAGCTTTAGGAATTTCCTTTTCATAAAGCATATTTAGTATGGTTCCATATTTTGATTGTATTACGTGTATGCTGAATTGTCGGAAAGAAGAGTTTTTGTCTCAAATGCCATGGTGTAAAATCTTGTAGGTGCGCCTAGAATGGAGAAAGAGGTTTTTCTTTTATTTTTTGGTTTGATGAAGTCGAAATTCGACTGGGGTTGCTTAATTTAGGATATCTAAGCTTATAGGAGAACCATGATTTTTTTTTCTTTAACTTCCTAGCGAAAGATTATATTGGTTTGTGCTTGAGTAGAACCAGAACTGTAACGGGAGATATCAATTCCACTCAACTACTCCTCACAATACCAAAATAATTGAGGTTGGTTACATAGATATGCTTTATAAATTGTTCCCTTTTATTGCTTTATAAACTGTCATGTTAAACATTAGCAATATCATGATAAACTGCCTTCCTTGGAATTTTCATAAGCCTTCAGTTCTATGAGCACTTTCAATTCCCATAAGGAAGTTTTTTGATTGGTTATGTTTAACTTTAAAATAAGGTCTCCAAGCTCGCATAAGGAATTTTCTTTGGGTAACTAAGTTCCAAGTATTTTTGTTTGGCTACTGGAGTTAAAGCACATTATGCCTAGCTAAGCACTCTTGTTGATTTTAATGCTGCAAAGATATTTTATACTAAGGTAATCTTTAATTGAAAATTACACATTTGGATATTTCTACTTATTTGTCTTTTGATCTTTGGGGAACAAGCTTCTCATCTACGGTGAGGAAAGGATTGTCGACAATGGGTGTTCCTCATGAGATTCTAGACTTTTTGTTTAAATGGACTGGTTCAGATGACTATCCAAAGATTCCTCAAGCAAAAGGGTCCATCAGTGCCATTCGAAATGAGCCATTTTTCATCCCACTATATGAACTTTTTCTCACATATGGGGGGATTTTCAGGTTGACATTTGGTCCAAAGGTTTGAAATTTCACTTGTTTTTCTCTCCTTTTGATTAATGTTGAAGAGGCAGTGCTACTATGCTATTTAGTTACTAAGATGTTATTCTGTGTTGTAGTCATTTTTGATAGTATCTGATCCTGCAATTGCTAAACACATATTAAGGGACAACTCAAAGGCTTATTCAAAGGTAAACAATACATATTTTCACTCATCCACCACCGGCCAAAAAGTTCCGTTGTCTCTGAAATTCAATGAGCATGTTGCTTGTGAAGGGCATTTTGGCAGAAATTTTAGAGTTTGTCATGGGCAAGGGACTTATTCCTGCTGATGGGGAGATATGGCGGGTTCGACGACGTGCTATAGTCCCAGCATTGCATCAGAAGGTAATAAATTGCTATGCTGTTCAACTTTTGCCTTTCCTGCTCAACTCAACTCAACTAAGTCCTAAATCCTAAATAAGCTGAGGCTGGCTCTATTTAATTTCATCGTGGAAACCTCTTTGCAAAAATGCAAGGGGATAGACACACGTCCACCCCCCCTACTCTCGCACTAAGCTGGGGAGCACTTTGTGCACCGGGTGAACCCTTTTTTGGCTCTATTTAATTTCATCTCAATGGTTAAGAAACTTTTGTCTTTTTACTTCTATTATTACTATGCACGAGAATTTGATCTTTTCTTGCACAGGTTTGTATTCTGACATCTTGCCTTTATTTTGATCATTTTTGTTCGGCGTGTGTAGTATGTAGCAGCAATGATCCGTGTCTTTGCTGGGGCAACGGATAGGCTCTGCAGGAAGTTAGATGTTGCTGCATCTGACGGGGAAGATGTAGAGATGGAGTCTCTTTTTTCTCGATTGACACTAGATGTCATAGGCAAAGCAGTATTCAACTATGATTTTGATTCTTTATCACACGACACTGGCATAGTTGAGGTATCTTCCTCTCTTCCCGTGTGCCTTGGACTTCAAGTCTGTTACAATTCCAACCAATTTAACAACCTCGTGTGCTTTGTTTTGGCTGGACAGGCTGTTTACACACTTTTAAGAGAGGCAGAGGATCGGAGCGTGGCACCAATTCCAACTTGGGAGATTCCCATATGGAAAGATATTTCACCACGACAGAAGAAGGTTAATGCAGCTCTTAAGTTGGTAAATGAGACCCTTGATGATCTGATTGAGATATGCAAGGTAAACTCACACTGTTAAACTCTAGTACTCATTAAAACGCAAATGCCTAATCATTTTAGGTTTAAGTTTACTTTTTTGTTTTTTAATTTTCTTGAATGCTAAATTTCTATGTACTTTCTCCTTATTCTCTAATGAATCCATTTTCAGAGGATGGTAGAACAAGAAGAATTACAATTTCATGAAGAATATATGAACGAACAAGATCCTAGCATTCTCCACTTTCTTTTGGCCTCAGGAGACGATGTATGACATTA
Source organism: Dillenia turbinata (assembly GCA_037126225.1). NCBI lineage: Eukaryota > Viridiplantae > Streptophyta > Magnoliopsida > Dilleniales > Dilleniaceae > Dillenia > Dillenia turbinata. The sequence continues at coordinate 17,011,081 of JBAMMX010000025.1, read as the reverse complement.
TTCTATTGTTGTTTATTTCACCTATCCTTACTGAGGCTATTATCCTCTTTTAAGTAAAGATTTTTTTTTGCAGGTGTCCAGCAAGCAGCTCCGAGATGATCTAATGACACTGCTTATTGCAGGACATGAAACATCTGCTGCTGTGTTAACATGGACCTTTTATCTTCTTTCCAAGGTGTTTACATCGTGCAATTTTTTTTAATGCGCATTTTAGTATACAAACCATGGCTATTCTTCATTCTCGACCCTATACAGGCTATAAGAGTTTTTGAACACCTGGTTCTTTTCTTGAAGCATATAAAAAAAGTCTTTATCACATAATCATCCATCTAATACCATTTCTTTATCCTAGTCACATAAGCATGGGGTGACTTGTTTCTTCCACAGAACAGACAAACAAACATGATTGCACTGGCAGTATGCTCACTTGAGCTTGTATGAGTCATTAAGAGGTTTACATGTTCTTATTAAATCAAGTTTTTCCATGTGTATCCAAACATGAAGAGTGATCCAATTTGTTTATTTAATTATTTATTTATTTATTATTATTATTATTATTATTTTTTGGCTGCAGGAGCCTAGTGTGGTGGACAAACTTCAAAATGAGGTAATTTCTCCTGTTTGTATCTCTATATTTACTAATGTCATCCATCAGTATAGAAATTCAAATAGCGAGTATCAGCATGATCATAATGCCATCATTGTGCTTTAAAAATGTCATTACTAATTAACATGGCTGTTATTAGGTTGATACTATTCTAGGAGATCGTTTTCCAACAGTTGAAGATATGAAGAAACTTAAGTACACAACTCGCGTAATTAATGAAGTAAGTTGGGGTTTATCTTTTACATGTGACAACACCATATGTATTTTATTTTGTTTAATTTTGGTGTCTGTTGGTTCAAATTTTTCTCCATCCATATTTTCAGTCTTTAAGGCTTTACCCTCAACCACCAGTATTGATTCGTCGTCCTCTTGAAGATGATGTACTTGGGAAGTATCGAATAAAAAAGTAAGAACATAATATTCTTCATTCATTTTGTTTCCCATTAGTGACTAGTTAGTTTTGGTTGAGTGCTCTATGCATTAGTTTCTCTTTGAGCCCCACAATGTTGATGGGCAATGCCTGACATACTGATTGATGCCCTTATAAGAAACCTACTTTTAAGGAGTCAAACAAAGCTGATGTCTCCCCAATTTTTGTTTGGATAGAGGTTGTCTAAATGTCTTGTGGTGGAAATTTTCCTAAAACTGAAGCAAAATTTTTCATCCTTTTTTCCTTCGTTTATTGAGTAATAAGCTGATGCTCATCACTAGTTGATAATATGCTCTTATAAGGGGAAGGCTGCCTAGGTATTCTATTTCTCAGAGCCCACAATGTGGGAGTTTCGGCACTGGGTACGCCCTTTTATTTATTGATTTCATCACTGCTAGACTATCATGTGATAAGTTCATAGAAACTGCATTAGTTATCAAGTTTATGGAGGCTGTGGACCTGATTGAAGTGATTAGAATCAGTCCTAGTGAGATCATATGCATCTGCTACCAATGTTCTACCCAAATCAAATTTAGCCCAAAGTAAAGCCATAGTCTCAAACTTGAAAGTGCACATAGATCTCCTGTCTTCACAATAGTGGTCAATTTAAGCTACCTCGCTTTAACTTGCTAGGCTATGCATGAAGCATGAGGGCCGTTGGAGCTTAATTGCATAACACTGAATTGCAGCTTCAAGATATTCTTTTGACTACATGAGTTCCATTTTGGCCTGGAAGGAAGTCATGGGGTTCGACTACGAAAACAGCCTTTCTACTTGTAGGGTACACTATAGACAGCGAAACCATGAAGTTATTTAGAGGGTGAAGTACAATATACAGGTGGTGAGAGGTTATAATTTTTAAGGAATTAACAGATGATTCTAAGGACTTTTAGTAGCATTTCTGAAAGTTTTAATTTAACGACATTTGTAAGGTTTTTAGTGGCATTTGTGATAAGTACCGGTAATTGACATACAAATCAAATTTTTTCTTAAAAATTTGTTTTTTGGTTGTTTTTTTTTGGGGGGGAGGGGATGGGGGAGGGGACACCTACATCACCCTGTGGCTTCGCAACTTACTGTATATATCTAATTCTCCCAAAACTATACAGCAACAGGAGCCTTGTAAACTGAGTTGCCCTCTATTATCCATGATAATCTTGATATTTCTTGTAGCTGCTTAATATCATAATAAACAGTCTATAATTTGAACATGTGGTGTCAAGATGTGCTGCACACCTATTTTTAATCTTTTTCATACTCATTTTTATATTCCGCACCTGTGACAGGGGTGAAGATATCTTTATTTCTGTCTGGAATCTACATCGGAGTCCATATCATTGGCATGATGCAGATAAATTCAACCCAGAAAGATGGCCTTTAGATGGACCCAATCCAAATGAGATAAACCAGAATTTCAGGTATCATGCTTGTTGATAGCATCACTATTTATTGTCTCTTCGGCACCTGTTAGTTAAAGGGCATATAAATCAATTAATGTCTTTCCTTATTGATGTTAAGTTGCTAAAAGTTCATATATTGTTAATTATTGTTCCAGTTACCTTCCTTTTGGTGGAGGACGACGGAAATGTGTAGGTGATATGTTTGCATCATTTGAGGTAATTTTGCTATTCTTGAAAACTTTTGCTTTTTAGACTCATAGGATGAATTGAATTTTGTATTCATTTTACCCTTTGACAAACGTTTGCATCACTTACAGACTGTGGTTGCACTTGTGATGCTTGTTCGACGATTTAACTTTCAGATGGCACTTGAGGCACCTCCAGTAAGTCACCTATTTTGGTCTCTTCTACTTTTCTGTTGCTAGAAAACCTGCAAATCCTATGGTCTATTGAAAGCTTTGTGGCTTACCTACTCTCGACAATCTTGTGCTTAGTCTTATCATCCAACTTGCCCAAATACTAGAGAGAAAGCACAATGAAGTATCTGCCTATCAATCTGCTGTTGCAGGTGAATATGACAACGGGAGCAACAATACACACAACAGAAGGATTATGGATGACCATAACTAAGAGAACAAAACCTCCCATTGTACCCACCTTAGAGAGGCCAATACTGAAAGTTGATGGATCCGTAACCATTTCAACAGAGGATCCATTAATCAGCGAGAAAGGTGAAGTCTCTCCTTGTTCATAGACCTTGTAGTCTTCTCACACATCAGTCATCACACAGCATTCAATTTATCTGCACCAGGGGGGATATGAAATCTACAGTCACGTCAGATTCTTCTGGCATAATTTAAATTTTCTTTCCCTACTTCCATATGCAGCTGCTCAAGTGTATGTATACAGTGTGACAAATGCTTTTACAATTTTTAATGCTTCCTTTTTCATTTTCTTATTGCTTTATTTCTGCTTTAGAATATTGCCATTTGTTTATTTTAATCCTGGTTTTCAGCTATTTAATGTGCTCTGTAGCTACTTGATAATGTGTGTGGGCCAAATATATTCGGCGACCATGCACAAGTAATTTTAAACAAGCTTTTTGGCAATGTCCAAAAGCTTTTCTTCCCTAATTAAGTCTCACTCAAAACAGGGTATTTGTCTAAAAGGTTGTGAGATGTTTATAGAAACTGCATGGTTAGATAAAATTTCTAGATAATTGTAATTGGTCACACAGAAGCAAGCACAATAGAATTGCAAAGCAGAAGAATTGCTATAAGCCAGAAAAAAGGTTTCCATTTATCCAATATGCAGGAATTTGTGGAAACAACAGTTCAAACTGTTAAGGGCCATCTATTGCAAGTATAATCAATATTTTAATATGTTTTAATGTATGGTTGTAGACTGAAATGGTTGTTCAGCTCTGGAGAACTGAGTCTTTAAAAAGAAGAAACTCCAGAGAAGACAGAGAGAGACCTTAAACATCAGATGCACATAAACAGACGTCTTAAAGAAAATCGTTTTCGGGCAGACATAGTATCTGGCTCAGATTCAGGTTTGTTCAACCGGAAGTGTTTGTGGAAAGCATTCACTGCTCCAGCCGCACCATCTTCATTTTCCATTGCCTTTGCAAGTTCATCAGCACACTCTTTCACCTGCATTAGATCCACTTGTAACTTTCAGTTTTGATTAGGAAGTAACTGGCCGAAGCATAGAGGCTCGAAACTATGGGAATGTGGAAAGCATAAGGTGGCCTAACTTTTACATTATCTCACTGCATGTCAATAGAAAAGGTATAAGCAAGAGAAAAGTTCTTCTAGACAATAGAACTAATGTTTAAAACCAAGGATATTTGTGTTCTACCTTCTTATCTTGAAATCTAGAGATAGCATCTGGGAAGTGGACACGTTATACAACCAAGGATATGCTTCAACTATGTTAGGTGAGGAATGGAAGAAATTAAAGTGATCTCTCCTGATAGGAAGCAACTTTAAGACAATGATCCCAGCATGAGAGGAAGAGACACGTAATCCAACTAAAATGAGTTTTTCAATTAATTGGTACAAAGAGCAAGTAAGAGAACCATTGTCCAGAGCTGGAACTACTTTCAATGTGCTAATTTAAGGTTTTAACCACGAGCCCAATAATTATGATAGGAAAATAAAATCCAACCTTACATTCTTAATGGTATGTAATAACTTCTATGGTAAATAAAATTAAGCTTGATCAGTATTGGATTAATGCCCTTACTGTTGTACAGACTCTGCATGATATGCACTATTCATGGATTACAACGGGAAAATTTTCCAATTAAATTCATAATTACCTTAGGATCTAGCATGTATTTGATTGCATCAACCAACTTTTCAAGGGAAAACTCTTCAACTGGAATGGGGGCGGGACCTACACCTTTTGCATGAACTCTCTCCCCCCAAAAGGGTTGATCTCCAAAAAAAGGTATTATGGTTGTTGGACACTACAAAGGAGAAGCAAAGTTGGATGCAGTCAAGGTTTGGCATGAATCACATGGGCAAAAGTGTTATGACAAGAATGATGATTACCCCAGCTTTAAGACCTGCAGCAGTGGTACCAGCGCCTCCATGATGCACCTGAAAAGTATAGAGTAGAATCCTTATAATTCAGCATGTAATAGGATGGAAACAAGTACTTCAAAATACCAATTTACAGCAATTGTAGCAGTCACATGGGAGAGGTAAGTGCATTGAGCACGTTACTAGTTAATAGTTTTATCAAAATACCCATGTCACCCGTACAGACAGTACCCATGTCAATCTAGGGTATAGGGAAGTACCTATGTTGCTCGTACATACATAATCCCAATTAAATTGGTAATTCTTTTGACATTATTGACATCATAAGCAGCTCAGTCGCACCTGAGTAATCTGTTTCCTTGAAACCGAATGCATTGCAGTTGCCTCAAAAACCTAGGTTTTTGAGTAGTTTCATCTCTGTTGCTTTTCTTCAGGTCTACTACGCTATAATTGTGGCTAAGGGTCAACCCAGACTTAGTTTTACAGCAACTAATAAAATCACGCATTTTTTAATATCCCTGTGGTCACCCAGAGGTACTCCAGCAATCAATGAATATGGTGTTCCTTGATATCGGAAGTATTAAAAGGTAAATGAAAACAGTGTGCTGTCTGCATCAAAATCTAATGTGATAATAACATACCACGGCGAAGCATTGATAGAATAGCCAGTCATGAGGGCAATTGTCGATCAGGTAGACAAAGTCCTTCCGTTCCGCCACTGGGACAAGACTAGGACTCAGACAAAAATAACTTCTATAACTTGTATAGTAACAATAACGATGCATAACTTCATTTTCAAACCAAGAGATGGAGTCTTACGGTCCCCAAGACCACCCCAGCCTCTGCTAATAATTCCCCTCTGTCCGGTGATTTCCAGTGCTTCAACAATTATCTTGGTCATTTTCTTTGGTTCTTGAACAGGCTGTTGCAGGAATGAGATATATGTTACAATCCATTGATGAGATAATCTCTACCAAAAATGGAGAACAAGAACTTTGTCCAATTCATTAGATTCTTTTCTTTTGTCTGTCTATGCTAATGTAAACTTTGGATTTTCAGTACTGCTTCTTGTACTTGAGGCAAAAATGTCTTGGTTGCAATGCAGACACTTCTAAAAAGAGCCATTTCCAAACAATTTTTTCTACCAAAAATTTCAATGGCAGTTCTAGGAGAAAAAGTATGTACTAAAGAACAAAAATTCTCATATTAGCACCTACAAAACAATAAATAAAACAACTTTGAACATAAAACGGAGACCTAGCAAAGGCTTTTAGAATATAAGTAGATTAAGAGTTGCATAGAACACCATGTTATTGGCTTGATTTGACATTAGTTGGAATTTAAATTTTAAATATGTTTATGTTCATACGTCCAACTCAATTTTGATAAGTTTCCGTGCATGACTTGTGCCATGTGGATGTCGCATGTTCACGTCTGTGCCCTATATGCGATAGTAGCGTGGAACAAATCAGTGTAACGGAAACCTTGCTATGATGTCAACATCACATGAGGATATGAGATGATGGTTCCGCATTTAGCTGCCATCTACATGCTGTCTCCTGATGACCTGCCAATTCATCTAAAGCAAGGTGCTCACTCATGCACTTGCAATCATCTTAGAGGTTATTCTTCAATCCCAACAATTTCTCAATGAGCAAAGCTCAAGCTCCTTGCCTCTACTCAACATCAAATTCTCTTGTTTCTTTTGCCCGCATGCTCCCTTGAGCTGGTCAATGGTCCTTCAACCAAGTGATAAATCATCCGCTACTCTCATGATCTCCCTTTTCTGACCCAATTATTTGAGTAATCTATGGACATTCATTCTCTACACACTATCATCATGAAAATTTTCTCTTTTACACAAACAATTTTCCGAGTGTCACTCTCCTTTTCTTTTCCTGTTGCCAAGGATCCTGACATACGAGTAAAGAAATGACAACTCAATCATTTTTCTGACTATCTAAAGCACATTTAGAATGCCGTAAGGCCATTTCTATTTCATCTCTCAAAGGAGGCAGCAAAACCACCTTAATTTTACTATCGCCTGTTCAAGTGGACACCTTTTCCATAAATGTTTCATATCATGGGGGGCAAAAAAAGTGACTAATTATTATTTTTCCCCTTGTTTTCACTGAATACCAAATCTCTGGAAAAGGTTATTGATGTGAATTGTGATCAGGTGTCCAATCAAGGCCAGAGGTGATATCATAATGTTACTTTCACAACATGCCCATGCTATCTCTTACGCACTTGATGCCTCATTTTAGTAACCTAAGGTTTTGCCTTATTATAAAATTACAATTATTGAGTTACATGAATTATGTTAGATTTGAAGGCAAGTACGTGGAATTATGTGCGCCCAAGTATTTTGTCCCAGGGAGGAGGATCATCCATGTAATTTTATGGGATAGAAGGTCTAGGTTGTTGTTGTTGGAGGAGGATCATCCATGGTTGGACTCCTGTACCATATCAGAGCTGAAACTTTCTCATGCCATTACTCTGAAATTGTATGAGGCTTAACAGAAATGAGTTCAGATACTGTAATGACTATTGAGATAGGCATGTCAACAGAATTTTTATCAACAAATGCTTCTAAATGCAAAGAAAACCTTCTATAGAGTTATTGGTCTTGATTGCAGGGAGAGGGGGAGAGAGAGAGAGAGAGAGAGATACCAACAGGTGGAACTGAAAAACAATCAGAAAGAACAAAAGGAATTTAGAACTTACAAGGCTCCCAAATCCAATATATATAGGCCTTTTACCGTCTTGGAGCCAATCCACAAGTGATGCTGGAGGCTTATAATTTGAGGCAAGATCAAGAAAACAAAATCCAACCACATCAATTCTAGGGCCCCAATCTGCAAATGGTGAGAGAACTAATCCATCATTCAACCAACAAGAACAACAAGCCAACTGATAAGCAATGAAGGCAAGTTAGGTCTACAGGGAAAAGAAACAGAATATCAAGCTTTTGAACTGCACAAAATGATCTAAAAACTCTATTGCAGGAAAAGTGTTTACAAGAAGTTCCCCTCTCCCTAAATAAATAAATAAATAAAAGAAGAATGTCACACCATTCTGTCATACTACTACATATTGAAAGACTCTTGGAGACTATTTTTATAGAGTAAACAAGAGAAAATACTTTCCACAATTAGTGAGTTTTGACAAAATGGTGAACATAAATGGGGGATACAAACTTCATAAAAATAAATAAATAACCAACTTATTCTGAAAGTAAAATTTGTAGAAACATCTAATCCTTTCTTATAAAATAAAAGGAAATCTTCACTGCCCTGATAATTTATTTCTTTGAAAGTGTCAATTTGAACAAGAATTCCATTGGATCATTGCACTGCAGCATTAAACAGAGAATGCCTGAGACAAGATAAGATGACCTTTAGGTTTGGGAACAAGGTGAGGACTCCAGATATATCCATGGGGCACAGGAGTAGAAGAGCCATGGGAACCACTTAGATAGGTCACAGGCCTCAGCTTCAACTTTTTCTTTCTAAAATCATTTATAATGTCACGAATTCCAAGCCAAATTAATGCATCAACAATTTGATAGGATAGCTGCAAAAATTATTCCAACTTTAACATTTGCCAGCACAATGAAAGAGTTGGCTTGCAATTTATCAATACAGATAGAAAAGTAATATAAAAGAGGCTCACTCGATATCCAACTGGTTGCTTAACTCGAGACAGTGGATGTGGAAATTCACTGGTGGGCCTGATACAGTAAAAAAGCCCAAATATCACTATAATTCTTAGCAGAAAAGCAACATATAAGTTCATTAAAAGATGGCCAATGCCTTCAGGTATCAGTAGAGATTGTGTTACTGTCATGAAGGACACCACTAGAAGAGTTTGCTTCCTAAATACTTGTAACAATAAAACTGTAACCCAGACAGGACTTACGTCCATGGCATTGTGAAGAAAACATGAAGTGGTACTTTTAAAGCCTCTGCAACATGTGCATGTCCTGCACAAGTATGCACACGTGTTAAAACTAATTCCTGAACTAGAATCTACACTAGTATCCAAACCAGTCAAAAAAGTTTAGAGAGAAAGGAACTTACATCCAAAGAACTCAAGATTTTCTAGTTTTACAGGAGTATCAAAAGTTGTTCCAAAGAAAAAGGTTATATGTCAAAGTAATGGAGACTTTTTCGCCCAAATGAAAAACTACTCACATCCTCATCCTCACAAATGTTTAAGGTTCAATCCAGCCTTACACTATTTAATGCACACTAAAGATGCTTTAATCCAATCTTATCAAGTTTGGGGTTCAATCTGCAATCACAATAAGTAAAGATACAAAAAAATAATCAGCATATTCTATCAGTTAAACCTCATTTCTCAACTTCACTTGTTCTAATTTATCATGTAGATGTGACAGGTGGCGCAATACTTCTTAGGAAGAAATTTTTTGCAGTTGTAAGTTTCAAGAACACAAATCCAGATCCCAGCAGTCACCGAAACAGAAGATCCCATCCGTGAATAAGAACCCAAAAAGATAAGATAATGCTGTCATCCAAAAGTCAAATTAAATGTTGAGAGCTCAGCTGCAAAGTAGGCTTTGACCAGCTAATAGAGGCATATATCAAAAAGACTACATTCTAACAAAATAGACAAAGCCTTGAGAGTTTTCCATTATATATGCTGTTGAAAGAGGTCCAAAGATAGGTCAATCCATGTATTTACCAAGGACTTTATCATTAAAAAAGACCAAAATTTTCAAGCTTCCTATGAATAATACTCTTGCAATTATGAAGATAAATTCTCATTCCAGAGATACAAACTTTAAACGGCATGGTGACCCCATTAATATTATAATAAGAGGTAGTTCAGTCCATATAAATTGACATTAAGGAAAAGAGTAATCATATCGAACCATATGCTGGAGGATTGGCAATAATTGCATCAACTTCAAATGGAACTTTAGAGTCAGGATCAGGGTCCTTGCATGCAGGAAGCAAAGAGTATATGATTTCCTTTAATTGCTTTCTTTGGATAGGTATTTCTGATGGTTCTGATGGCAAGAATCCTTTGTTCTTGACCATATCTGCACAATAAATTAGAGATATATTCAAATATAAAGTTTTGGTGCATTTTTCATGGTGATATTCTAGATTAAGTTCAGAATAAATAAAGAACACCATGGAATCAAGATATCAATTGAGTATGTCCCGAAAAAACAAATTTCCAAGAAAAGAAGGTGTGAAAAGATCAACATACAGCAGTCCAGATCCCTAAAAGCCAATCAGAGCCACTGCTCTTTCCACTTTTCTCCATGTATTTGGTGTATTACAACAAGAAGCAAAGCCTTTAAAGGGAGGGGAGGGAGCACGAGCTTCATGGTAATCCTCGTTTTTGCTCTAGTAAAGTAACAACAGTAGTACTACATAGTTTCATGTCACTACTTTGACCGTGTTCAGTGCCTTGCAGTCATCTATATATCTTCTTATTCTGTCTTAATCACATATTGAATAATACAAACAAACCTTTGCTTTGTATAAATGTTTTTCTTGGATAAAATGAAAAAGAATAGGACTAGATATACTAAAGAATTTACTAAATCTCTAAAGATGAGAAGTCCTCATAAGTGAGTCAAAAAAAAAAAAAAAAAAAAAAAAAGCAATACATATACTAGCAGATGGCTGCTCCGCAATTCCTCGTCAACTCTTCTAAATTATAATTTTTATAATTGCGTGAAGCAGGGCCCATAGAGAGGCATAAAACACAAATGTTATCCCAAAGGAACACTTTTGAGGAAAAACTCACTCATTCGTCTACACAGCAAAGAGGCGATTGCACGTCTCATGCAGTATAGAACAATGCAAAAACATATAATTTCATTCCCAGTATTAAGAGCATAAAATTTCTATTTCTAGCATTAAGAATATTATAAGGAGATCATTTCCTTGTAGCACAGTTGTAAGAAAAGATAACTTTATAACTTCTCTATCATTCAAATTTCTCAAAAAATTGAAATCTTAATGGATCGAATGTTCCTACCAATTATAAAAATTACTAGTAGGAACTAAGCATAGATAACCGATAAAGTCAAGGGAAAGGGGAGAGTCCCCAAACCAAGAATCCTATACAAAAAGAACACAAGAACCATCAATCATTTTGAAAAGTACTAGAGGAAAAGAAAAAAAAAAGTCTCATATAAGGGCCACATTGAGAATCTCTCCATGACACATTGGCATTGCATCCACTTCATCAAAGACCATACTTGCTTTAGAAACCTTATGCTGTAAAGAATTGGTTTGTAAGGGATTTTGAAAGATATTTGCTTACCAGCGAAATGTTTTAGGATACCAAATTAGCAGCACCCAAACCACCCTCAAATTTAGGTTTTAATACATGCTCCTAACTTACCAAATGATCCCTTTACCAAACCCACTTCTCAACCAAAGAAATTCTCTTATCAATGTGTCAATCTTTTCAGCAACCCCCACAAGAATCTTAGAAAGTGAAAGAAAAAAGAAGGGAATCTTAGAAACAGATGCAAGGGCATCGGTAACACACCAACTGAAGAAAGAAAAGCAACATTCCAACATTCCACCCATCTAACCTCCTATTATATCAAACCATAGGATCCCAAAACTGAACATTTATGGTATTTCCCCCCAAAGTAACTCCTAAATAAGAAATAGGTCATTTCCCTTTCTAATAGTTGATACCGCTGCCAAGCTATCAAAGAATCTCACTCGCCACTTTTAGCCAACTGGGAATATAATGTTGCTTCATGGTCTCTCTCATAATCTTTTCAAATCTTCAACTGTTTATTAATTATACACAGATGGAGACTTAAATGGTTACTTGAAGTTTGTGCCTAGCACAGAGGTTGATGATTTTATGTCCATTACATACTCTAGCTTTGCATCTAAAGCATGTAAATAACAGATCATAAGGGCATGGGCATCGACCAAAATCTCTAAGATTTGGGATTCCTTGTGGTCTGCTGACTGCCAGGTTACACTCTCACTTTTCCTTCCCATGCTTGAGATTTGTAGCCATATATACCAGCTTTTACAGGAGTTGCAGGAAGTCTCTGGCTGTGGCCCACAGAACTGATCATGCTTGTTACATCTATCTTTCTTATCTAATATTTCCTAAGTCCCAATTTTCAACATTCGTTTGCATCCTGTATCTCCTTTTATATCAGCAACATCTTGCTAATTATGTACAACAGGGAGACCTCATCAGTTATACTGTTACAACTTTCAAAGGTACAAGCATGCTTTAATGATTCCATAATATATAACATATGGGATCATAGGCTATGCACTGCATGATATATTTGCTGAGGAAAAACAAAAACCAACTGAAAAGGCGCAAAGAATTAGAAACATTTTATTTTAACTTACAACCAGCAAGAACCTTCGGGTCTCCACCCAAAGGGAAGAACTCTAATCCAGCTGCTAAAACAAACTCTCTGAAATTAGCATGTGTAGCTAATCTGACTCGATGACCATGTTCCTGCGACCAAGGTCAGTCCATATCAATACACTGTCCATAATGGCTATTTAAGAATATGCAGCAACCTAAAATGATAATAAATTAGCTCAACAGATATTGCTAGAAAAAGTAGAGAGAGGAATATTTAAAGGAGGAAACAGAGAGAGAGAGAGAGACAGAATCAAACCTTTAAACATCTTCTGTTTCAACCTGTTAGCAGTTTAACAAGAATTTAGAACTACCAAAGTAGTCCAAGGAAATTATAAGGTTATAGACTCTGCAGATAGTGAGGGAGCCCATAATGGACATTGATTAAAGCCATCAATACAAATGATATAACCATAAAACAAATCTTGGAAAATCTTAGCATTTAATGATGTGTTGAAAATAGTCTTCGCATTTAATGTTGTATAAAAAATGTAAGTAGCTATTAGCATAGGAAATAGTCTTGCATAGAAAGCCGTCCTAGAGTTTAATGTCTTTCTGTAATTGTAAGGTGTATTAATTCCTTTAGTGTATACAAATACAAGTGTGCTTAGTGCTAATCATTCGAGCAATTCACAAAACCTTTCCTAAAGTTTTCTCTTGAGCTTTTCAAGCTGGTATCAGAGAAGGATTTGTCCAGCTCCTTCGTTGGTCTTGTGGGTCTACCATCTGGTCCAGCAGTACCCAAGTCCTTGTTTAATTATTCCAATTATCTCAGCACAGTAGTTTAGAATCCTCACACTATTCAATCGACTAGTCTCGATCCAACAAAATTGCCTTAACTAATCTAGTTCAGTACATTCAGTTGCATTCAGCAAATTAAACCTTCTCTTCATCTGAAGTTCTTATTTCTGTCCTCAATCCTGGGTCTTCTTTTTCTCAGACAAACTCAGCACAATCTTTTTCAGTTAACAGTCTTCTGGACCATCTTCCTTTGTCAAACTGGTTCTGTCTCCAGGTTTGAGATGCACCTTCTGTCAGGCCTTTGTCAGGCTATTTCAATTTGAGCTGCATCTTCTATTTTAGCTGGGCTTGAAGAAAGGGAAGGTTCAATCTCGTTTGAAAGGTCTGTATCTTCAGCCCCTATCTTCATCAAAGTTTCATGGGCAGAATATCAAGAATATCTTCAATTCCAGGCAGCCAAGCAGACACAGTCTCCTTCAGCAGCTGTTGCTTATAATGGTAAATCTACTTTATGTATCTCTCACGATAATTCAACTACTTGGATACTTGATTCCGCTGCCTCTGATCACATTATTGGTAAACATTCCTTATTCACCTGTTTATCTCCACCAAAATTTCCTCATGTCATTACTTTAGCAGATGGTTTTAAAGTTGGTGCCAAGGGAGTCGTTTATGTCTCACCTACTCCATCTATGCCTCTCAATTCAGCTTTATTTATCCTTGGATGTCCTTTTAATTTGATCTCTCTAAATCGGCTTATTTGTACTCTCAATTGCTCTTTAACTTTCACAACTGATTCTTTTGTTATTCAGATTGTGGTGTGGGTTGGATGATTGGTGTAGGACATGAATCACAAGGACTCTACTATCTCCAGTATATGTTGCCTCTGAATCTCCTAATCTTCTTCATCAACGTCTAGGTCATCCGAGTCTATTAAAACTTCAGCTCATGGTTCCAAGTCTTGAGAAATTAAAAATCTTTGCTTGTGAGCCATGTCGACTTGGAAAGCATACTCGAGCCTACTTTCCAAGTCAAGACAAAAGTCAGGTTGAGTCCCTTCTTTCTGTTATTCATTTTGATATATGGGTCCAAGTCGTGTCACTACTCCTTTGGGTTTCAAATATTTCATCACATTCATTGAAGAATTTTCTCGGTGCACTTTGGTATTTTTGATGAAAGAATGTTCTAAGTTGTTCTCTATCTTTACATCCTTCTATGCTGTAAATTTAAAATTTAAAATCCATTTGGCAAGACAATCAAAGTACTTCATAGTGATAGTGCAAAAGAATACTTTTCAAGGGATTTCTCTTCCTTTATGTCTTCTCATAGCATTCTACATCAATCCACTTGCCTCACACACCTCAACAAAATAGAATTGCTGAGTGAAAAATCCGACACTTAATATAACTGCTCGCACTCTCTTGTTGCATGGAAATATCCCTGTTCATTTTTGGGGGATGCTCTTTTGACTGCTTATCATTTAATAAATTGCATGTCTTCCTCTTCCCTTAACAATAAGGTTCCACATTCCATATTACTTCCTAGTGAGCCACTATTTCATGTCTCTCCTTTGTCCTTAGTTTAACTTGCTTTGTTCATGACCTCTCTCCTAGATTGGTCAAACTCTCTGCTCGTGCTATTAAATGTGTTCTTCTAGGGTATTCCAGACTGCAGAAAGAATATCAATGCCATTCTCCTACCACAAATCGTTTCTATATGTGTGCAGATGTCACATTCTTTGAGGAGACTCCATATTTTTCTCCATCTTTAGTTGAGTCTAAGTCTATTTCTCAGGTTTTACTTGTTCCAATTTTTTCTCCACCTCTTTCTTCAATATGTACCATCGCTACCCTCTCCAGAAAATTCTCTGAGGCTCCTGAAATACCTTGTCCTCCACCATCTTCACAACCTCTTATCACATATCAGCACTGATTGCAATTTTTTTTGTTGTGCGTCAGAGACAATTGCACTATCTCAAGAATCATGTCCTACCACATCAACTTCTCTCACCATGGATGTGCCTGAAGTGAACATGATTTGCCTATTGCTCTCTGAAAAGTTATCAGATCTATTAGGAACCATCACCCAATTTATTATTTCTTGAGTTTCCATCATTTATCTCCATCATATTTTGCATTTGTCTCATATTTTGCATTTATCTCATCTTTGTCTTCTATTTATATTCCTAAAAATACATTCAGTGATGAATTTGGAAGAATTTATTCATATTTTACTGAATAGACATACTTACAAATGTATACAAAGTCTTCCCCAAAGATTATGAAGCTAAATCATAGCAGAAAAATAAAACAACTAATTGACTATATTGATTACCTAGACTTTTTATAGAAATAAAATAAAGACACAATCAAAGACATAATAGGCAATAAAATAAATCTTGAGATTCCAACACTCCCCCACAAGCTGGTGAATGGATGTCGTTCATTCCCAGCTTGTGAGTTTTTGTCTTCAAATGATCAAGATAGGCATCCTTTAGTTAATACATCTGCTACTTGTTGCTCTGATAGAATATAAACTGTGTACTGAGTATGCCAGCTTCAAACTTATGAACTGTCTGTCCTCTTCCATATGTTTGGTCCTCTCATGTTGTATCATGTTGTACTGGAATGTGAACTATGCTAATTGTAGATTTGTTATCACAAAATAACTTCATATTTTGATTTCTCTGTATTTGTAAATCATGCAATACTATCTTCAACCGAAGTAACTCACAAATTCCAAGAGCCATAGCTCTGAATTCTGCTTCTGCACGGGACCGCACTACCACCCCTTATTTTTTACATCTCCAAGTGACTAGATTGCCACCTTGGGAGACACAATAGCCTGAGATTGACCTTATGTGAGTCAAGGAACCAACATAATCTTCATCGGTGTAGGCTTCAACATTTGACTCCTTATTTGCTTGAAATAGAATGCCTCTTCCAGGTGTACCTTTCACGTAGTGTAAAATCCTTTCTACAGCTTGCATATGCTCTTTATATTGATCATGCATGAACTGACTGACAACACTTACAGCAAAGGTGATGTGTGGTCTGGTGAGAGATAGGAAAATCAGCTTGCCTACAAGTTGCTGATATCTCCCTCTTTCAACAGAACTCTTTACTTCCTTTCTCTTTCAACTGATAGTTTTGCTCAATAGGTGTACCAGCAACCTTGCTCCTGAGTGTTTCAGTTTCCTTCAAAAGGTCCAGGATATATTTTCTTTGAAACAAGAAAATACCTATTGAATAAGCAACTTCAATGCCAAGGAAGTACCTCAATCTCCAAGGTCTTTGATCTCACGAGCCAATTTCTCTTTCATCGTGTCTCTATCAACAACATCATTTCTTGTCACAATTATATCAACATACACATCGTGTCTCTATCTACAACATCATTTCTTGTCACAATTATATCAACATACACAGGGGGGCAACCAGTTTCCCTTAACTTGAGTGCTTAAAGAACAAAGTACGATCCCCTCTACTCTCCATATAACCCATGTGTCTCATTGCCTTTGTAAATATTTCAAAGTAGGTCCTTGGAGATTGTTTCAAGCCATACAATGCCTTCCTTAATCTGCAAACTTTATTTGTGCTATATTAATTATATGTACTATCGTTCAAAATTTTGACTTGAAATGAAGTGAAACAGACCATTCCTTTTTCTATTGTCATTCATCTCCCGGTAAATGTGTTTATCTACCAATATATGTTGATGATATTGTTATTATAGGCAATGATCGTGAAAAGATCACCCCCCCCCCCCAAAAAAAAAAAACCTTTTGTACAATCATTTTCCAAATCAAGGTTTTGGGGTAAGCTGAAATAATTTCTTGGCATTGAGGTCACACAATCAAGACAAGGCATTTATCAAAAAGGAAGTATGAGATGGGACATCCTCAAAAAAACTGGTATAATGGACTATAGACATGCTCATAGTCCAATGGATCCAAATAGTAAATTGTTACGTGAACAGGGTAGTAGGTATTGAAGATTGGTAGGGAAACTCAAGTACCTCACTATCACCAGACCAGACATTTCTTTTGCTGCAAGGGTAACAAGTCAATTCCTGCAATCTCCATATACTAGTCATTGGGACAATGTTGTATGGATTCTAAGTTATATTAAGCAAACACAGGGCCATATTGATCCACAATCTACATCTAGATATTGTATCTTCGTTGGAGGTAATCTTGTCTCTTGGAAGAGCAAGAAACAGAACCTTGTTGCTCGGTCTAGTGCTGAAGTAGAATATCAAGCTATGGCTTCCACTGCTTTCGAACTCAAATGGGTAAAACTATTATTTCAAGAATTGAAGTTCGGATACATTCAAGAAACAGTGTTATGTTGTGATAATCAATCAGCTCAGCACATAGCCTCCTACCGAGTTTTTCATGAAATAACTAAACATATAGAGAATGATTGCCACTTTGCTCAAGAGAAATTTATTTCCAAGGAAATTGTCACCGAATCCTTTTAGTTCAAATGACCAACCAGTAAACATCTTTACAAAGCCTCTAGAGGACCCCGAAATTACTATATTTATAACAAGCTTGGAGCTTGAGGAGGGAAAATTGGAAATAGTCTTATCAGGAAATAATCTTATCATTTAATATTGTGTTGGAAATAGTCTTAGCATTTAATATTGTGTTGGAGGAGTTATTAGCATAGGAACTAGTTGCATAGAAAATTGTCCTAGAGTATAATTTCAAGCAATTCACAAAACCTTTCCTATTGTTTTCTTCCATTTTTCGAGTCCCGCATAGCTACATGCAAGTGTCAAAAAAAATGATGTGGTTAAAGAGATTATATCAACCAAAGTGGTGCACGATGCATGAAAAGAATACACATCAAAGCAACCAACAAACAGAACAACCTCGAAACATAAACATATAACATTTGATGCCTTCAACAAAGGAAAATACATCTAACCTGCAAATGCTTTCCAATTGCAACAAATGGCTGTACATCACCACGAGTTCCAACAATCAGCATAACAATTTGTAGTGGGGGTATCCCTTGGATTCTTATTGTGTCAAGTTCTCCTATATCAGAAATTCCATTCTCAGCTACTTCAGGAGCACCACCAATCGTATCAGGCTTGATGTTTGCTGGAACTTCAAACTGCACAGTTCCATTATCTTTAACTGTAGCAATTCGTCTCAACCATCTAAGCTGCATTATTAAAATTAGTTATTGCAAATTCAAATCAGTATCACCTTTTATAAAAATGTAACATGTACTTATTTTAGTGGAAACAATGGTTTCTACAGAAGGAAGTTCCAACTGCAAACCAATCAAATCTTATGTCACCATTAATAGATGTATGAAACCATGAAAAAAATTGAACACAAAGAAAATGACAGAAGGCAGATAGAAAGATTTCCCTTACACCCTCCACCGATTGCCTTGTAATTCATTATATGAACTAGAGAACCTTAGATCCTCCTAACAATTACTGATTCCATAAAACCATGCATTAAAGAAAATATTGCAAGCCCAATGGAATCACTATTTAGCTAACACTTAATTTCTCTTATAAAACAGATTCCTGGGGCAATTTCACTTTTATTAGTACAAGTTCCTTCAATGTGGTCATTAATGGTATTGGGATCTAGCAGTGATGTGTGATGGAAATCACAATTTCAGACCAAAAAACTTTTACATACTATAGGTGATGTTATGATGTTAACAGCCATTATAACTACTGTAATGGTTGCAATTGCAGATGTTAATATTGTTCCTCAAGCAATAGTTTGACTCTTTTATGCTGACTCATAGTAACTTTAACACTTGAGGCTGTGCAGAGGTAATGGGAAGAAAAACTTAGTTTCAATGACCTTTGGTGCTAGATCACCAATAGTAGAGGTTGTTGTGGCACTTGTACTTGGCATGGTTGATTGTCATTTGATTGCCTAGGGATTCAATAACAAGAAATTATGACAGTCTGTCAGCGTGGTTTCAACATGCTTGCTGCTTTTGTGAACATGGTCAAAGTGACAAATTTCGATGAACAAGAAGGTCTTATCAACAAACAAGGTTATCTATATAGTTCAAGGAAAGTTGAACCTGATACACGTCTTGGAACACTCGAGCATCTTCTGTAGCCAAAGCTATACCTAAAATGTAAAGAGAGTTTCTGAAGCCATGCAAAATTTTGAACAGATGACTTCAGTATTCCTACAGTATAGAAACATGCATCTTCGGTGTCTAAGTTTTCATTTATCTCATGTCCATGAAAGAAAAAACAAAAGGTTCAGTAAATCTCTACCTAAATTAGCCATATTCCTTACTCCTGATCTCTTCTTAAAAGCTACTCAGTAGAAGTAATGGAACTTAATCAAGAGGTTAACAATACATCCTTTAACTCACCCTTTATCTCTACTGAGGTCTTCCTAAGACAAATTGATTTTCTCATTGAAGAAATGATGTACGAAGACCTTAAAGGATTTTCCAGGATGCAAGATTTAGAGGTTGTGGGCTGTATTTAATGTCTAAAGGGAATGACACTCATGAACCAACTTTTCTCATTGAAGAAATGATGTAGGAAGACCTTAAAGGATTTTCCAGGATGCAAGAGTTAGAGGTTGTGGGCTGTATTTAATGACTAAAGGGAATTATGCTCATGAACCAATCAATAGAGTTTTCTGCAGATTAAGCATGCAGCATGATAAAAAGTAGCAATAATGAAAAGAAATCGAAAGCTTAAGGCTCATTCAAGAAGAAGAAAATATCATTTAAAGGAACAAGAAAGTGCAACCCAAGAAAATGAAATTTAATATGCAAAGAGGAAGACCAAGTTGAGAGAGAGAGTACAGTGTCTTTCTAAGATTACATCCAGCAAGATGCTTAGCTCACTACATCCTTAATGAGAAGACTTCACCAAATTACGCTTTGTTAGTTGCGGCATCATTATGGACATCTTTTGATCAACATAATTCACACATTGACCTCTGGATTTCCATAATGTTACCTTTTGAGGATCTTAATCATATGTTCCTTCACAAGGAATAAATTCCACCATACATCTTTCTCTATATAGCATGGACACTCCAAAACACACCATGAACCAGTGTCCAATACAAGTTATAAGGGCCTAAAAACACTCCAAAACACACTTTTGGGACATATGCAGTGTATACAATGGGATTCTTTTTATTAATCTTCTACCAAAAATATGTTGTAAATTGATCAACAACTGCTAATATGAGCCAAATGTTCTAAATCATGAAGCCTGTGAATGTCAAGATCTGAGGATGCAAATTAGAATATAAAATTATAAAGAGTCAGCATGAATGCATGACAAGAAGCAGAACTTTGAAAAGGATAACCAGTTTAAATGCAAATACATGCACGAAGACATGGGTTAAGCTATCATTCTATATATATATATGAAGTAAACCATCCCTATCCAGAAGCAAAGAAACAAGGAATCAAGTACTTTATCATCATAAGAAGAAAGCATTACAATTTTTTGCTAGACCTTCTTCTTGAAAGGAACTTTCTCGTCATAAATTTTTGCTGCCAATAAGCGAAGGGCTTTAATCTGCCTTGCCACCTGAACTGAAGTTAATTCTGATCTACCAGACTTTGATGTTTCGCCTGGCTCAGTGCTCAATTTAGGTGGATCTCTTTCAACAAGTCCTAAGTACATTGGTCACAGAAAGAAAGTAGCATTTTGTTATATGTGCTAGAAACCCCAAAAATATGAGAAAAAGAAAGGCCAAAAAGTATTATAAATAAGTTCTGCTCTTTCTAAATTACTATACATAACTACATGCATCAGGGCATGGGCATCCACAGCAATGAGAGGATAAAACTTTCCATAACCATCATCCTTTTTGGTAATAGCAAAACAATCTGAAAATTATCCATGCATTGACAGCCAGTTTATTAAATCAGTTCCTTAGCAGGAAGATAGAGCTAAGACAGTCAATCTCTCACTATCCAGAAAGACTGACAATATCTCTTCCTATCCAAAATGATATGGATCAACCACATGTAATGTTACTTTCGTTTTGATAACCAGTGATTGTATATGAAAAGAGGACTTGGTAATAGATTGCAAGCTATTATGACTTCTTTCACTGCAGTACCCTTGGACTCCTAAGCATTTGTGCAGTTTCTGTGGCGCCATAAACCTCAATCCTGTCACTAGTTTTTAAAAATCCATAATTTGAACTGTTGCTTATATCTTCCTGCAACTTGCCCTCAAATAAAATAACTTCTTTGCCTTCCAAGTCAGTTGTTGTTTCTAATAAAATATCTTCATAATATATAAATATCATTTCCTCTTCAATTATAAAAATAGACACCAAGAAGATGCCTTGGCTCCTATGGAAATCCTAGCTCCACCATCAAAGGTACCCCTAGTTAATTTTCCTGTTAAAGTATTTAAGTACTCAAATCCAATACCGTTAAATACCCAAGTAAGCAGTGTCCCTTTCCATAGCATATCAACCATTGTTTTGCCTCTCTCATACATGTATCATCTTCATATCCCCATTTTTTTTTCTGACACTGTGGCTCTCCTTGGAATTTCCTAGGACGGGATAAGTATTTCTTCTAGAGCTCATGTCTTTACATGCAAGTAGAAAGTTGAATCTACCATTTTATTCATTATTTGGTGGCAAGCAACATTTGGGATAAGCTTTTAGGCATCATTTTAGGAATTTGTGTATGAATGTAATTCTGCTATGATAGCTACAATATGGTCCATTTCAAATGTTTGAATTTTAATAGCCAAGAAATTGTTACACCTCCATAAGGAGTTTTTGGGTTTCTCTTTTGACTTAGCTACCAGCACTTTTATAAGTATATCCTTCCAAGATGAAAAAAGTGCTCGAAGAGGGCTTTAATTTTATGCCTTTTAGGTTAACTTTTCCTGTTAATCCAAATGCAATTAAGCCATGATCTATCCCTACCCCATATTAACCCCACCCCACCCTCCCCCCTCCCCCCCCCCCCAAAAAAAAAAATCCCCTACCAGCACCATTTGATTCTAGAACCTCATAACACCAACTCAAGGGTATTGTAGGTTGCTTTTCCTACAGGTTTCTCCTCCAATATGCTGTTACTATTTCTCCTGTCTAATAAAATTCACTTCTCTTTTCTCTCAAAAAAAGGCTACTAATAGCTGCTTCATAATTGAGACGTTGAAATTGTCACGCATGCCTATTCTAGTTATTTGAAGCAGACTCCAGTTGTTACAGTGTTGCATAATACACAGTTCGTCACACTACGTCATACGACTTCGGGTATGGGGGTATGGTAAATTTGATAATCCACAATATGGCGGTGGTATGTTTAGTGGGTATGCATTTTTGGTTTGTGGTACAATATATTTTTGTGTTACTTAATTCACTCGAATTTATCTACACAAAAATTATGCATTAAAAAGATGTTTTATTTTAAGAAAGTGAAAGCTCAAAGGTGTTTGTTTCAAAAAGATGTTTGCTACTGAAAATATCTTTTTAAATACAAAAATTTAACCATAACCAGTCACTTAATTACTTGTCTTAGAAGATATTCTATTTTAAAAAAGTGAAAGGTGAAAGATTTTTGTTTTAAGAAAGTGAAAGGTCACTTGATTATTCTATTAATAAAACTATAAATTAGAAGCACAAAAGGCCAAGATAAAAATGACAAAAAATAATTGTTCTTTTTAGCATCTCGACTCTTGACAGTTCCACTCTCATCACGTCTCTTCTTTTTCATCAATGATCCCTCCAACTCCATCTTGATATCATTATTATCCTTCAAATACCCTTAAAAGCCTGCAGCCACCAATTCCATCACCTGCTGCCAGAAATCAAGCATAGCTGCCATTGAGCTCCAATCATCATGTGTAAGAGTAATTCTTTTATTTTTCTCTCAACTCCGTTCATTTTTCAACTCTTACCTTAATTTTGTGTCCATTTTGATCTTTCCAATTGAGAAAGATGGCTTCACCGTTCCAGTGCGCTTGGGGTCACACTTACCTGAACGGAGATTGTGGGGGACGGAGATTGTCGGGAGGGGTAAATTAAGTAACATGTATAACAATAATAAATATATCAAAAAAGGTCAAATATCACTATACCAAATCTCTGACATAGTTTTATTAGTTCAAAATTTTTGTTAAGCCAAGTCACATCAAACTCCATATGCTTAAACTTTTTTTTTGGGGATGCATCTAGCGTTAGTTGATATAGAAACACGATTGAAACTTAATTGGCAGGCAAGACTCTAGAGAAGGCGAAATAATCCCTAATTATCCTTACATCAATTTAATTTGCAATAGCAACCAAGCACACGATACAAAATTTAAAGTGAAATGAAATTTATGCAAGCTAGGAAGAACACGAACAGATGATCCGAAACATGAATAATCGGATGAATAGTACAGAAAGAAGTTAGCAGTGCCAACCTGAAGAAGAAGTAGGTCCGGTATTATCAACAATCTTCACAACTCCTATTTCACTATCGCCATTTTCATCATCAATCGGTACTTCACAATCAACAAAAGCCTCCACGGAAGCATCTGACGAACTCCGATCAGAATCATGATCGCAGTTATGAAAATAATTCTGAATACTTGGACGATCCCCTTGCCAAGACGATGTCTCCTCCATTATTGATTCAAAAGACCTCTCTCTCTCTCTCTATATATATATATAGGGGTTAGACCTAGACCTATAGGAACTCAATTTCTATAGAGAGAGAGAATCCAAGGGCAGAGCAGTTTTGAGGGTTGGGGAAACAAAAAGAATTAAACAAAGAAAGCGAAAGGCTTTACAGGGATACAGAAAGCGAATATGCCATTTTTGTGTAGAGAGAGAGAGATAGCTGGTAAAGTTTTTGCCGGAAAGAGAAAATCGAAAACGAAATTGGAATATTATCAGGTGGCGGTTTTCTTTGCTTGGGGGAAGAATTTATTTGTCATTTGCTACGGGAGTTTGCTTGACTGTTACGCTGGACGAGCGAATTAAATGTTGAGGCGTTGTAGTAGGTTTGCCAGATTTGGTGACGTGGAGACTTTTGACTGGTTATAGGGTGTCAGTGCAAGGAGAGTAATTGTACCTGAGAGTTGATGGGTAGATGGTGTCCGTTGGACTTGGAGGAGAATGGAAATTTGAATTTTTTGGGAAGGCGGTGCCGGGTGGTAGTGACACGTGAGGAGGAGAGCTAGGAAGGTGTAGGCGCGTGTGATGAAGACCAAAATAAAAAGAGCCGGTTTTTTTTTCTTTTTTTTTTTTTTCCTTCATGGGATGAATATCGAAAACACATATTAGAAAAATTTTGAAAAATTCATTTAAATAAAAATTCTTTACAACTTGAATCAATAATAAATCATACAATGAAAGTAAATAAAAATTTATAAATATAGAAAAATAGATTAAAATAACAATATAAATATTTAATTTAATTTAATTTTGGAATTATGTGGATCAGATTTTTGATCTTACAAGGGCAAAGGCCTGACTGGAACGAACCCAAACCGAACAAAGGCACCCAAGCTCCAAAATGGAAACATTACCTAAAACAAACCTACCTTACACCATCATGAGTGTTACAAATATATTGAAAACAAAAGCCACAACATCAAAACCCAACCTTGAGCTGCTGGCATTGAATACCGCCAATTCCATAGATAGAATAGTTTTTGGAAGAACCCTTGGGTCATTGCAGATTTCAAAATGACCCAACTCGGAGTGGTTTGAGTTCTCTCCTTGCTTGAAGCTACGTCGGCTCCTGCATAATTTTTCCAATGTTGAAGCTACAAACAATAAAAAAGATAAAAGTAATAATATAAATATTTAATTTAATAACCATTATCAACAGTTCAAAAAATCATTAACAAGTTCTTGACTCAAAGATTAAAATCGGAAAAGTATTTAAAGATCCAATTCCTATTTCTTAACATGAAAATAGCCAGGAATTAGGTGTTTCTAATTCAAACTATTGGTTCAAACACAATTATTAATTTAGCTATTGCTATATAACTACTGTTGTGTGGTGGCCTTTTACCAATTAAGTGTCCGTTTGGCATGACTTTTTTTTTTTTTTCCTTCTTCTTATAAGAAAAAATAGAAATGAATAATTTTTGAAATAAAATTAAAAGTTATTTAGTATTTTTATTTTAAAAAATAAACTAATTTCATAACTTTTGAAATAAAGTTAAAAATTAAAATTAAAGAGTAAGAGTTTAGATCTGAAGAAATGAGGGTAAATGATTTATGGTATATGTATATTCGAAATTTTATATCCTTCAAATGAGGATATAAATGGAATAAAAAAAATATAATTCCTAAAAAATTGGCGTATAAAAAATAAGAAGAATAAAAAATTTATCTTAGGAGTTTTTTCTTAAAAGATATTTTTTTATTTTTATTTACATAAAAAAAGTCACTTTTAAGGAGAAGAGAATTTATTTGATAGGGTTTCTTCTTATAAGAAAAAAAGAAACTTGAAAAAATCCCTACCAAACGGACACTAAAGCTATTGCTTTCATTTCATGGCTGGCATTGGTGTGACTGCAATCACTTTAATTAGTTTAAAAACTTTAAAATTTTAAATTTTAAATTCAAATCGATATATTTCAATAAATACAAATTTTAAATTTCAAATATTAAACACCCCTTATTCCTTTCTTTTCTCATCTAAATCAATACTCAATTTCTTTCTATATTCTCTCAATCTTTTTAACTTTCTCCCAAACTCTTATTCTCAGCTTCTCACCAAATTACTAATGCCTTAATTGTTATGCATATAATAGATATTGCATTAATTATATCTTGTTATAATTTCATATTTTTCATTTATTAAGTAATGATAAATGATAAACAACGCAATAGTAGAGTTACTTTTTTTATGATTTCGAGATCACAGGTTTGATACGTAGAAATAGACTCTTTGCAGAATGTAAGGGGAAGACTGGGAACGTATATGTCCACCATTTCCCTATCTATGTACTAAACCGAAAACCGAAGAGCACTTTCTACATCAAGTGAGTCCTTTTAGTGATAAATGGTAAAAAATATGAGCAACCGTAAGGGTAAAATGGTGCAACTTCAATTTGATCCAAATTTTTTAGGAAAAATGATCACAATGTCTCCATCCGGACAGCCATTTGAAGGCACTGGCTATCTCGAACGAGATCGTGATGAGAATAGGTTAAATCCAAAATTTGCCTCCACATTCAACTAAAGAAAGCCTATGCCTCCCATGGTGAAGCCCAAAATTATGAAAGAAAAGGAAGGGAGTTAAAATATGACATTTTCAAAATACATTATACAAGAGCTCAATTTGGATTCGGCTAGTCTATGACTAATTGCAAGTATTGTACAAAGTCATACAAATTGATGAAGAGGTGTAGTGGCTATGGATTGCTAATAAAGTATATGAAAACGAAATATCCAACTTAATGGGCATCAATAAAAATCAATCCACAACAACACGTGGCATAAAAAGACTAAGGCATGCAAGAATTACGTGATTTTTTTTCATATTTAGAGTGATTTTTTTTCATCATAAGAGGAATTGAATACCGAATCACAGGATCGAGAAAATAGCGCTATTATCACTGGACTATCCTCTTAGGGACGATATTTAGATTGATCGTTGGCAACCATATTCAAATATGGGTATTACTTGCCACTAGATAGATAACAGTTGGAATATTCAAAAAATTATTCTTACATTTATATTATTCGATGAATCACACAATGCAAACAATATTTGTCGAATGATTATAATGGTTCTAGAGAAATTTAATCTGTTACGAAAAGTATTTTTTCTATCTTTGTATCTATCGATAGTTTTGCTAATTTATATGAACCAACTTTTGGTATTAGTTTTTTCATATTAGATATATGTGTCATGTTTCAAATTATGTGTAAAAGATGGTTTACAAAAACCTAATACACATTTAACCCATATTAAAAGCACTTTGACTTATTCATGAAAAAATAAAAAAGTTTTGAAAGAGTAGAAACAATTTTGCCTAACTAATAGAATGTGGTCAAGAAAATTTTCCCATGATGTTCCATATCAATGAAATTCAATATTTTTTTTTTGTACAAGAAGATGCAGCCAATAGAGATCAAATCGGAAAAAGAAGAATGAAAGTGAAGAGACTCTATTGCTTGAGCTGTCCCCGAGGGACATTCAACATATAAATTATTGCATTCATCTTTTTCATATAGTCATCTTTTATGTACGTTTTCTTTTTGGGTACATAGGAGACTCGATCTCGAGACCTTTTACAAAGGAGAGAGCGGATGGTTCCACTTAAACTATAGTTCATTGGCTACATTTTTTTGTTTCTTTTCTAATAGTATAGTAAACTTGCATTTATTTTCACGGCGTTGGAGTTTTTATGAAAAAAATATTAAAATTCTTTTATGATACCACTGTTAACTTATCTAGTATTTATTACCCAATTAATTATTTATTTAGTTGTAATGGAATCAATGGCAAAACTACATATACATGAGGGTGACCAATTGGTTACACTAGACAAAAATTATTCTATTAATTTTTATATATCAAATAAATATTGTCTCTATTCAATTTGGAATATTACGCCTACTAAAATTACAGTTGACCCACTAAAATCATCATTTTGAAAATATTTTGCTCCCATTGCTATTGGATCCTGGATCCACCACTGAATGGAATGTTTTAACGTTGTCCAAACGTTTGTAGATACAATATTGGTGCAGTTCACATTCTTGGAAATATAGAGATAATGATTTATTCCATGCTTGCATTAATGAAATGCAGTTAACATGGAATAAATACCTTTTTTATATACCACTTATTAATTTAGTTGCTATTATTTTTGAACCACATATGAAATTAGATGGATTAATTGAATTTTAAATGTATATTATGATGTCTTGAATGATGGATTTGTGGATATTGTCAATATAAATACAATGTTAGAAGCAAAATATTAGAATTATTTATTAAATATAGTGAACTGTATAATATTTCAACTTTTCAATCTACCATGCCAACTAACACAACTAAATCTTGAGATAAAGTTCTACAATATTTACAAAAATTCAGAAAACGAACGAGGGCTTTTAGGTATGTTTACTAAAGTTGATTCATATCAAGTGACCACTTATGAGATTGATGACATAGATGCAGAAAAATTCGACAATTTTTGTATTGATGGAAAGATCATAATTTAATTTCCAATTTTATCATTAATTGCTAAAGAAATTACGATCGTTCCGTGAGGACGATTGTAGTATAGCAGTCATTTACGGTGTGTTTGGCAAAGACATGAGAAATGAAGGTAAAAGAAAGTATGAGAAAGGAAGGGAAAGAATGAGAAATGGAGATAAAATTAAAAATTACGTTTGGTAACAAAATATGTGATGGAAAAGGGAGAGAAATGATAGTAAAATAAAAAATCATGTTTGGTTAGATGAGGGAAAGAAAGGGAATATAATAAAAAAATACACAAATTTATTATTTTATCCTTTTCGTTTTTATTAGAGTTTTAAAATAAAAGGTATAAAAGCAAATTTAGTATTTATTATTTTAAAAGGGAATCTCTTCCTTCTAAAACCTACCGATTTGATGGTATTAAAAAATTGGGTTTAGAGGGGTTCATAGAAACCCTCCCTTTTCCTCCTATCTAATTAATTATTTTGTCAAATGTTGGTAGATTCTTTAGAATCCCTCCCTTTTCTTCCCTTTTCCACCCAAATCCTCCGTCCAAACACACTGTTAGTGTTTGTTACCTAATATTAGATGAATATTACTCCAAGTTGACATCGGTAAATTTTGAGACCCAAACATGTAATCAAGACTTGGTTAGAGCAGAGTATTAACAACAAGAAGAAGATGTCCTATTAAGTCAGTTTGATAACTCCAAAGAGGAACATCCGACAGTAATATAGGGGGAGAGGATGATGATTGAGCTATTGTGAGGTAAAATGGGTAAAAGAGTAAGCGAACTATATGGGTTTTGGTTCCTCTACACTCGATAAGGATATATATAGACAGTTAAATATTTGAAAACAAAAAATGAGTTCAAACTCTTCCTCCTTTCTTTTTATTATTTTATTTACTTATTTTTATTTTCTATGATTCCAATTCTAGAACCAAAATCGGAATCAAAACCGTTTGAAACCAAAATTAGAACTAGAATCGACAGTTCCAAAATTGGCATTGAAATTGTCCCTTAAAGGTTCAGTTCCAATTCCTCTTAATTAAGAACCGAGAATCGACATTTCTAGAATTGAGACCACATCTACCTTAACCTAAAGCAAAAGTTAATAGCCGACTGATAAAATTGTACACTTTATTATATATAGCATATAACTTGTGAGACTCTTGCTAATCAAGGATAGTTTTCTTTGATCATCCGATGAGATCCAAATTCAATATTAGTTATTGCATCCGACTAGCACTAAAAATGAGCAAAATACGGCTAAAACCATTAACCACACCGCTAACCACAAAAATGGTTAACGATTAGTGGTTAATGTGATTATCGTTATGTTGTGATTATATCATAATAACTTTTTGGTTAACAATATTGGTTAATATAATAGAAAAAATTTTTGTGACTATAGCTATTAACTCAATAGATATATAATATAAAAAATTATATATTATATATAAAATTAACACAATATTATACATCACATATTATATATATATAATATAAAATTTTTTATTTATATATGTAACATATAATTATAAAACATGCAAATTTGATTAATGACTATATGAATGAAAACTAAACTAAGCTTGACAATACACAATAAGACTTTGAGACTTTGAGAGTTTCAAAAGCCAAAAGCCTACATGTGGATTTGTCCGTATGTCGTCACCAACCTACACACAAACCAATAGTCTCTAGCCATCTCATGGCTTTCATCATCTTTGTTTTCTCTCAATTTAGTTGCTTTCACTCTCAAAAAGCAAACAGGGCGAAATAAACTTGACAAGTGAAAACATATTTATATGAATCTGTAATAAGCTCGAGAGAAATCTGCCTTTTAAGTAAGTTAAATTTGGGTATTTTTTTCAATTTTTGCTTGATATTTGCCCCTATGAAGTTGATTAAAAGACTACTACAACAACAATCTGAGTCTTAATTTTAAATTTTAGAGTCGACTGTTTAAGAAATAAATATAGAATACAAAACCAAATTTTGGAGTTGACTGTTTCAGTAGTTATTCTATAACTTTTGAACAAATAATTTTTTTTTTTCATTTTAACATTAGATTGATTAAAAATTATCTATTCTGGGAAATGAGTGAGATTATTAGATGTAGAAGTTTTGTTATTGTTTTATCTTAATTTATGAATTTGATTATGTGTTATTGTTTTAATAGATGGAAGGTTCATTAAATTGGCAACCTTCAACCCCAAAAACCAATGCTCTTGCTAGAACAAATACACCTACCACTACCGCATCAGATACCCAACTACTTGGCAAAAGGAAGAACAAGACCAAGAAACAGTCAATGGTGTGAGATCATTTCACTATATTGGATAATCAAATTAGTGAGGCAAGAAATCGATGCAATTGAACATTTTATGTCAACTGCATGTTCTTGTTTTCACATCTACTTATGTTGGACTATAAGTAGAGATTGTTATCAACTTTATTTGGATGAGAAGTTGAAATTGATTAAATGCTCATCTAGTAGAATATGTATTACAAGTGATACTTGCACTTCTATACAAAGAATTAATTATTTGTGTCTCAGCTTATTTTATTGATAATGATTGGAATTTGCACAAAAGAATATTAGATTTTTGTCTTTGTAAGGATATTGGGATGATTATTGAGAAATGTTTGCTTGATTGGGAAATAGATAGAGTTTTTAGTATCATGGTTGACAATACTAGTTCTAATGACACTGTCATTGAATAATTGAAGAGTAAGTTGAAAAATTGGGGTACAACAATTTTGGAAAGAAAATATCGTGAGGTGTTTTGCATATATTGTTAACCTTGTTGTACAAAATGGTTTAAAAGAGAAATAAGTTAATAAATCAATTGAACATGTGAAGATGGTAATAAGATTTGCTAGGCAGTCACTTGCAACGTTGAAGAAAATCAAACAATGTTTGGAAATTGAAAATGTTGAAAGCAAAAATTTGTTGTGTTTGGATATCCTAACTAGGTGTAACTCTATCTACTTTATAATGGATACAACTCAAAAATTTGAAAGGGGTTTTGAAATATTTGGTGGGCTTGAGTCTTTTTATAAAATAGATTCGCAAGAAGGGATTGTGTTTCCAAGTATTGAAGATTGGGCAAATATTAGATGTTTTGTAACTTTCTTAAAACATTTTTATGGTTTTACTTTAATGAGTTTTTAGGATATTGTGTATACAGCAACCATAGTCACTTGCTTTTGATCCCCATTAGGGGAAAACTAGTAATAGATCCTAATGAGACCACTCAGACTAATGGTACTGTGTTAGAGAGCGGTTTAGCAAGATAAATGATAGCTATGAGTACTATAATAGGGGATATTCAGAGGATTTCAAAGGGACTTGCTTCATTACGCCCCCAAACTAGTACCTTTACTGCTTCAGGGCAATTAGGATCAACTAGATCAGATTCACATAGGCCAATTAAGAATGGAGATAGAAGCACAAATGGCTCTAATGCTAGATCTAGGAGTCACAACATCAGGGGTTCAGAGGGCCGATCTAGCGAGCCTCGGGGCAAAGATATTAGTATAGGGGATAGAGAGATGGCCTTAGCCCCAACAGTCAAATTAAACCACCTCCAAGGATTTCTCTCTCCAATCACGAGTTAGCTTTATATTTTGCAAAGTTTAACTAGTTTGTTTATTGAGAAGAGCTAGACCCATAAATGGTAAAGCAATGGTTTACAAGGATGCAACGTACTTTCTCTAAGTTTGTGCCACCATAGTACTATCAGGTTAGACTTAAAATTATGTTCCTACAGGGAGCCGCCTACCCATTGGATGTCGAATTGAGGGTTGGCTTTGAGAGTGACATTCACAAGGTCACTTGGCAAAGATTTTTGCCTTAATCAAGAGATAATTCATTCCCGAGAGCCTCGAGGACAAGATGCTAAAGAGGTTCTTGGATTTGACTTATGATTGCAGATTTGTAACATGATATGATGATGAGTTCACTCATCTTTCTATATATGCATGGGAATTTGTTGTCGCAAAATGCCAAGAGAGCTAAATGCCTTCTTAGAGGTTTGAGACCCTATTTTCGATAGGTCTTAGTGACACTTAGGGATGCCATATATGCTGACTTGGCTGAGACGACCAAGAATACAGAGGCGGTTGACAATACTCACCTAGATTCTCAGTGAGGGAAGAGATCGGCATCAGATTAGTTTACGAGTAAGAAAAATCTACCCAAAAAGGGCAAATTCAAGCAGCGGTAGATTTCAAGTCTAGGTACAAATTAGAGGCCATCTTGTATTATTTGTGGTAGATCTCACTCTAGGGTCTGCAAATTTGGGTTGGATGTATGCTATATATGTGATCAACCTAGTCATACGACCAATAGTTGTTTGTGGCCTCGACATTAAGGGAAAAGACAAGCCTACTTTTTTTCAACAATCTCCTTTGTCACCTTTACATAGACTCCAATTAGCTTCACCTTCACCTAGACTAGATCATCAACTACACCATCCTCAACAATGCTGGCCTTATGTTCATGGTCAAGGGTTCATGCGAGGGTATATGTAGTAATAGCTCAGGAGATAGAGGCATTCTTGAATGTATTGTTTGGTTACCTTATTCATGTATTGGTTGATCTATCGCATTTATTTGTTGCATTTACATTTATCATACATATTCTCGTTGATCTTGAGAGTAAGGATTCATGTTTGTGGGCTTTTACACCGATGGGTGATTAGGTTCGGGTGACAGATATATTCATAGGTTGTGTGCTCAGTAGGTTGATTTGATACCATTGGATATGATAGATGGTGATTTTGGATATGGATTGGTTGTCAGCACATTTTGCCTTAGTTGATTGTTATAGGAAGATTATTAGTTTGACTCCATTAGGTCGATCTTCAAAAGTTTTGTTTATAGAGACAGATTTGTGAAAGCACCAGTGGTTTCCTACATCTGGGCTATATAACTATTATCAATAGAATGTTAGGTTTCTTGGCTTATGTGTCGACAAATCAGTATAGTTCAGTTTAGTTGACTAATGTGCCGATAGTTCATGAGTTTTTGGATATGTTTTCCAAGGATTTGCCAGGTGTATCACCAATTGAGGAAATTTACTTCACTATTAACTTGGATCTGAGTAGTACACCAATTTCTATTTCTCCTTATAGGATGGCATCAGTCAAGCTCAAGAAGTTGAAAGTTTAGCTATAGGAGCTTGTCGACAAGAGTTTTGCATGCCCTAGTATCATCTTGCGGAGCACTGGACTAACGCGAGCTAAATCATGCGCCATCAAGAACAAATATCAATTGCCTCGAGTAGATAACTTATTTAATTAGCTAAATGATGACTCAATATTCTCCAAAATGGATTTCAAGTCTTGGTATCATTAGATTTGCATTTAGGAGGAGGAAATACCCAAGACAATATTTCGCACATGGTACTGACAATATAAGTTTTCAATTATTGTAGCTTGGGTTGACAAATGTGCTAGTTGCATTTATAGATTTGATGAACTAGGTATTTAGACCTTACTTGGGTGATTTTGTTATGGTTTTTCATTAATAATGTACTTGTTTATACTCAAGATGCATCCGAGCATGGAATCATCTTCATTTGGCTCTTTAGATCTTAAGGAGGGAAACACTTTGTGACAAGTTAGGGAAATGTGAGTTTTGGCTCCATGAGGTGTCTTTTCTTGAACATGTTACATCAAGTGATAGTTTGACCTGAAGAAGATTGCATCTATCATGGATTAGCCGAGGCCAATTAATATGATAGAGATGCATACTTTTCTTAGGTTGGCCAGGTATTACAGGCATTTTGTTATAGGTTTCTCTCTTATTGTAGGGAAACTTCATCAATTGAAGAAAAGGTGGTTCCCTTTATTTGGGGTGATAAATGTGAGGTTGGTTTTTAGATATTGAAGGAGAAACTTGTCACCACATCGATTCTAACCATACCATCACCAGATCTAGGATATGTGAACTACAATAATGCTTTGAGAGTGGGCTTTGGTTATATTTTGATACAGCATAGTTGAGTGACTGCTTATGTTTTGAGACAATTGAAGCTACACGAGAATAGTTATCCCACACATGGAATTTTGAGTTAGCTGCTATTGTTTTTGCACAGATCTGGAGACATTACTTATAAGGTGAGCATTTTGAAATCTTTACCGACCATTAAAGCCTTCATTACATCTTTATATAAAAGGAGTTTAATTTGAGATAGAGGAGATCGCTTGAGTTACTTAAGGATTAGATGTCTCTATTAGCTGTCATCTAGGTAAAGTAAATGTAGTTGCAGATACTCTCAGTTGCAAGTAAGTTGCTTCCTTAACCATTTTGAGATTGAGGAGTTGTGGCTTATTGTCTCAGTTTAACCGATTGAGTATTGATATGGAGGTGATTGACCAGAGTTGTCTACTTACTAAATTTGTGGTGCGGCCGACTTTGCTTATAGGATCAGGGATACTTATATGGTCAACAACGAGATGCTTAATTTGAGGGAGGAAGTTAAAAAGGGAAAAGTTTGGTTTAACTTTATCACAGGGTATAATTATGTTTAATAGCTGGATGGTTATTAGATTTAAAGTTTGAGATAGTTAATCTTTGAGGAGGCACATAATTCGTCATTTTTTATCCACCCTTGTATGATAAAGAAGTATAAGAATCTCCTTATTTACTATTATTGGTATGGTATGAAGTGAAGAACTTAATTCTAACAATTTAGAGGGGTGGGGTGAATAATTTATTTGGTACTTTGTGGATTTTTCAAAAATGTTGATAAAATTTACAGAACAAAGGAAGAAGAATGCTCAACACCAAATTTATAGTAGTTCCACCTTCTTGGTGTACTTCCACTCCCAAACTATATTTGGAATTTCTAATTCATTATTTGCTTTCAAATAGTACAAACAACTAGGTTTTACAGGTCTTAGTTATACCCTTACAAGTGTTGTTCATAGAATATTTCCCATTAAATTTCGCGATACTAGCAAACCCTAACCTTTTCTAGCAAACATTATGCCCAAACCTTCCATGGTCTAATATGAGATTCAGAGAAGAAAAGAATGTTACAAACTTGAGCCTTTTTGCTTTGATGTGATCTTTAGAGCACTCAATAAATACAACCTCAAGAAGTAAAGAACAGAAGATCGAGATTGCACTTAAGCTCAATAAATGTTCAAAATGCTTCCA
This sequence comes from Dillenia turbinata, assembly GCA_037126225.1. Taxonomy (NCBI): domain Eukaryota; kingdom Viridiplantae; phylum Streptophyta; class Magnoliopsida; order Dilleniales; family Dilleniaceae; genus Dillenia; species Dillenia turbinata. Next base: position 16,975,612 of record JBAMMX010000025.1, on the reverse strand, counting down.
AAAGATTGTTTGATTTTCAATACTGATTGTATTTATAGCATGTCTTAATGTTTTGACTGTTAAAACTCATTTAATGTCCAGATGTAGTCGTTGTAAATAGTTGAGAGGTCATTTAATGCTTGAACAGTTTTTTTGAATACTAGCCGTTACCTATAAGGGAGTCGATTCCTATCCTTTGCAAGTCAACTACTATTTGAATTTTTCCTGTATTGCTTGTTGCATAAGTCAACTGCCAAACTTATTCAAATCAACTATTTCTTGGCTAAGTTGTCATTTGAGCTTGAATAGTGTCTTATGTCGACACCTCCAACATCTAGCGTTGGCATGACCTCTCCATACTTGGTTTATTTTCCTTCGGTGCTTGGAGTGAGTCAATTGCTTCTTGGTCTTGGTCATGGTTAGATTTTGAGTTTTGAATAGTACTCAATGTCGGCACTCATAAGATGTTACGTTGACACCCACTATTTTTATGCCTAGTGGTAGTTGACTCATGCTTTGTGATGAGTTGACTTGTCACCTAAACTTACTTGAGTGTCATGGATCGACTTACAAAGTCTACGTATTTCATTGTCACGGCTTTGATTGACCTATTAAATAAGCTCACACTGTTGTATAGGGAGATGATAGTCACTTGAGATAATAGTCACTTTATATAGGACTCTGATGACTAATAGTACTCGGTTCCATCTTGGGCAAACCGTTTATCCTAGTTGTCCTCTCTATCATGAGCTTTCACAAACATCTATCCATCTCTTTTAAGATTGTGCTTTTATTCACCAAGTTTAGTTTCTAATCCTTCGTACTTCCTTTCTTTCTTGATTGGTGCTGGGGAGTTTGCTAGAGAATGCTTGGTTGGTTCAGGATTGTCAATCTCAAACACTCTACATGGGCTTTTCATTGTTTATCTTTTTTGTTTACATGCTCTAGGCCATTTGGAAAGTGCAGTGTCCAGTAGTGTTTGAGGCGTCTCTCTTTTTTTTTCGGAAAGTGTTGTTACTGCCATCTCCAACTAAACTTGGGATGTGTGGTTGGCGATCACTGGTGGCTCTCACCCCTCCCCTGCTTAGGTTGCTGGATTTGATAGTCCTCTTTCTCTTGGATTTTATAAGTTAAATACTGCTGGGTCTTCAAGTCTCGCTTCTTGTTTGGTCAGAGCTATGGTCTTCTTAGAGATGAGAATGGATTATCAATCCGTGGTTTTACAGTGAATTTGAAGTGATAGATCCATTTACCAGAATAATGAGGCATCCATGTGGGGTTGTGACTCCTGCTTTGGAAAAAGTTGTTTTCGGTCATCCTTGAGATTGATTCTACAGATCTTGTAATGGTTCTCTCCTTAGAGGTGGCTCCATCTCATCTTAATTTTCATATTTTTCGGGAATGCCAACAGCTAATTCAACAAACCCCAATTCATTATGTTTTTTTATTTCGAGGGAGGGTAATGGTTGGACTGATATTCTCACCAGATTAAGATCATCAGTCTCTTCTCGATTTCATAAGTTTTTCTCTTCTCATGAAATTTATTATTTTTTGAAGCAAGATATTAAGGGTATGGACCCCTTTAGAAGTTAATTTTCCCCACTCCTATTTATAACGAAATAATTTTTTATTCATTTCAAGTATTATTTGAGAAAATCAGAAAAGTATTAATTATTTTTTTCTAGAATACCGGTGTCTCTTGCTATCTCTACTACACAAACTATTCATAATTACATGTGTCAATGGACTTTTCTTATCACCATTTTTGGTAGCCTATTGCATTTCTCATTTTTGTAATTTCCTTATGTTTCCAATTGCATTAAGAGGATAATTTAATCAATTACTATTATTTTATTTTCTAGAATCATTGTTATTTAATAAGATATTTAAAGAGAAACAATGGGATAATACTTGATTCATTTCTACGTAAACTTCATGTAGAATTATTAAGCAAATATGAATCAAATTTTCTGATTCAACTCCTATATACCATTTGAATAAAAAAAGAGTCAATTTATACTTATGTATAATTCTTTTATAATTCTTATAAATATTAATATACGTAAAGTTTGTGATAGTTGAATAATCTATTCATATGTTGCCTATCTTTAAAATATTACATTATCTACCTAAACAAATGAACATAGAAAAATTTAAATCAATGTTTATTGATTTTATTATTTTAACCCTTCTGGGGAGAAATTTATCTTAAAAAATTTTAATATGTTTTTACGTATGCCCCCATGGATATAATTAGTAAGGTGTAAGATAATCAACTTCTGGCATACCCTATTCGTAATAACTCCACTTTCTTTAAAAACAATTCTCATATTCATTCCCTCTCCACAAACTTGGTCGGTGACAGATTATTGTGCTTTCATCACCCTAAGTTTTTTTTTTTTTTTTTATCAATCCGTATCCTAATTTCGCTTGACTAATATGGTCTAAACAATGTGGGACCCATTAAGGGGTTGGCTCTCTTAAATCCTTTTTTTTTCCATTCTCAAGGTTCGATCTTAAAACCTCTAGTTAAGAGGATAAAGTGTCCGATCACTCAAACCAAAAAGTTTGGTGGTCAAAAAAGTGGCCCATTTGATAAAGTCACAAGCCCTGTTTTTAGAATTGCATCTTGCTCATGTGTGGTTGTATTAAGGTCAAGATCTTGTACCTTCTTTTTAAGCAACCCTAATAAGTTCTTCCAATCAGCAAAGCATCTTGCTCATGTGTGGTTGTATTAAGGATTTTGAAAATTCTCTGGATTTAGATTGCAGATAATTTTACTCTTGAAAAAAAATGGTGATTAGTTACGATTACTAATTCAAAAACCATTAAGATTTACAAATATTAAGTAACATGGTTCAATTACTCGAAATAAGAAAGAAATACTGATTATTCCTTAACCTTAAATGAGAAATAAGTTGCAAATTTGAATGAAAACAAATATTTTTTTTCCTCACCCATTTTAGCAAACTAAAGTCATAAATCATAGTGCAGGATTGATCAGAAAACACGGTCTAAATAAATTCTAAAATATAATTTTCAGTCCTATCTTTGGGTTAACATCATCAACAAATATCGTGATATTAAAAAATTATAAAATTTTTCCCTATTAAAAAATATTATATATCAAAATCAAATTAATTGATTTAATTACAAAAAAAGAGAGATTATAATAATTATTATATCTCTTTTGTTAACCAAGATTGAGTTGCACAATAGAAGATTAAATATGCTTGATAGATGATAACTTACACATTTGCATTCCTTTATCATGATATGTGAGTGATTATCTGATGGAAGACTAATAAATAATTGTAATTTAAAATAAATATGCAATCCTATAGCTTCGTTAACACTAGGAAAACAAATTGTGTCATAAGGGAATTTTTTGAAATAAATTAATTAAATGTATTTTAGATCCATGAAACAATGTATTTAATCATTATTAAAAATAAGTTAATAGTTTTCTAATATATTATATAAAGCATTAACTTGTAGTCCCTCATTTGGTAACGAGGGAAAAAATTTAATAATTTCAAATATTACTAAAATAAGTTTTTTAGCTCATAAAAGATTATTTTTTTGTTTTTAGTTGTAGCTTTTGAATGCTTTGAGAATTTTGTTACAATGTAAAATAAAAATAGTTATTTGTAAGCACATATACTCATGAACATTCATCGGTACAAATATTTAATTGAATTCAACGTGACTATTAAATATCATTGGTTTATCCAAAAAAATATCTATACAAGTATTTTGTGACAAATTTCCCTTGCATAAATTTGAATTGAACCATAAAAATGGGACAATGGTTTCCAAATTTAATAATTACAAAATATCCTTTTTTCTTCAATTTTTTAATTGCCATACTAATTCCCTTCTCTTGAACAATCATAATTATTTTGAAATTTTTATTTTTATTTTTTCTCACACACACACACATGTGTGGCTTGATTTCAAATTTTTGATAGTTGATATGGTAATTAAGTACCTTTAGATCAAGAATAACGACGATATGTTAAAAATTATGTAGGAACTTGTAATGGTAACAAAACCCTAAATTTTACGTAAAGGAAAGGGAATTAAAATCCAATCACAATTTCATTAGGAACTTAATACTTTACTTCTTTTTTTTTTAACATAATTGGTACTCGGCCAGAAACATATTATTATCAACTGAATTAAGAAAAATTTTCCTTTATTAAAAAATAAAAAGATATTTATTCCTTAAGTCGTATGATTATCCAGACCATCCAACTAATTAATCTCTCTTACTCTTACTCTTTTTTTTTTTTTTTTTGGTGTTACAAAGTAGGATATTACCCTAAAAATCGAGAATAGAAATAGAGAATCTAATTTTAAATTTTAAATTTCCTTTCTAGATATTTTCACTCAAATTTCATTTAGTTCATGAAATATAAGGGAAAACTTTAAATGCATAATAATATTAATTTTTTGAAATATATTTAGTTATTATTTCTCTAGGTAACTACAATAGTTAAATCACTAGCATTGTAAGGGAAATTATTCGGGTCAAACACAGGAATAAAAAGATTAATATTTTTGAATATTTTGAATTTTTGTTGATACTTTAAATATGGTATTAAAATTTTTATAAATATTGTAGAAATAAATAAAATTGATTAAAAATTTCAAATTTAGAGCTAAAAGAATTAACTGGTCACTCTGATATAACAATCTTTATTTGAAAGCCCCTTGGAAGGTCATGATTAGATAATGTGTGAATTTCAATATAAAAAATATTAACCAAATATAACAACAACAACTAAATTTTTATCCCAATAACTTAAGTTAGCTTTATGAATCATTTTACGTAATTATACTCTATTTTATATCGTATCTTTTTCTATTTGATTGTTTTCTTTACATAATAATAAAAATCATACTTTTATCTCATAAAATGAGATCGACAATATGATAATTTTATATCATTATTTTTTATTTTATATTATATTTTCATCTATATTTAGATAAATCATATCATATTTTATTGTCATTATTAAGATCTTTTCAGGTCTCCCTCTTCTTGGTTTAATATAATTACTCGTCATAGTCTCGCACCCCTTGAACTAAAGTCTTTATAGGTCGCCTATGTACGTGTCTATATCGTTTTAATTGTGTTTTCCTTAATTTTTCCTTTTTGGGTACAACCCCACCTTTCTCCCTACTACACTTATTTCTTATATTGTCCATTTTTATTTGTGCACATATCTATCGTAACATCTTTATTTTTACAACTCTCATTTTCTGCTCATATTTTTGGCTTATTGCCCAACGTTCATATCTATATAACAAAACAGATCCAATCGTCATCCAGTAAAATTTCATTTTAAATTTTAGGGATACCTTTTGATTACATAGAATACACTATTCACTTCTCCATTTTGACCATCTTACTTGTATTTTATGTGATACATCCCTATCAATCCCTCCATTTTTTTTGTATAAAATTGATCCTAAATATTTAAAACTCTCACTTACAAATAATTCATTATCTCCTATCTTAATCATTGTTTCATTAATACTAATATTGCTAAACATAAATTCCATATATTATATTTTTTTCTAGCTAAGTCTAAATTTTTTCATTTTCAATCTTTCCCTCCAAGATTTGAGTTTAGCATTTATTTTTTCACATGTCTTATCCACAAAGACAATATCATTTATAAGCAACATGCACCATGTTATCATTAGGCCTAGTAATTGGGATTTTTGAGTCGGACCTTGCAAATCTTGGGCTCAACCCGTTCAAAATTTTATGGGTCTGGCTCGAGAAGGTTTGGAAAATTTAGGCTCAAACTCGGTTTGAAAAATTAAAAGGGCCTCGGGCTCATTTTGGGCCAAGCCCGAGCTCGAATATTAAGAAAAAAAAAAGAGTCTTAGGTTGGTCAAGCACTCAGTTCCTCCACCTTAGTTTTGGGCGTGATCTCTATGCCTATTCTTGATGAAACCGTTAGTTTCAGTTCTGTGAGAGGGTCTTTGCCTTCGTTCTCTTGAACCCTAATCATAGAAGAGGAGAGAAGAGAAAGAGAAACCTTAGATCAAGAAACCCTGAGTTTCAACTGTGCCACTGCCGTCACAGCAACTCATCCTTCGCTGCAACAGCATCGCATCATGGGTAAGGGTTGGAAGTTTTGGCAATCGGGCTAATCGACGATGGGGGAGAGCTCTCCAGTTTTGTCGATGACAAGCTTTGGGTCATCCAAAGAGCTTGTCGATCCAAAGGGAAGTTTTTGTCCTCTGCATACCGACAAAGTAGGGAGCTTGTCAATCATCATCTGCATCCCGATCCCAAAACTAGAGAGTTTAGTGGCTTTATCGACAACAAGCTTTTCTCTTTGGACCACAACCCAAGTTTTTCACCACCACCGGTCCTAATCTCAATCTCAGGGCAGGTTGTGTGTGTTTGAGGGGGGAGAGAGAGAGAGAGAGAGTTGGCTTGGGATTATGGGCTTGTATCTCTGTGCCTATCAGTCTCTCTAGTGATTAAATTAAACGGACCGGGCCTATAACGGGTCAGGTTTATAATGGGTCGAGCCTATTGGTGTTCAAACTCAGCTTGTAATTAAAATGAGTTTAAAAAATGAGTCCGAGCTAGGTTCGATCCCGAAATGAGCCGAGCTCGGTTCGGTGCAGCCCAATTATCGATCCTAGTTATCATATCCTTGATATGTTTGGGGAGTTCATCCATAACTAGTATAAAAATATGAGAGGTTTAATGTTGACATTTGATGTAACTCTATCTTTATTGAAAACTTTTTGTTTAATCTATTTGAAATTCTCACTTTTGTCACCATATCCTTATACATATTCTTGATTATTTTAATATACGCTATTTTTACACCATTTTTTTCCAAAAATCCTCTACATAATTTCTCTAATAACCATGTCATATGCCTTTTCTACATCGATGAATATCATGTGTAAGTTCTTCTTCTTCTTCCCATATTTCTTAGCTAATTATCTAAGGAGGCATACGGTTTCATCATTGGCTTTTCAGTCATAGATCCAAATTAATTTTTAATCATTTTGGCCTCCTTACATAGTTTTCTTTCAATCACTATTTTACAAAATTTCATGGTATAATTCATTAACTTACATCTATAATTTGCATAATTTTGTATATTGTCATTGTTTTCAAATAAGGAAACTAAAATTGTTTCTCTACTCATGGGACATTTTCTTTATTTTTAATATTATATTGAATAATTTTGTAAACCATATGATATCTTACTTCTTCAGACATTTTCATACCTCTATCGGGATATCATCGAGTCCAATCTTTTTTTTTTTATTTTTCATCATTTTCAAAATCTCTTCAATTTTTTAGAGTTGAATTCTGTGAAAAATAATTAACCATCTGAATTCTAATTTTTTTAAATGATTTCTCGTTGTAATATTTTATATTATATAGAAAATTTTTTATTTAAATAAAAAAAATTAAAAATAAAATAAAATAAGCCAAATTTTAGATTTCTGAAACATAGCTTTCTTCTGTTTAAAATAGTTGCGATCAAAATAACATTAACAAGAGGAAAAAAACCTTGGGCCAGTGTCAAAATTTCAAACGCACGAACCTGAAAGTTGTGACCGGATGAAATTAAAAACGATGGGCTCCAGAACAAATGCCTGCTGGACAATGACGTGAATTTAGAAGCGTTTCAATCGGCTGACATATATAATGTGCTTACTCTCTGCCACACCAACGCAAAGAAGAGAGAGAGAGAGAGAGAGAGAGAACCAACACAAGGAAGGGGGGAGAGAGACGAGGGAGAGAGAGAGAGAGAGAGAGAGAGAGGCGAACTCCATTGCAGTCAGGTTCATATCTTCTCTCAAACTATCCTTTTGGGTGTGGTAATTATTGTCCAGCTTTCCTTTTCCATTCCTTTTCTGATGAAAAATTTGAACATTTCTTGGTTTTCTTGGGGCTTTTGTTGTTTCAATGTCTGCTTCTATCTTCTGGGATTTTTTTGGGTTCGATGATTTAATGTAGTATTATGTTTCTTGTTAATAGGATGACTCTTATTTTGTTTGTATATTGCAGGTTTGTGTTCATTTGACTGCTTAAATATGGGTGCAATAATTGGAGGACTTGGTAGATTGTTTACTTCTTGATTTCTGTGAATGAAATTCTTAGAATTGGCGAGATATTAAAGTGGGAAAGGTTGAAGAAATGTTTGTCTTTTGGTGAACCTTAATTTGGGATTGTTGGTGGATTAGAATTGGGGGAAACTGTTCTTTGAATCCACAAACAGACAGTTTTTTAATGAAAATTACATAATTCGATTTGCATTTTGCAAGTTGTAGATTAGGACATATTTCTCTTGATTGACTATGTGAAGAGAGAGGTAGTTGGTAGGGATTGAGAGAATGAGTGATCAATGAGGCAGATATTCCGGTCACTTACCACTAGAAGTAGTTGAATCGAAAATCCCTTGTGCTCATGTAAGCCCAAAGAGAAGTCATTTAGGATTGTTGATGAGTAAGTGGTATGGGTTCTCTGGATGATAAAGCTGTATCATTTTAGGAAGAGAATATGCATTAATTTGGTTCTTATTCGGCTATAGAATATCTTGGGAAAGAATATTTTCTTGGTTTTTGTGGCTTAATGTACATTGTCCTGTAGCAATGAAAGGGGAGCCAAATAAAACACATAAGCAAGCTAAAGGGAGATAAAACATCAAAAGATTGAAATTAGTAGCAGATTTATTGGTAGGTATTCTCACTCTATTCTTAGCGTGTGTGTTGTGTTTGATGTGTTTTATTGCTATACAAATCATGCCCCTTTGTACTGAATTCTTGGCAATTAAATATCTCTTCTGCCTTTTCTTTTGAGTATAAAATTATCTTGATTTTACTTCAATGAGCTCTCACATATGATGTTTACCAGGTCTTCTAGATGGTTGATGATCTTAGATGTGGTTGATCAGTTGATTCTTTTCAGTACGATGGAGTCCTAAAATGAGTTCTTTTGCAAGATAATAACTTAGGCTTTCAGATTGTTTACCTTAAAGCATAAATGGCAGAGGAAAAAGTGGTTTTAACCTACAAGAGAAAGCGGCTTTCATCAAGATCTTTTTATGCTAGGGTATTGGAGGGCCTTAAATCAGCTTCTGGCTGTCAAGACTATAGACCTTTGAACACACCAGACAAAGAAATGGAAACATCAGAACTAAGAAAGGAAGTTTCAGAGGTAATGATCCATACATATTTTGTTAATGATGACATAGTTTAACCAATTTTGTTAGCCAGTTTAACCTATTTTTGTTAGCCGTTATAATCCAAATTCTACATCAATGATGTGATGCTATCTCAGCGTGTGTGCTTAATTCATAAAAGGCATGCTAGTTATAGGCCTGCATAATTTTCTGCTTACTGACCTGTGCCATCACTGGAATTTGGCTAATTCTAATGCTTCAGTTTTTGTTGCTTGTTTACATGTTTATTCTGCACATGGACGTCCATTTGATACAGGAATGGCCATTCTAATCTATTTTATTTAATGCGTCATTAGTGTGAGAGGAAGTGAGAGTCCTATTTGTTGTGTTCTAGCAGCCATACCAAAGTGTTTGCCTACCATAGTAAGGGTTAGAAAGTAAGGATAACTAGAATAATGGAAATGATGCACTCCAGAGTAAACATGATGTGAGTGCATTTGACATGGCCTAAATGATCCTCTTCTTTTGTGATTAATGCTGTTAAATCATGCATGGCAAAAATGGGGGAATTCTGACAATCTCTGCTGCTAGGATACTGAAAACTTGTTTATAAACTTAACATCTGAGAGGATAAGCAAATATGTAATAGAGCACTGTTGTAATAGGAAAATGTTGACAATTATGTTTTGCCCTTGAACTTCTTGTTTTGTCCTTTTTTACAGTCTGTCAAGTTCATAGGGTCTGTTCTTGTGGGATGTTTATGGAACTTATTGGCAAATGTGTGTGCGCCAAATTTCATGTGAAAAGCAAATGTAAATAATTTATTGCAAAGATGATATTGGCTGTGTAGGCAATGTTTGCTTTGTGGTTAACTACTTGTTATGGAACTCTTCATTGGGGAAGAAAAAGGATAATTTGGTGTATGAGCCCATAACATTATTGCTGTGAGGCCATTATAAGCTATTTTTATTTTATTTATTTATTTATTTTTCTGTAAGAGTGATGTTGCAAGTAGGAGCAGGAAAAGTCTTTACACCTGCTTGGTTGAGCTAGATTGACCCTTTCTTTAAAGTGGTTAGCCTGTTGTCTTGATATGATGATGCTTATTTCTCTCTATTTCTACAAGGCAGTTAAATTTTTGGTGAGAGTAAAGGCATAATACATTATAAGACAGGAATTGTCTAAAACTTTAAAGCTTCTCACTTCCACCTCTGTGATTTGAAGTGTTTTAGAGTTTCTCTATCACTGTGACAGTGCAGGCTTCTGTCCTTCTCATCAAAATTGTGTAGGATATGATCGTTGCCCTCTTATGGAACTGCTGGTTTATGTCTTTATCATTTTTACCTCCTTATGTGATCTCCTACCTCACCAACTATGATTTATTCTTTAGCTCTACTCATTACTTTATTTTGGGATTAGATGTAGCATCTAGAACAATATTTTTTTTTTTTTTTGCTGCAATTATTTTTCTCAGCTTATTATCATTACACTGTGGAAACAATCCCTCCCCACAATCAAGCTGTCATTTTCGAAATTTAAATCAATTTCTTAGCCCAATTTAGAAGGTAACTAACGTGTGTTGACCTCATTGGGGGTTGACTGTAGAGGTTGGTTTCAGCCAGACAAGAAAATGCTTCTTATCTGCAGTAGTTCTGCTTGACTGTTTTTCCAATTCTCTGTATGATGTGTCAATGTTCCCACTGGTTTGGAGGAGGTTGCTCCATCCAAATGGTTGTCCGCATATTCAAATGTGTGTTTTTACATGGTGTGTAATGATAGGACCTATGAATCTAACAGTAAACCCACAGAAGATGCAACATCTTCTTTTGTAACTAAAGGAACCGAAGATAACCTAAAATGCCTTGCAATTGTTGGAAAATCTCTGTTGGTTTGAATAGATTCTATGATTATATTTGATGCTGGAGTTATGAGGTCAGCTAGGTTACTTGCTAATTGCAAGAACTAGGTAAACAAACCAATGTCATGCTTAACTAGTTCGATGTCAGTTGATTGCATTGATCTTTCCTTAAATGTACTTCTTTTGGCTTGATCATCGTCCTGTATAACACAAAAGGCGAGAAAGGCCTGTCCATTCTTTGCATCTTTGGGTTCTTTCTCTGTTCATGAACAGCTTTTTGTTCTAATCCTTAGAACTGCACCACAGTTTGCAAGTATGACTGAATTTGGTGATCCTACCACGGAGGCACTTCAGATTTTCCAAAATATGCTTTGTAATTGTTGCTTTCTTGCCATTTATATTTAGAAAATGAAAGCATCCTGTTGTTCTCTAATGGTGGGATTATCCCTCTATATGCATGCATGAACTGAAGGCACATTGGTGTGAGAAAGAGCCATGTTCCAATTGTATCAAACAGGAAGATGCTTCAAATTCTATGGATTCACAAATCCCAGAATCAGTAACGTTGAAGGCAATTAAACAACCTGAGGGATCTGATAGGACATGGATGACAACTCAATCTCACAAACAAATTGGGATTGGGAGTCCTACCAAGGGTTCCTCTGTGAAGGACTCTAATGGACCTTATTTGACTGATAAGCACTGTGAAGCTCAGATAGCTTCGTATTCCTATTCAACTGCCTCTCTGGGTATTGGTGGATGCACTAAAGGAAGTTTGATTTCTCATTCAATTAAAAAGAGTATGGCAAGAAATTTGGAGTCTGTTGGTTTAAAATCCTGTTTTGGCAAAAGTTGCAGCTTTGAGTGTAAATGTGCAACCATCCACGAAACGACTAATGTGAATAACAGTGACTCTGTTTCTGAAGATAAGTCCATTGACACATGTGGCAACTCACTTCTACAAACCAAGTTGAGGCCTGAGCTCCTGACCTTCAGTCGAAGATCCAAAAGGGTTAAGAACGAGGCTTTCTTTGAAGTGAAGAAGTTGGAGAAGCGTTGTTTGCTGGCCAATAGGAGTGAACCTGATGACAGTGTTAGGGTTCCATGTGAACTGATGCCTGATAAAGTCGGTGCTACTACAGAACATTCTTTGGAGTTAAAGCCATCTGGCAAGAATTCTTGTGTAAGGAATGGTGTTAGTCAGAACTATGAAAAAGTATGTCAACTCATCCTGTTTCTTCTTTAGTTCCTGTTCTAGTTCACTTAATCTTTTGATGATATGATTTTAAAACTTGCATATGATTGTTATTTTGTCGCCCTTTTGTTTCATTTTGGTTACTCTGTCAGGTTATAAGTGTTACTGTTATTTATCCGAAATTTCATTTTGAAGTTAATAATCATGGTTGCACACATGATTCAGTCATATTTCTGGTAGCTTGATTGAATGACATAGTCTGAAGTTGGAGAATTGGCTGAGCAGTTGATTCATGATTTATTTCTTCCATATTCAAGTCAGTTTGGAGAGTTTTGCTTGTTATTCTCGTTTCCTGGTCCCTGATAAGGTTCAGTAAAGTATTAGTAAAGAGGACCAAGGGGATGTTACTTGGGTAACAAATGAGAGCAAAATATCAGAAAGAAAAACTACAGAATCCTCATTATCATCAGGAAAAATGATTGAATTCATAAGTATAATAAAAGCTAGATACAAAGGAGTTCACAATTTCCACAATTGGAAATATCAATGTAATGGTGGAAAGATGGCACTTGCAATTCCCTCTAGAAGTATTCTAATCACACTGTCCAAAATGTGTTGCAAAGATTTCTGCATCCTTCAGCAGTTTTGAGATTCATTGGCCTTGAAAGCATCCAGAAAATGGAGTGAGAACTGTATTTGGTCCTATCTGTATGGCTTTTAAAATGCCACAAAAGTCCAAATTCTTTCTCAACAAAGCTAATTATAATGTTTACAATATAAGATATTGTTTCCTAGATGCTCTTACTGTAAGAGCAAAGAAGCAACAACAGATTAATAATTTGACGTTACATTTGCATAATAGATATATGTTAGTTGAAATTCCTTCTGTGTATCACGTTTAAGGATGGCAACAGCCTGCTATTCAAGGTCGTTTCCCCCCCCCCCCCCCAAAAAAAAAAAAAACAAAAAAAGAAGAGAGGAAAGGAGCAAGTGATCGATAGATTTGTCACACGTGGAGAACAAACTCCTGTTATTTGGAATAACTTCCCTCTATATTGTGCTGTGCAAGAATAGCAGTAGCTTTTCTTAACATCACCTTCCTCAGAGGAAATATATTTGTCCTCTCTGCTCACCACCCTGAAGCTGCTTATAGAATTTGCATCCCAGTTTCCGGTCTTGTTTTCCTTCCAGACAATCGTATAGGTTCATCCATCATTGAGCTTTTGTCTTTAAAATTTTATAGTATCTTGAGCTCCCAAGTTCATGCAAATACACTTCCACACTCTCTTCTGGCATGAAATGAAGGAGAATGAGCTAACAGGTAATTGTTGTACTAGCCAGCAAGAAGAGGTGATCCTTCAATGGGCCAAACTGGCAGCAACCAGTATAAATGGAAGTTCTATCACCCACCTCAGTCACTTCAAAGCTTCCATACTCCTTCAGTCCCTCACTCAACCATCATCAGAAGCTCCAAAAGTCGAGGTTTTATTCGAACTTTTTGCTATCCTTTGACTTCAATCAGGTTAAGTAGTGTCCTACTCCCCATAGGTATGAAAACATGAGCCTCTCACATTGTTCTTTTGAGGGTTTGGTTGACCGGTTTGGAAAGAGTATTCTAATAATGAAGGGAAGGGTTCAAGATTATTTTGTCTTTCAAAGTTCTGAAGGTTGAATTGAAAAAGTGGAATAAAGAGGAGTTTGGGAGCATTAGGGAGAAAAAAGAGTTAAAATCTTAAGAGAGATTGAGAACCTTGATAGGTGGGAGATCTAGATGGGGCCTTTCAGGAGAGGAGAGCTAAAAATATTCTTGCGGATTGATTTGAGGAGTTTTTTAATTAAAGAGGAGAGTAGTTGGGGGTAAAGGACTTGGATGAATTGGGTCAAGGAGTGGGATTTTAACACTCCTTTTTTTCCCCCTTTTTTCCATAAGTTTCATAAGTTTGTGAGTGGCCATTAGAGCATGAGATATGTTAAGGTCATTGAGAAGCAGAATGAGGATACTGTAAAGAGCCCGGTGAGATATGTTAAGGTCATTGAGAAGCAGAATGGGGATACTGAAAAGAGCCTGGTAAGGACTGTCGAGGATATTATTAAATTTTGTAAGGAGAACTATACATTGGTTATGGTCTAGAGACCTATGTTGGTAGGTTTTAACTGGGATTCTGCTGATAGTTTAAAAGTGAGTGGAAGGAAAGATCTTTTCAATTGGAGGAGATTAGGAATGGGGTGTTTGCTATGAGTTGGGATAAGATCCCAAATGGTTCCCTTGACCTTTGGAGTGTTGGGAGGTGATTCAGTTTGATCTTCTCAAGGCTTTAATGAGTTCTATTTGAATGGTGTTATGAGCAAAAGTTGGGATTTGCAGTGGTCACATTAAACTGTGTCAAGGGGATTTGACAAAATTGCATCGACTTTCAATGTGTGTTTAGAATAAGGATTAGGGTCCTTGCATGCAGGATGCAAAGAGTATACGATTTCCTTTTTAATATGTATTTCTGGTGGTCCTGATGGCAAGAAACCTTTATTCTTTGCCATATTAACAAAGTAAGAGGCATATACAAGTACAAAGTTTTGATGCATGATTTTATCTGGAACCCTGGATCCAAAATATCATGTAATCCAGATCTAAAATGACTATTTTTCTAAAAGCAAATTTTGAAAAAAAGTAAACGTGATGAGACCAAATGTAGCATTCCCAGATTTCTGAAGCCCAATCAAAGCCACCAGAATTTCCAGCCTTCTTTCACCCATATGGTTTGCAACAAGAGTTTTAATCAGTTTCCAAGTGTGAGCCCTTTTTTTTTTTGAATTGCAAGACAGGAAGACTTCAGAATTGGTTTCCCGATATACTACTCAATGATCCTCATCCTTCAGTCATAGAAGAACATATTTTGATCAAATTGATACCATTTAATTAATTCCATGAAGAATATGTTCTTCTCTGTGCATTCTTCTACTTCGATGAAATTCTCTTCCTTTGCCATAACAAAAGAACTGCCTAGAGTTATTGTAATGTAGGTTATTGATGATTGATTATGAGTGAGTTCTCTCTTGGTATTTGTGTTCTTTCTTTTGCTGATGAGTTTTGCTATTCTTTCTAATCAAATCTAAGAATTTTTTATTTTCTCCCCCTAT
Source organism: Dillenia turbinata (assembly GCA_037126225.1). NCBI lineage: Eukaryota > Viridiplantae > Streptophyta > Magnoliopsida > Dilleniales > Dilleniaceae > Dillenia > Dillenia turbinata. Next base: position 16,960,266 of record JBAMMX010000025.1, on the reverse strand, counting down.
TTGCCCCAATCAACTTTTCTCTCTCTATTGGTTCTCAATTAGTTGATTGTGAGGTATGGATGCCCTAGGCATCAAATGAGTTTTAAGGAGTTTCATTTGGTGATTAAATGTTTGGTAGAAGTGGTATTTGAATTGGTTGGAGCTCTTGAGGCTGGTTAATTTGAATATGTTGCTACTGGTTTTAGTGGCTTGGAGAACAAGTTGAATTCTGTCCTTGGAGCTTTATGTATTCAATACATAGGAAGGAGTTGATTGTAATTTTCTAGAATTGCAGGTGCGTTATAGATCCGATTCACAACCTTCAGGGCCTTCATTCTTTCTAGGGATGATGCAAAGCCTAGTGGTCACGACTCCTTCCTCCAATCTCGTAATCAGGGGTTCGAATCTCGTGTAAACCAAAAAAAAAAATAAGTTGTATGAGTTATGCTTGTTGAAAACTTTAGTTGGCACAAGATTAATTTTGATTAAGATCTTAAAGTGTTGAAGCAATTGCGTTTGCTGATGTTAGGAAAGGATGAGCTTGTAATTGAGATTGAGGAGCTTTATAGAAGGGATAGAGATGTTGATTTGTTTGGAGATGAGGTTATTAAGGGGCCTGCTCTGAGAAATGATCATGGGTAGGTCCTTGTCGAAGAGGACGGTAGCTGGAGGCAAAAAAACTTGGTTGAAATGGGTGAAAGAGGGTAATTATAACACTTTTTTTAGCCCTAACACCATTTTTAGCCCCCCACTATCATAGGTAGTGGTAGGAGATTAAGTTTTTTAAGGTTGTTGGGAAGGAGAATACAGAATGTGTGAGGAACATAGACAGGATTGTAGAAGAAATCACTCTTACAGGGAGTTGTATGAGGAGGAAGCTTGGTGACCAATGTTGGTACAATTAGATTAGGGTTCCATCAAGAGTTCTAAGTGATTGGAAAGGCTCTTTAGACAAAGGAAATTGAGTGTGAGGTGTTTAGCATGGGTAGGGATAAGGCTCGAGCTTGGGGGCATGTGACAATTTCATTATGGCCTTCTTTTAGGATTGTTGGATGATGATACATGACGACTTGTTAATGGTTTTTTAAGAGTTTTATTTGAATGGTATTACGCGAAAGAGTTTGTGACGTGGGACAGCCTAGGAAGAAAGCTGTCTACTAGGGATTTGGGCTGGGATGAGGGTTGAAAATTAGGACAAAGGTTAAGGCGTAGGGAATTAGGGTTTGTTGGAGGAAGTTTTAATCTAAGTAACATGTTATTCTTAAATAGATTTCTAGACTTGTAGAGAATAAATAAAAATCTAGCAATTAAATTGAAACAAAGAAAACAATGCATGAGAAGAAAGAACATAGGTTTACTGGCATCAAACTAGTAGATCCTCATGTATCACACTTAAGGCAAGAAAGTATCACACCTTCTAATGTTTGAGAGAACCAAAGTGTAAATTCAAAATTTTATTTTTCATTATTCATAATAAGGTTACAAGTCTTTAAATAGAGAATTAGTTTAAAAAATAGATATTATTACTAAGATAAAATTTTAGAAATTTCTAAACAGTCATAGTAATTACTCTACAATGATTAGATAAAAATAATTGCTAAATAACTAGATATAAAAAAATTAGAAACTAATTTAAGTAATAAACGTATAAAAAATAAAAAATTCTGCAATTTTCTAATGTAAAATAAAGACTCACATCATTTGACATATGCTAAACTAAAGTTTGAGCATTATATCCACTCTTGATAGGCTTTCTAACAAACTTTGATGATTGCTGCCAATGTACTCCATCTCTTCCCGGTTTGAGCATATGCCAAACTAAAGTTTGAGAATGAGATCTATTCTTAGTTGACCTTTTAACAAACTTGAGTTTTGTGGGGAATTAACTTTAATTTTTTTAAAAAAAATTAAAACAACACAAATGGAAAAAAAAATTCCCAAACTAATGCACATATGTCGAGTCTTGAAAACTTGACCTGTTTTAAAAATTATGTGAACAGTACATGTTAAGTCTTCAAGACTCGACATGGTTCCTCCCCTCACAGTACATCAACAGTACATGTCGAGTCTTCAAGACTCGACATTTGTGCGTTAGTTTGAGAATTTTTTCCCCATCCGTGTTGTTTTAATTTTTTTTTTTTTTTTTATATTTTAAATCAAAGCTAATTCCATACAAAAATCAACAAACTTTGGAGATTGCTGCCATTGTACTCCATCACATCTTCCCGGCTTGGAAAAACTCGATTCCGTCAAGTTAAAAGCATGAAAAGCATCATAAAGTTTGGGATGAAGCTTTTGTAATTCTTCTACAGTCGTGCTTTAATTTCCTCCAATTCTTCATTCTCTCTTTATGAGCAGCCTTCTCTGGATCAGGCTGCATTTCAGTTGTAACACAATGAGGATTGCTCAAGATGAATTTCTCTATTAGAGGAGAAAAAAACAGCTTTAGAGCCCTCCTGAGCTATCCTTGCTTTTAATGCTCTCAAAGGTTCATCATATTTCAAAGGCTCAAAGGGATCCATATCATATATCCATTTTCCAAAATAGCGAAGCATTAAGGATAGACCCCTGGGGAATAATCCGGCGTTATTTTCCCTGAGAGAGAACTCAATTGTATTCATTGATGCCTCCACTGCATCTGAATCAAAACCCTCTTCTGCTAATTTTTTAAGAGTAGCCATGATTAATTCTTCTACCTTCTGAACGTCATCTGCAGAAACACCATTCCACCCTATACTGAACTGTGGCTATAGGAGCTCATCCTCTGTGCCACCACCAACAATGGCATCTTGTAATCCACTTTCCACAAGAATTCTCCTCAGAGGAGAAGCAGGAGTTCCCAATATGTGCAGGACAAACCGTGGCTATAGGTTAACAACCAATTCAGATACTGAACTGTGGCTAGGGGAGCTTGATGATCCAACAAGCCAAGGGCTAGTTCAGTTTCCAAGTCCAAAGGTTTATCAGATAACAACTAATTCAGACAAACCATGTGCTCCTTTTCCAGATCACCACCTTCACCTGCAGGATATTTTTCAACGAGCCTGACAGGATTTGAAAACAACAGTTGTGGTTCAATCCTTGATCATCACAATCTTGACTTTCATCAAACATATCTAGATACTCACTTATTATCCATGGTCTTTCATTCGGATCATTATCTCACCATATCCAGGCATTGCTGGAATGATAATATTTTTGGTGGAATTCCTTAAATTCATCAAAAGTTAGTTTAGGAATAACTTGAGGGTCCCCTCTACTATCAACACTATAGGTATTGTTTGGAAAAAATTGTGTGTTGAGCCATCCGACCTAAAAGATTATCAGGCTGAGTATACACCTTTCATTTAATTAGGAACAACCTTCTGAAATCTCTTTACAACAATCATCAAGCTCATAGTGCCAACCATCCTGTTGAAAAGTCTGAATGCCCTTAACACACTTGGGAAAGAAGACTGCATCCAGATATACATCTACCAAATTATAGAATTCCAGAATGGTTTTGTTGTTGATCCAGGCCACCTTGTATTGGTGAGGGTGTGGGCTTGTTGGCAACTTAAGACAATCTATTGTGGATGCTGCAACAACATTCATACAGCTGCTGTTAGAATTTTAGAAGAAATAGAAGAGCAATAATGCAAAAAATACTTATTTCATTGACTATAAAGAAGTCATTTCAAACTGGGGACGATTGCCCTTCCAAGGAAGCAAAGAAGAAAGAATGAGAGAAAGCTAGTAGAGAAGAAGAAGAGATTGTTCTTCCATGCTTCCCAACCATCTAAGAAACCTCTATTTATAACCCAAGACCCCTCACTAGCCAGTACACACAAGAAAATAGCTGTTAGACACAAACAAAGAGTGAGGGAGACCTCCTAGCCGTTGGAAAGTACAGCTATACTTTCCAACCGCTAGTTTTTTGAATTTCTGGGCAGCAAACTGCCCATTCTACCCTTACTTGGTTGGACTACCTCTTGGGCCGAGAATGGGACCTCTTTGGGTGTTCTTTGAGTGGACTTTTAAGCTTCTAAACCAGACTTGAATGTAGCTTCTTGGACCAGTTCTTCTGGACTTACATTCTGCCGATTTTTGGTCCAATATTCAGAGGAGTTTTCTGGACAGATTCCGTCCTCTCTTCTTGAGACTCCTTGGAGTATTGTAGCACTTTAATTATGTGGTTTAAAGAGGTTAAAAGGGATGAGATGCAATGAGCAATGGAGGCATATTTGTGGTCTCCCCAAGATGAACACGCTTGATAATCTTCCTTCTTTTCAACAGCTGCTACCATTAATGTCAAGTTCGAAGGAATGGATCCTCTTGCTCAATAGCTGCATATCTGACTTTACACACTCTTGATCTTAGTGAAGACCTTTAAACTTAGAATTTAATTCAGCGCTTGTCATCGTAGTTATAATAACAGACTTGTTGGATTTTGGCTATGATACCAATTGACATCAGACGACCTATGAAAAAAGCTGTCTACTATGGATGCATGGTGGAATTAGGGTAAAGGTTTAGGTGTAGGGAATTAGGGTTTATTGTAGAAAATAGCAACCTGTTATTCTTGAAGAGATTCCTAAGTTTGCAAAGAGTAAATAAAATTGAGCAATTAAATTGTAAGAAAGAAAGCAATAGATGAGAAGAAAGAAGATATGTTTATTAGCATCACACTAGTAGATTCTTGGCATCTCACCGGCAAGAAAGCATCATACCTTCGAGGTTTTGAGAAAAAAACATAAATTCGGAATCTTATTCTTTATTACTCATAATAAGTTATCGGTCTTTAAATAGATAATTAGTCTTAAAATTAGAAACTATTACTAAAACAAAAATTTAGAAATTTCTAAATAGTCATAGTAATGACTTTACAATAATTAAATAGAAATAATTTGCTAAATAACTAGATTCAAAAAATAGAAACGTAAGTAATAAATTTCTAAAAAATAAAAAATTTTACAACTCTCTAACATAAAATAGAAACTCAATATTGACTTATCCAAGTTCCCAATTAAGCTATTCATCATCTGACATATGACAAACTAAAGTTTGAGCATTAGATCCACTCTTAGTAGGTTTTCTAACAAATCTTGAAGATTGCTGCCAGCATGCTCCATCGGTATGAGTTCCACCTTTATTACTCTTATTTCAAAGGACAGACAAATATGATTAAAGATTTAAAACTTATTAGTTTGACTACTAGTGTTTATAGAATCTTAGTTAAAATCCTTGCTGATCACCTCATCCAAGTTTTAGATGGCATTATCTCAATCACGTGTAGTCCTATGTGGGGGGTAGGCAGATTTAGGATGTGGTGTTAGTGGCTAATGATACACATGTTTAGAGAAGAAATGGGAAACGGCTTGTTGTCAAGTTAAACTACCAGAAAACCTTAAGATGGGGTGAATTATTTTTTCTTAAAGAGAAACAAGGAGGTGAAGGCTTTGAGGTAAGATAGAAGAGGTGGATAGGAGGATGTTTTTGATTTGTGGTGCTCTGTGATAGGGAATGGGCAGCCAAAATTTTGGTTTAAATCTTCTGGGGGTCTTAGCAAGAGGTGATCCTTTAGCCCTCGTCTTGTTCAATCTTGCGGTTGGCATCCTTTGTAGATTTTCTAAGTGAGGTTTATGGAGATGTCCTATCTGGGGTTAGATTGGGATCTCAAGTGATAATGGTATTCCTTTTGTGACTTATGGATCTTGAGCTATCTAAATTTCCCGTTTGTTGCTTGGTGCATTTAAATAAAGAGGAAACTGAAGACCTCCAACAATTGTATCTTTCAGTTAATATGATGTCGAATAAGGCAGTTTGTAACAATCCTTATTTACTGGCAGCAACTGGTTCTTTCAGGGAAGGGTTCCGGCTTTTTGATGTGGAGGGAAGATTGGAGACCTCATCTTGTCTGCTTCATTTTTTATTTTCTAACTCTTGTTTTTCGATGCGGAGAGAAGATTGGAGAGCTCACTTTGTTTTCTTCTTTAATTTTCTCTTGGGAAGGTTGAGATAAATTGGGTATGGAAGATGTTGTAATTTGGAGGGGTTCACTGACCGGGACCTTTGAGGTCAAGAGATTCTGTAACATGCTTAGACTGGATGGCATTGTGGAGGAGAGTGTTCCTTCATTGCACATAATTTTGGTGAATAGATCTGTGTTATGCAAAATAGAGCTCGAGTGTGTCGTTTATTTGTAGCTTCATTGTCCTTGTGGGGAAAAATTCTCTTTTTTGCACCTACGTTGGGTGACTTCAAGCTCGGTATAGAGTGAGTTGTGGGTTTGGATGGTGCAAGGTTTTGCACACCGAAGATGAGAATTTTTAGCATGATTCTTTTGGCGGTGTTTTGGTTAGTTTGGAGAAAAAGGAATTAGAAGAGGGTGTGGAGAGTTCCTTGATGATGTTTTTAGCTAATTTTATGAAGTGTTTATGGTCTATTTGATGTGAACCCGACGGGTATAAAAACCTTAGAACCCCCCAATAAGTAATATAGTCCAAGAATCGTCCCAACGAATGATTTGAACCGGTGGAAAATAAAGATCTCAACTATTCCCTAAAAGAGGAAGAACATAAGGTATATGACCTTAGACCCATTTCTCATTAGAACAAGAACTTTGGTATAAAGATGAAATGAATGATGCCACAACCTAGATGGTTCGAAGCCTGAATTGATAAGTCAAAGAACTAAACAAGACCCCTATTTTGAATAAGTTCAAAAGTTGTGTTTTTACACAATGTGTAAGTCTATTTATAGGCTAGAGGTAAAGACTAAAATGACAACTAGAAATTTAATAACTTCCTAAACAATCAAAAATTAGGAAATTAAAATATAAATTATAAATAAAAAATTAAGAAACTAAATAAAGTAAACCAAACTATTTTGACCAAATCTTTGCTATTATTTTTTTCTTTATTTTCGTCCTCCCTTGACATTGGTTAGTTTTTGACCCTTTATTCTTCCAATTGGGCTTATATGAGCATAATTAAGGCCACTTTTGGTTCTTCATTCATTTGGACTCCAATTTCTTGATATAAAACCTTCTAAATTAAGTTATTTAGTGCCTCCTTGAATCTTCTAACTTGAGCCTTTGTCACCGAATCAACTGGAACTTGAATTGGATCACGCGAATTTTTTGTAGCCTTGGTGTCTGCATCACTGTTCGACTTTGATATCTTTTGAATCTTTTGTAGATTTCGTAGTTTGAGGGCGAATTTTGACGCAATGATAGAGTTGTTCCTTTGGTGACTTTAAGGTCATGGATTCGAGACGTAAAAAGTCTCTTTTGCAAAATGCAAAGGGAAGGTTGCGTATTATACTCACCCTACCCTTATCCGCGCACTAAGCCTGTGAACACTTTGTGTATTGGGTGAGTCTTTTGCAGATTTCGTAGTTTCTCTTTAATTGTTGACAATAGGTGAGCATGACGTTGGTACTTTTCCCCTATTTTTGTATTTCTCTCCTTTTGAATAAAATCTTTCCTTCCCGGTTTTTTTTTTTCCTCTTATGCTGTTTTTCCTTTCTTTTGAGAATACCTCATCCTCCCTGTTGCACTGTTGATTCTTCATTATGTAATAAATTTTTTTTTTCCTTATAGCAGATAATTGAAAAATATTTGGCTTTTCATTTCATCTATTATGCTTTTACAGTGTGGTGCATTTGCAGATTTGACGCTCTTATTGATTATGTGGCAGATAACTGCTGAAGCTGCTGTTGATGCTATATCTATTCATGTTAAAACTGCCCCCACCATAGAAATGTAAGATTTACAATAATTCAAACTGTATTACTATTCTTCGCTTCTTTATGTTCTGACTATGCTTTTAATAGCATCTATTCATTCTAAACAGTGCAGAAAATGAGGGTCAAAACAATCAAAATGGAGGAAACTTATCCATTGACTCTACTACTTATGCTGCGTGGGAAAATTTTTCTTTACATGCTAATGTGGGTCAACAAGGTCTAGAAGTGCAATCAAATAATTGTTCAGAAGGCTTCTCAAGCAGTTTGAACCAGGGTTCAACTTCCGAGGCAAAAGCCAAAGATAAGCAGCTGGAGTTGCATCAATTCCTGTATTTGAACAGAGAGGGATCTCAAATCTGTTTGAGTGTTGGTGCTAAAGCACCAAGCATGCTTGGGAATCATGTTGAAGATGGAGGCCTTAGATCCTCTTTAGATCCATCTCTTCCTGCCCCCGGTATTCTTCATATTAATGCATTATGGAAACCTAATTTGCTTGCCTAATTGATCTTACAGTTCTTGTGTTTGGCATTCGCTGCTGCAATTTTGAGCTTAAATCTTCTACTTATATGGTTGGATGTGCTCTTTTAATATTTGTAAATACTATTGCAGATTCTGGTGGTATTGTTGATTGCAATGTATCTCCGGAGTCAAATGGTTGTAAAGAACCTCCTGTTAACATGGTAGAGGAATTACAGAATTCCTTGGAAACCAAAAGAGATCATGCCAATGTTTTATCTGAGATCTCTTGTGCAGACAAAGTTCAGAATTTTTTGGAAATCAATGATGAAAGAATTCAGGCAACTAATTTAGCAGATCATGCACAGGTACACCAAAACTTAATCTCATGGAATTATCTTAGTGAAGTTGATGATGCCAGAAATTGCTATGGTTTCCTTTCCCTTTTTCAAATTATTATAGTAACTTGTGAATGTTCTAATTTGAGTCCAAACTCCTTTTTTGGTAATTTGCATACAGCTGCATGGAGAAGACACCCTTGACATCCCTTCAAATGATATTGGAGAACAAAACGTTCTTCAGATTGGAAATGAAAGGAATCGACCCAAACAAATTTCGACCATCCCATCTCCTTTTCTTGGTTTATCCTTGCCAACACAACCCGAAATGCCACTTCCTAACTTTGATTATAGCACTAGAGATTGCATCCAAGACATACACATCCAATCATCATCTGACAAGGCACAAGCTTTTCATAGACACAAGATGATGCTTGACAACATTTTAAATAGAGCCAAAGCATTAAAGATAGGCCAATGTAGTTTTTCCGATATCTATAAAGAAATTTGGTCAGAAGAGGAGTTGGATTTTCTGTGGATAGGTGTGAGGAGACATGGAAGGGGAAACTGGGATGCAATGTTAAGGGACCCAAAGTTGCAGTTCTCATCTTGGAGGACAGGAAAGGACCTGGCAAAGCGCTGGGAGACAGAACAATCTAGACTCTTAAGCAGGCCACTTGTTTCTCAGGGCACATGTCTGGGGTCATCATTTCTTTCCCCTGAACATAATACTGCCTTTTGGAATCACACAAGTGGAGCTCAGAGAGAAAATTCATTGGATGAAACTCAACTTTCATTGGGAGATGTATATGCCCCAAAAGACAGCTTTGTCCCAAAGAGATCACCCCTCAAATTTGCCAAATTTAAAAGAAAGGGGACTGAGTTTCTCCAGAAGCATTCAAGGGTTCAGAAGACACTTTATTCTGACTTTATCATGGGTAGGGATCCATGGAATTGCTTCGAAAGCCGAGTAAGTCTAATGGGTGGCTTGGCATCAGCAGGGGGTCCATCTGGTTTTCCTGCGAATAGCGGTCTGCCCCACTGGCTCAGAGAAGCAGTTGGTCTCCCCACAAGGCCATCAGATGCTGCTTATCCTTCAAACAATATGTGTCATCCAGGGAGAATACACCCTTCGCAGCCCTACACTGCATATGCAGAACCCTATTTCGGAATTAGCTGCAGAATCCATGATAGTTTTGGTTATGCGAGACCAGGTGATCTGCAGCTACCAAGTGATATCCATTGTCCCAACTTTTCTGATAGGAGACAAAGGACGACTGAGTTGGGTGGAGCATGTTCAAAACCAAAAGACTTGATCATTATTGACAGTGATGCTTCTTCTGAGGAGACGATATCAGATGTTCGTGGTGGCGGGCCTCTGTAAAGGGCTTGTTTTATTCATAGGCTTCTTGAAATAGATAAGAAGAAAGCTTAGCATGTATGTGAACTGTACAGTTACATCATCATTAGGTCATTTGTAGACACAAATGCAACATAAAGAAGTTTCCAACATTGTTGATGTACGTCGTGGGTTGATCAAATCCAAGTTGAGCTACAGCCTCCATCGAAAGTAGGGAAATTTTTCAAGCCTAATTTTGTATTACTGAAGATGCAAATTGGCTGAGCAGGACCAGGATATCCTCTTTCCGCAAGGCATTATTGGCTTCGTGGGTGTATACTGGTTCATGCAAAAATACCATATATTGAATCTTGTGCTGAGAAGTTGTCGATTGTTGCAACTCATGCACTTTAAAGTAATGTATGAAACTTTCATGTAATTGATTACTGGTAATGCTAGTTAATAAGCTGGGAACATTGATTACTTGTCAATTGCTTGATCGAAACTAGTGAGACAAGAACAGTCCTTTAGGGTTTTAATTTGAGAATTTTGTTATGTTATTGTGTCAAAAAGAATCCTTAAAATCTATGTCCTTTTTCCAGAACCCCTAAATTCCTTTTGCTGCTTTCAGGAGTGCAATTCAAGAAAATTCGTCCAATGAATTTGCATGAGTTTGATCTCTTTGCCATTTTTAATTTACAAATGATGGGTTGAAGTTATGGAAAAATGCAGATCAATCATATTTCTCATTGTCAATTGTTATCAACAGCGACCCATTTTGCATATATAGAGAAATTAGGGTTTACAGCCTTGATGTTGGGATTAGGACAATCTTCATGGCTACTCTAGATGCCAAGACCAGATGATTCAAGAGAGTCACTCTGTAATTTGTAGGTAATGCATAATTTTATATTTCAATTAAAAATCATTTCTCAAGATGGACCATTTGGCCAAGAATATCACATGCAATTGTTGGCGGTTGATTCTCTGAATTTAATTTACATGCTTCTGCATTGTTGTGCTATTTTTCTGTGATGTCTACTTAAAAATTCTTTCTGATTGTGCTTTAGAACCAAAGGCCTCTTGGTCTAATGATACCTTTCTTTATTCTGGAAATTGCCACAATAAAGAAAATTGCTGCAAATCAGATTCACAACCAGTTAGACGAGTCAAAAAGGTGCCATTATTGAGGACTTGTGGAACTATGCAAACAACTTTTGCTTTCTAAGCTCGAACGTTACACCTTGCATTCACAATTGATGCATGACAACAAGTTAATAAATCTCAAAATGAAGATTTTGACATGAGTTTTGAAAATTTGATAGCTTTTAGACACATAATATGTTAATTGAATATCAATGGGGGCCATTTACTATTGTTCGGCGGGTGGAGTATGAGGGATTACATGTCATTTGTTTTGATTGTCGTAAGGTGGGTCACTGGCGGGAAAATTGCCCTAATCGGAGAGAGCAATCGATGGCCATGCTGAATCGTGGGCTTGGGTGACAATATATGGGCAGTAGAGAGATGCCGTAGACAAAGATGGAACCAGATGGGGAATTTGGACCTTGGATACAAGTGCGTCAATATCCTCGGTGGAGTAGCACAAGGAGGACGGAGGTGACTAGAAATGGGAAGGAGGTACAGACTAATCGTTTTCTAGATTTGGTGGCAATTGCTGGATGCCGAGAATCCCACCATTGACTTGACTTTTTCGATAATAAATGTTTCGTTAGTCTTGTCTACAACTATAGCAGTAGCGCACGACAAGAAATTGGGAAGACAAAATGGTTCTCGTGGGTAGGGGCGGGTAGCACAAAGAGCCATAATATATAAATAGGTCAGATCCCTGAGACCACTCACACCCGCCCTGAAAATGGCCTAGGTCCATCTCAGGAGGAGCCTTCTAATTCACCTGGCTTGGCTTACAGATTTGGCCTTCAATTGTTACCACGGTCCCTGAATGCTCTAAGCCCACCAAGCTCTTCAGCCCAGGTTTACATTAGACATGTAGCCCAATTGCTTTCTACCGAGCATGGGCCCTTCGCTGGCAAAGGCAATGGGCCAGAAGGCCTCGAGGGATCCAAACTAGATATTGCAACCATTATTAGATCGATCTATAACCAAACTCGATTAACATAGCACTCTGACTTGATGCTTGTTACTTGCCTTACATAAAGATTCTTCGATACTCACCGTTGGTGACTCCACGGAGGGTAAGAAGGGGTGTCAGGGAACTTTGAGATGTCGCTAGTGGGAGTGGAAGATCACTAGATCTCTAATGCTTTCCAACGACACTTTCATGTTTCGTACAAAAGAGGTGACCAGAAGCTTGAACCCGCTATTCTGCTATTGCCCTAGGTTGAACGACGATGATTCTTTAGCGGTCAGCGAACAAGAATCAAGGAAATAATAGTTTGCAGATTGGGGGAGGGAATAGGTCTTGATTTGGCTGAATGGCATGAAGGAGGTACAACTATTGGGGGATTGCCAACCACGACTGATGCAGAAGCTCTTAATCCAATGGAGGCAATTATCTGGTCTGCAGCCGCGGAGGATAAATTGATTGGAATGGACATGGAGAATGACTCTTGATGTGCTGGGGCTATAAGTCATCTTTCTCCACTTATCGATAATTGATAATTATGTTATTGGCCTAGAATATGTTAGTTTGGAATGTGGGAGGTTTTCGAACCCTAAGGTGTGGAAGGCTACTTTGGAACTGGTTAATTCGCACTCACTTGATGTTGTCATTCTTTTGGAAACAAAGGCAAATTTGGCATCACCTCCTTTGTTCCTAAGAAAAAAAGGATTTAATAAGGATTTTGTAGTAACTTCCTTAGGTTTTCAGGTGGTCTTTGGCTTATATGGAGATCCTTCTGAATTACATTGGATGTCATTCAGTCGATAGAGCAACTTATCCATTGTCAATAGGATGTGGTTCATTTGTGTATATCCAGCCTCATTGTTAGGCTAAATATATTGCATGGGCCGAGATCAATAGTTTGGCTAGTACTATGCAAAAGGCATGGATTGTTCTTAGAGATTTTAATGATATTGTAGGGCTTTCATAAACTAGTAATCAAAATGTGTTGGTCTCATGACGAGCTTCTCGGTTTAGAGAGTGTTGGTAGATTTGCAAGTTTCGTGATTTAGGTTTTCTAGGTAGAGCTTATACTTGGGTCTAAAAGAGAAATGGGGTGGTTACACTTTGGGAATGGTTGGATAGGGTGTTGGTAATGGTGCGAGCCGTATGTTTTTCCCTGATACAAAGGTGGTAGTCTTGTCTCATATTTAGGGAGATCATCATCTCTTACTTTTTCAATCCCATGGTTCTTGCTATTGACTAAAGAGGGGCGCCCTTTCCGTTTTGAGGCCACTTGGATTCATCATCCAAAGTTTATGAAGGTTTTTTCAAGGTCCTAGTCTAGAGGGTCACATTCTCTTATGGATACCATCCATTTGGTGACTGATGATCTTCGAATATGGAATGGAGAGGTGTTTGAAAAAATCTTTCATTAAAAGCATAAACTAGCCAATAGGCTTGGAGGCATTCAGTAGTCTCCAACCTATGATAGATCCCGGTTCTCGTGTCAGTTGGAAAGGGATTTATTGGATGAGTATTATAGTCTCTTGGTTATAGAGGAAACTTTCTTGTATCAAAAGTCTAGATTGTCATGGTTCAGTAAATGAGATTGGAATATGAGGTTTTATCACCTTACAATGGTTATTCATTGGAACTCAAACCGGATCACATGGTTGAGGATTAATGGGACTTGGTGCTCTGATTTTGAGAGATTAAAAGAATATGCTCATTCCTTTTTTTCCGAGTATGTTTGTAGCGGCGCATTCAAGTACTTCAACTAGCCCGTATGGGGATTGACAGCAAAAGGTATCAGTGGTTGATTAAAGGGATCTTGTGCGGCCTGTGGAGTTAGAGGAAATCAGGTCTACAGTGTTTTCAATAAAGGGATTGAAAGCCTGGGTCTAGATAGTATTCAACCACTTTTCTACCAACAATTCTGGGATGTTATGTAGCACTCCCTCCTACATTTTGTGGCAGAGGTGCTTCAGGATGGTTTTTACATATTAGAATATCTCCAAGCCTATATTGTATTGATTCCGAAGAAGCCACACCCCAAGGTGTTAAGGGACTATAGACCAACTATAAAATCTTATTGAAAGTGTTGGTGAATAAACTTTGTCCTATTATTCAGAGAGTGATTGGGCTGTATCAGAATAGTTTCATTTCAGGCCTCAGTGTGACTAATAATATAATTGTCACTCAAGAGATAGTGCACTCTATTTAGCACTCTTGTACTAAATGATGGAGCATGATTTTGAAAGTTAATTTGAAGAGAGCTTATAATAGTATCCCTTGAGAGTTTTCAGGATAATCATTGTCGAATTTTGGAATTCCTCTATATTTGATACGTCTTATTATGTTTTCTGTCTCTAATGTTAGCTCTACCCAATTATGGAATGGGGAGGCATCGTCTTTCTTCTTTCCTAAGAAAGGGCTCTCGCAGGGAGATCCCTTGTCTCCATATCTTTTTCTCTTGGCATTGGAGAAATTATGATACATGATCCAGGATAGGTAGAGGTCTGAGAGATGGGTGCCTATCAACATGTCACACTTAGGGTCTAAGATTTCACACATTTTCTTTGTGGATGGTCTCATGTTGTTTGTGGAAGCCAAGCCAAGGTGTCTTTAGTCTATATTGGATTATTTCAAAAATTTGCAGTCCTGAGGTAAATCTGACCAAATCAAAACTTCCCATGTCTTCCCGAACTCCCAGGCTAATTAAAAATTAGATGACAACACAGTGTAAGTTTTGACTCACTGAGAATTGGGTTGTTATTTGGGAGTTCCTATTCTCCATGATCAACTCAGATATAATACTTATTAATTCTTGGGGAACGTATTGCAAACCAAATGGCAGAGTGGAAGATGAAACTCCTTAGTATGTCTGGGAGATAAGACTCTAATCCAGGCTATAACATTGTCAATCCCCTCATATGTTATGCAGGATACTTCGCTTCTGGAAGTTTCTTGTAATTAGCTAGATTTATGGAATCGAAGATTTCTATGGGGTGGCTCAAAGGCTTCTATATGGGTGCACAATGTTGGATGGGATACTATTTGCCTCTCTTAGTAGTAGGGGGTCTTAGACTTCATAAAAGCTCTTAGCAGTAGGAAGTCTTAGACTTCATAAAAGTAGGGATGTTAACAGGGCATTTTTTGCCATGTTGGGATGGCAGTTGATGACTGAGAAATCTACTCTTTGGTGTTGGATCCTGATTGGTAAATACCTACAGGGTAGTCACTTGCTTACTCACAATTGGGTTACAGTGGATCAGCCTTATGGAGGGGTATTTTACGAGCCCATGATGTAATCAGACGAGAACTCAAGTGGCAACTTAGAGATGACTCAAGGATCAGTTTCTAGTCAGATCTATGTGTTGGAACCCAACCATTGTTGTATAATAGGGTGGTGGAGGTAGAAGATGAGGAGGCTCTGATTACGGTTAAATAGTTTATCTCTCCAGAGGGGCTATGGGATCTTGCTAGACTTTCCTCTCTCCTACCCCACAATCGTGTGGAAGAGATTTGTGTGATTCCTATTCCTAAGGATCCTAGAGTTAGGGACGGGATGTATTGGGGAGAGGAGCCAAGTGGATTTTTCACGGTTCAATCGGCTTGTAGGTGCTTGCAGCTTATCGAAGAGGCAAGTCAGCAAGGGACAACAACTCATAATAGAGTATTAACCAATCATGAGTAGGCTAGGAGGGGGTTTACTATGGATGCTCAATGCCCTCTTTCTCACTCGGGGGAGGAGAAGGTAGTACACATTTTATGAGACTGTGATAAAAGTATATAGTCTTAGAAGCTGCTCCTTGGTGAGTCGTATCTCCATCGATTGACCTTCTTAGAAGGGATTATATTTTCCAGGTTAAAGGACAATTATTGCTCACATGCTACGCATATGGACCTTTCTTGGTAGCTTCTCTTTGTCTCTATGCTTTGGGCTCTATGGAAGGTCAGATGTTAATGTGATTTTTGAGGGGAAGGAAATCTAGTCGGAGAAAGCTCTGCACTATGTGGTAGGTTATGCTAGAAATGTGTTTGCTATCTCGTTGAGTCAAGACCCTCCATATAGGAGGGGAATGCGGATTAGCCAGTGCCCTCTGCCAACAGGGTGTTTTAAACTTGATATGGATGCTTTTGTCTATTTGCATTTTGGGTCGGCAAGTGCAGGTGGAATTCTAAGGGATAAACATGGATTTTGTGTCCTAGACTTTACAGCCAATTTGAGAAATATGGATCATGATTTTGCAAAGTTACATGCAGTATATGAGGGTCTCTGTATATTGACAGACCACTGGATTTTCCTAGTAATTCTAGAGCTTGACTCATCCTTTGTGGTAAATGCTTTGAAATCTAATAGTTCGATTTTCCATCCTAACTCTCATTTGTTGAGTGGGTGTCGAATGTTAATCTAGAAGTTTTCAATCTGAGAAATGCAATATGTGCATAAAGAAGGGAATACGTGCATCGATACTATTGCTAAGTTAGGTCATAGTGTCCCGGGGTCCATATGTTCCATTGGCCACTTGGTGAGGTGTATCATCTCCTTGAACATGGTTTCTCTATTCAACCATTCCCCAAATGAGTGATAACCAATAATTTCTCTTGAAGTGGGACTAAAAGCTTATTTGAGTGTTTAGCAAATTCCGTGCTCACAAAAGAATTGTTAGACCCCGTATCAATCAATATACGGGCGTCAACTCCAAAAATTTTTATCATAACTATATATATATGGAGGATAAAAATTAACTCTCAATTTAAATAAGCTTAATTGAAATTTAAAGTCCTCAATGCCAACAAAACTATCATTAAATATCAAAATCATTTCCAATCACCTCAATATCATGTCATAGCTCTAATATACCTCAAATTCAAATTTATGAAATCAAAATCTCAAACTGTTTATATTCAAATATCTAAATCATCAAGTTTAAGTTCTAGCGAATTTACCTGTGACTATGTCGAGGTTGTTCTGGGCATTCTCATTAGTCATTGTATAGATTCTAGTATGTGCCCTTGTTTGTGGATATTGGGTCGGAGCAGTTACTGTGTTGCTCCTAGTCCCCGTCCGTGGTGTGACATTAGGAGGTGAGATAGGAGTGTTAGCTTGACTACCCATAGATCCACTAGGCGTTCTCAACTTAAAAAGAGATTTGCGAGGTATGACCTCCTTTGGATGTTGGTGTGTCCTTTCTTCCTCTTGTAACAAAATAATAATAATAATAATAATAATAATAATAATAATAATAATAATAATAATAATAATAATAATAATAATTGTCTTGTGGCCTGGGTACGTTGAAAGGAAGAGTAATCTTGTCAATTAGAATGTGGTTTGTATGCTCTTGGTAATTTGATGCCTTAAAACATCACTCAGGTGGGAAAGTGGCTTTGAATGTTTCTGATTTTGCATATCCATTTGGATGACTAACATTACTCTTAAAAAGTAAAAGCCTTTGTTTTTGGCAGATGTAGGATCGGATCTAACAACTTCTTGTAGATATGAAGGATGGGCAAGGTTTTAGTTGAGTTTTTCCTCATTATTTTGAGTCTCAATTTTAAGCTTATTTTCAATTTATGTAAAAGAAAAAAAAAAGAGTATCGTGTATGTGGTGAAAACTTATGATGCATGGAAACTTTTTGACACTAGCATTTCTTTGTTTCTGAAACATTTCTTATCTCTAGAACGTTTCAATACACTAAATAAATTAATATTTATACAAATTTCTTTTATTTTTATATTTACATATTTTTCATATTTAACAAATTATTTATTTAATCAATTATAATTTTTATTTTTTATATTCTTTATCTAATGATTAATAATTACATATTTGATTATTTTAGATTATTATAATAAAAAATAGCTATTCTAATATTTTTATAAAATAATTAATATTTATATAAAAATTTTTATATTTTTATATTTATCTGTGTTTTCCGTTTTCGTTTTTATGCAATCCGGGTGAAAACTCTAAGCCATGAGTTGACAATTGACCTGTAAAAGAGTGTGTTGTGTGGTGAGGTGGTGCATGTGGAGTGTTTGATAGATTTGGTTTGGTTCTCATTTTTTTCCCCTCTTTTAGTGCAATTTCTCTCTTAATCTGCTTGTGGATGTAGATTTTACGTACGAACCAAATAAATTCTTGCATTCATCGCTTATTCGTATATTTGTTCTTAAGATTTACCTCCCGCTTTACTCATCAAATTTGGTATCAGTGCTCGATTTTTGGATCTTTGTGATTTGTCATCGGTTTTATGTGTGAGAAGGGCTATTTTGATTTCGTGGAGTTCCTAATTAGAGGAAAGTGCTTATATCCCTGGAATCTAAATCTCTAGATCTATTTGACAACATTGAGATTGTCGGATCATTGCTGAATTTTTTCTCACTCTCCAATGGAAATTTAGAGTTTGGGCATCGTAATTCATGTACTTCCAGTCATAATTCATCAAAAACCGCCACTATCATTGAATAAATCGTCTCAAGTTCAACTAGATCATAGAAATCCCCATTGGAATCATTGGGGTGAAGCACACTCATCGCCGTCATTCTGGGTGAGAGTGAATGTTGTTCAGTAGGTCAAATAATCTGGTGACCTCACCAAATCATTTAATCTCAACCTTTGATTGCTTTTTGGGATCTTTGATCAAAACCATTAGATTATTTAAGTGTGTTGTTGCTTTGTGTGGATAAGTGCATGGTTATATCATGAGCTTTAGAGTCTTGAACCATTAGATTGATACATCAAGAGTCCATTTTTAAGGTCAGTTATTTGATTTGTTGAGTATTTTTGGTTGTTTTGGCTAATAATTTGTTGCTACCAATGGAAAATGGTGTAACACAAATGATTGTAGTGAATAAAATTAATTACTGTTCTTGGATGGGTAAAATAAAAGATCAACTAATTATTAAGAAAATGTTTAAATCAATTTTTATGACAAAAAAACTGAAGATGTGAGTGAGGATTGAGATATCCATCATTTGGAAGTTTGTGCATTTACTAGATAAAGGGTTAATGACAATCTTGATTAACCTTGTCTGTAATGAAATTCATGCATGTTCTTTGTGGCAAAACTTAAGGAATTGCATGTAGGGAAAAATGGTTTTCATAGGATATATGTGACTCACAGTTGATGTATTTGAGATGACTTCCATGACTGATCACTTGAATGATTTTCAAGATATTATAAACAAGTTAATTGGTTTGGGGATTAGTTTTAATAATGAGATTAGAGATTTAATACTTTCTGATTTTTGTCGAACACATCAGAAACATTTAGTGTGACAATTTGCAATATATCTCTAGCCAAAAATGGCATCATTAATGAAGAAAGTAAAAAATTTTCACTAGTAACTACTCCTTCACAATCAAAAATTCTAGTTTTTGAGTCCAGATGCATAAATTAGACTAGAGATCAAAGTAAAAGAGAAAAAGAGTATAAACAAGTTCAAAGGCTAATTCTCAACTGTTGAGTGTCATCATTGTGGGAGAAAAAAAGGACATATCAAGAAGTTTTGTTGGAAATTAAAGAACGGATTGGTTTCCAATAATGGAAACAAATATATATATATATCAGAAAAGCTGGGGAATTGCATTTGAGTAAGTAAATTTTGTATATATATTTCATGCAAGTGTTGACTGGTATCTTTTTTCCCCCTCAAAATAGAGTTTCTATTTTTTTCCCTCTTACGTGAGTTTTTGGCATTCTTGATCACAGGCTGGGCTGGGCTGGGCTAGCCAAAGAAGGATTAGCAGCCCATCCAAGTCCATCTATTTATGGGATAAATAAAATTAACTCTTTTTACCAACTACACAAAAATCATCTCTGACCCGGTTGGGTTTCATTGTATTGGACTTGACCTATTTTCAAGTGCAGTTGATCTAATTCAACTTGGAGCCTAATTGATCTAATCCTATCTATTAGGAGTTTGGCTTTACTCCCTCTAAACTAATGCCACATTAATAATTTTATGGTAAAAGCTAACAAAATGTCATTTGTTGCAAATCCGGTTGTTGTGGCATTTCTAATCGGTAGTTAAACCATGACCAAAGATGTAAGGGAGACAAACTCTTAACGTGTGTGATGGGATAAGGCCCAATACTGAAAGAAAGAACTCTCAAGAAGCCCATGAAGGGTGCTTACAAACCGATACTTGACGATCGACATAATAATTTACCGAAAGACCTCAGTTACCTAGATCCACCGAACAATACTCACCAAGTGAAGGCTGTCGCCCCGATCGGGCAAAGCAAATATCAGCCCTCTAACTAGACGAGTCTCGAAGGCCCCTTATTGGTCAAGCGACAGATAAATACGCAACACTCCGAACGATATTAAAGGAATGTCAGGATTTCCTTGACTTCAATCTCCTATTTTATAACGGTAGATTCCAAATCTTTCAAATAAGGGAAGCACCCCTCTCTAAAATGGTGGCTTTACTAATAAATGAGAATTGTAATCAACTCATAATATTAACCTCCGATATTCTCAGATCAGTTCGATAAGGAAGATAGGGTTAAAGTCCCCCAGCGACGCATGTCTCTCAGAGGTATAAAATGATCTTTAAGGTCTCAAAACCAGGTACGCTCTTTACGCCTAACACTCTGGGTACACTAATCACAGGGAACAATATTCCCTCAATTCTCAGTCTGTTTCTTTCAAACGAAAATCGCTCTTCACTGACTTGAGCGTCAAAGTATCCCCGCTGGAGCACCCTCCGGCGGTTTTTGCAGGTGTATCCACCCATCGATGGCTACTATTCGAGTCAAGAAGGAGCTGGTATCTGTGGAGTCAAAACCCACTTCCAACATATTGGCGCAATCAGTGGGAAACAGACTGACTCTCTGAAATCCTATGACGATGCTCGCTACGGTCATCTCTGACACAGCACCCGCAAAAAGGAGGAGGCCAATCATAGGTTTTGATGATGATGACCTTCCAGCAGGGATAGATCTTCACCGTGATGACCCTATTGTCATCACCCTCAAAATAGACTCCTACACTATAAAAAGGGTCCTCGTTGATCAGGGGGTTGATTGTGATCCTCACCTGAGACGCCTTTTGCATGATGGGTTTCAATCCATCTCGGCTTTTGCTATCTACCGGATCCCTCCAAGGGCTTTCGGATGAGCCCACCTATCCTGAAGACGTCATTTATCTTCCTGTGACCCTAGGAAGATCCCCTAATCACACAACTGCTCCCGTCCTTTTCCATGTGGTAAAGTTTTACTCTCCCTACAACGCCATACTCAGCAGACCTAGCCTGGATATCTAGAGACACTATCGAGCACGAGACACATGAAAGTAAAGTTTAGAATACCGCTAGGGGCAGCTACCATAAGAAGCAACCCTTACCCCTATATTCTCTTCGCGACAGAAAGCGTTCAAGAAGCTTTCCCGGTTGATGCTCTGGAACCTAGAGAGGACACTGAGCAGAGAGCAAAGCCCAAACCAGGTGAAGAAACGATCGAGATCCTTTTGACAAACGACCCCAATCAAACGGTCAGGATAAGAGCCAACCTATCACCTCCCTTACGAGAGGTCTTAGTCGCCTATTTGCAACGATACTCAAAAGTCTTTGCACGGACTCCAGAAGACATGCCTGGCATAGACCCGTCGATCATAGCTCATAAGCTAACCGTTAATCCCGACTTCAGACCAGTTAAGCAGAAGAAGAGGGTATTTGCCCTCGAACGCCAACGAGCCATCCAGGAAGAGATTCAGAAGTTGTTGACAGCAGGATTCATCCGCGAAGTCAAATATCCCGAATGGTTGGCTAACGTAGTCTTGGTGAAAAAAGCCAATGACAAGTGGAGGATGTGTGTAGACTTCACCGACCTCAACAAAGCGTGTTCGAAAGATAGTTATCTGCTCCCCAATATTGACAAACTAGTAGACAACTCCTCGGGACACTAACTTTTGAGTTTTATAGACGCCTACTCCGGCTATAACCAGATCAGAATGGCGTCAAAAGACGAAAAAAAGACCAGATTTATCACCGAATTCGGCACGTACTGTTATCGGGTTATGCCTTTTGGCCTGAAGAACGCCAGGGCAACTTTCCAACGGCTGGTCAATACATCTTCAAAGACCAATTAGATCTTTAAGAGATCTTCCAGACTTTAGAATGGTATAATATGCTGCTCAACCCAGAAAAATGTACATTCGGGATCGCTTCTGGAATGTTCTTGGATTTCATGATCCTCGATCAAGGGATAGAGGCCAACCCCGAAAAAATGCAAGCAATATTAGACATGACACCCCCCAAACACTCAAAAAAGTACAACGCCTGATTGGTCAAATAGCGGCCCTAAGCCAATGCATGTCTAGAGTTGGCGAAAAGTACAAGCCCATATTTGACTCGTTGAAGAGATCTCGACAGTTCAAATGGACGTCTGAATGTCAAGTAGCCTTTGAACGACTGAAAGAATATCTGATGAAACCGTCGCTGCTCTCGCGGCCCCTTTTTAGGGAGGAACTTTACCTGTATCTGACCATCTTTGAAACTCTGCTAACGGTTTTAAGGCAGAGTACGTCCTCTGTTTTGATTTTCAAGCCACCAACAACCAAGCCGAGTACGAAACTCTGCTAACGGGCCTTCGGATCGCCATCGATATGGGAGCACAAAATGTCAGGGTGTTTACGGATAGTCAGTTTGCGTTGAAACAAATCGAGGGGGTTTACGAAACTAGAGACCCGATCATGGCGAAATATTTAAGTAAGTTGCGCGAGACGATAGACCGATTAGGCAAAGTAGACATTCAACAAATCCATCGTTCGGAAAATGCGCGAGTGGATACCTTGTCGAACCTGGCTAGTTTCGATTCAGTCACTTCTAGCCGAACAGTATATATTGAAAGCCTGCCGTATCCCAGCATCGACGAGCCTAAGGAAATCCTCCCAATCGATCAGCCGCCTAGTTGGAAGGACCTTATATAAGATACCTAAGACAAGATTGCCTGTCAGAGTCCCCGATGGAAGCGATAAAACTGAAGCAAAAGGCCGCACACTATGCCATAATCGATGAGATTCTCTACCGCAAGTCATTCACTCACCCATATCTGCGATGCTTGACTCCCGAAGAGGGAAATTATGTCTTTCGAGAAATTCACAAACGAGTCTGCGGCAATCATCTGGGTGGCTGAAATCTAGTCTATAAGGCCCTTCGACAGGGATACTACTGGCCGACCATGAAGGTCGATTCTAACAGCTACGTCAAAAGGTGCAACAGATGCTAACGCTTCTCATCGGTTTCTCGGCTACCCTCCATCGAGCTTAATCCAATATCCAGCCCTTGGCCGTTTGCTTAGTGGGGCATGGACATCCTCGGACCGTTTCCTCCAGTCATGGGATAGCAAAAATTCTTGATTGTGGCAATCAACTACTTTACGAAGTGGGCGGAAGCCGAACCTTTAGCCTAGATCACGGCCGCCAAAGTCCAATCCTTCGTGTGGACTCATATTATCACCATGTTCAGAATACCACGCGTCCTTATCACGGATAACAGGAAGCAATTAGACAACCAGCGTTTCCAAGAGTTTTGTAAGAAACTAGAGATCCAACATAGATTCTCATCAGTCGCTCACCCACAAACGAACGGACTAGCCAAAATAACCAGCCGAACAATCCTGCAAAGACTAAAGACAACGCTGGATGACGTCAAGGGACAATGGGTTGAAGAACTTTATGGCATCCTTTGGTCGTATCGTACTACCCTTCAAAGGGCAACGGGAGAAACACCTTTCAGTCTGATTTACGGAAGCAAAGCGGTCATACCCATGGAGATAGACATTCACTTGCTCCGAGTAGCTTACGATGACGCCGGGCAAAATGAATGCGCCCTACGAGAAAAGTTGGACTTACTTCCGAAATTGCGAGAATCTGCATCAACACGAATGGCAGCCTATCAGCAATAAATGACCCGGTATCATAATCGAAGGATTAGAAACCAAAAGTTTAAAGCCGGAGAACTGGTGCTTCGGAAAGTGGAGGTTACCGGCCAACAGCAGTTCGGGGGTAAACTCGCCCCCAATTGGGAAGGTCCATATCGAACACGTTCCGTAGTTCGAACGGGAACGTACCGACTCGACAACCTAAACGGGTCAGCGATACCTAGGACTTGGAACTCAGAAAACCTGTGCTCATACTATCAATGAGTCTCAACACTATCCAACAGTTGAGAGGTCTTTCTTAAGCACAACTTAAAAGTTTCCTATCAGAGGGCCTCAGTCGCCCAGCCTTTACCGATCGTACGCGTCGTCAATAGGGGATGTAACTCCATAGACGGGTAGACGCGACCCACAACTTAAAAAATTTTCTATCGTTCAGAGGGTCTTAGTCGCCCAGCTCCTATCGTTCGTACGTGTCGTCAATAGGAGATGTAACTCCCCAAACGAGTGAACGCAACCCACAACTTAAGAATTTCCTATCGTTCGGAGGGTCTCAGTCGCTCAGCCTCTACTAATCGTACGCGTCGTGAATAGGGAATGTAACTCCCCGGACGGGTGCACGCGGCCCACAACTTGAAAATTTCCTATCGTTTGGAGGGTTTTAGTCGCCCCACTCTCATCATTCGTACGTGTTGCTAATAAGGGATATAACTCCTCAAGCGGGTAGACATGACCCATCTTTTCAAAGAGCCCTTATCGTCAGGAAAGCCTTAGTCGGCCGACCACTGTTCAATGAGTCACACAGAGATTTTCCCTAAATGGGAAGACATGACTCTCGAATCCAATCGACTGAACATCAAGCAATCTGGAAAGCCGATACTACCCGGTCTCTCAACCTGAAGTTTAAAATGGGAAGCGGATCTACTCTCACGAGGAAACTATATTGCAATGCAAGAAATCAAAAGGAAGCAAAAGCAAGACTCAAGTAAGTGAAAAGCAATCCTTTTATTAATTCTTATATGAAGAAATACATCGGGGTACATGAACAAGCCGCTAAGTCTGACTGATTACACCAAGGAGAATATATAAGAAGGTACACCTCATCAGGCTGCTGATTCACCTAAAGAGGAAGAACATAATCCCTACACGGGAGAGTACAAAAACAATGTAGTGTCAGGGATAAGAAGAGGCAAGCTCGGGTTTCGCCCCACCAAAGCGACCCGAACTCGACCTACCCATCCAAAAACGGTATGAGAAACACCCCTATCACATTTGGATGGTGAGGATCCACTGAAAAAGGCCTTACTAAACAGTGCAAGATGCACTCGCTCGATGACAAGGGATCAGACTATGCCAACCAAAGTGGATGGTCAACTTAATGAGATCTCATTCCGGTAGTCCTCTTCTTTAATGAGATCTCATTCCAGTAGGAATCACTCTAGCCAAGGAGTGTCGCACGCCACGGCACCTCGTAAACCGACCTTCAAAAAAAATCATTCTCCACCAAGCAACCATGAAGGAGGAACATCGATTCTCAGCAAAAGGAAGTAGATGCGCATCATGGCTATTTATAACAGTAAAAAGGAGAAGCCTCAATTAATTCAAGGAAGATGAAACGGATCAACATAAACAGAAGTCATAAATGCCAAAGTAAATTGTCTTCAGTTCTCCATGAAGAAAATCGTATATGATTAGGCATACCCACATTCCTAACATCTAGAGAGGGCGAGTCAGAATGGACCAAGTGTTCTTATGCAACTATAATGTACGAAACACGGTTCACAAACCTTCACTTATGACTTTTCTTTTCCAAAAAAGCCATAAGACGGGGGCAAATGATGGGACAAGGCCCAATTCCCAAAGAAAGAACTCTCAAGAAGCCCACGAAGGGCGCTTACAGACCGATACTTGACGATCGTTATAATAATCTACCGAAAGGTCTCAATCGTCCAGGTCCACTGAATAATACTCACCGAGTGAAGGCAGTCGCCCCGATCGGGCAAGCAAATGTCAGCCCTCTAACCGGACGAGTCTCCGAGACCCCTTATCGGTCAAGCGACTGATAAATACGCAACACTCCGAACGATATTAAAGGAAGGTCAGGATTTCCTTGACTTCAATATCCTATTTTATAACGGCAGATTCTGAATCTTTCAAATAAGGGAAGTACCCCTGTCTAAAATGGTAGTCCTATCGATAAATGAGGATTGTAATCAACTCATAATATTAACTTCCAATATTTTCAGATTAGTTCGATAATGAATATAGGGTTAAAGTCCCCTAACGACGCACATCTTTCAGAGGTATAAAATGATCCTTAAGGTCTCAGAACCAGGTACACTCTCTACGCCTAACACTCTGGGCACATTGATCACAGGGAACAGCCTTCTTTCAATTATACGAAAACCGCTCTTCACTGACATAAGCGTCGAAATCTCCCCGCCGGAGCATCTTCCGGCAGTTTTTGCAAGTGTATCCATCCATTGACGGCTACTATTCGGGTCAAGAAGGAGTTGGTATCTGTGGAGTCAAAACTCACTTCCAACAGTATGGTTTGGATTCGGCTCGATAAAAAGTTCGATTGGGTTCTCTTATTTATTAAAATAGTTGAGTTTGAATTTAATAATTAAGTTCATTTAATAAATGAGCCGATTTGTTAAAATATAATATACATACATGCATGCATGCATGCATAGATACATACATACATATATGATGATAAACATAATATGAAATATCTAAATATATATATATAAAGATATGATACAAGACAAAATACAATGACGTAAAAATATCAATATTATCAACTTCACTTAGTAAAATAAAAACATAATTATTATTGTCATATAAAGAAAATAATTATATGTGTAGGCACGCGATATGAAATAAAGTATAATAATATAAAATAATTCATATAACCAACATCACTTAATAGGGTAAAAGTTTTATTCCTGTATATATATTTATATATTATTTAATATTTATTTATATTAAAAATTAACAATTTTAATTTCAAGCTTGACCTTGAGTTCCGCCTCAAATTGTCTATCGAATTTACATGAATCGAGTCTGAGTTTAAGTTTACTCATCTAAATTCAAGTTTGACCTCAAATTCGAGTTTTGTGTTTTATAATTAAGTTCGAGTTGGAGAGGTTGAATAATCGGATTGGCTTAACTCGACTCAATTATAATTCTATCCTTGACAAGAAGTATGTTTGAAAATGGTAAAAACGATCCCCTATTAAAAAACAAAAGTACTAGAATAAAATTTTAGAGAATTTATATATAGCTCTAACTAAGTTTCAGCTTCTAATGCACTAAGAGCCCATGACTTCTTTCGGCTCTTTTATTCTTTTTAATTGTTTTTTGGAGAAAAGAAAAAGAAAAAATTGACAAATTTTCAGCAACAGCACATTGGCATCTAGGATCTGATTACATGGTTATGATATGATCAACAACCAAAATTCAATTTATATAAATTTTGCCTATAGAATTCATAAATATCCATATATATATATATATATATATGTGTGTGTGTGTGTGTGTGTATTGAGTAAGTAATGACCAATATTTTTATTGGTACATAGAGAGTCTTGAACTTGAGAGTTATAAACCGAAGAAAATGGTATAAGTTGAGCTAATAAATATTAATTCTTTTTGGCACCGATAATGAATATAATTAAGCAATGAAACATTCTATCAAGGTCATATATAAAGAGTATGAATATGTTAAACTTACATTTTGAAAAACATACATGAGAGATGCAATATGTTTTCAAAGGATGTTTTTTTTTATTATTTATTTATTTATTTATTATCGATATTTAAAATTATATTTTAATTAATTTGATTTGAATATTTATGAGAATTTTATTTATAAATATCTTTTCTAATATAATTTTTTTATTTTTAAATTTTAAATTTTAAATTTAATTAAAAAATCTAAAAGACCAATCGTCATTGGTGTTGTTTTTCTTCCCTCCACCGGTCAAGAAAGACCTATATTTATCCCCTTCTGCTTGTATGTGTTCCGTCACATCAACCAGAGCCATACTAATTCAAGAACTTGGGCACAACGAGCGAAGTTGGGAACAAGAGCAAAAGACCTTTGTGTGCCAATGTGGGGCCAGAAAATGGGTCCCTTCTGACTGAGAAGAATGATGCAAAATTAGTGTTATGAAAATCGGAGCGAAATAATCGATCTGACCGATCAGACTCAGAATTGAACTATCGTCCGATCTGATTTCATTACAAAATTAGATTTTTTAAAAATTGATCAAGATCGATCAAATTCGTTGTTAAATCGAATGAATCGGATTGAATCGACCGATCCAATAATTTTTTTAATATAAAAATATTATAGTTACTTGGATTCAAATATGAGAAGATAATGAAAATATATATAAATTTCACTATTATGTCATGTATTATTATTATTATTTAAATATATTATAATTTATATTTATTTATAATTTCATGATAATATCATTTTATTTTTTATTTTAAAATTTCTCCATATTTAAATATTTTACTCACACCCATAAAAAATATCTCAATTTTTTATTTTAAAATAAAAATCAAAAATTAAAAACTATAAATAACGAGATGTCATTTTTCATATAATTTGACCGAATTAAATTAAATTATAATTTACCATAATTCTGAATTTTAAAATTCAAAATATGAATTCATATTATTATATCAGTTTTGAATTGTCAAATTAAAACTCATAATCATTATTTTTATTTATTTACTTTGAAAAATTAGAATGATATTTTGATCTATCATCTGGATTTAAATTTTTTTAATTGAAATTATTGCAATAAAAAATAAATTGAGATAAAATTTTAATAAACGTAATCGATTACTCATTTTATGGTATATTTTTATATTCATGTATTGATGAAATAAATTCATTTTTTATAAAAATATATTGATTTTATTTTATTTTAAAATATATAATAAACAAATTATATATGACATCATGATGATATCATTCGGTTTATAAAACGGTCCGATCGGTCCGACCAATGAACCAATAAACTAATAGGTAGGCCGCATCATCTATTGGTTCGATTTTAAAAACACCGTCCAAAATGACTTTTTCAAAATTTCCTTACATTGTTGATGCCGTCAAAATTTCTTATATAATTGAAAAGGAAAATAATTGATAAATATTGAAAGAAAATATAATAATTATAAAATCCCATAAAAATTAATATATATATATATATATGAGACTTATAGAATGACCCTAATACCATATATATCATTAATGAAATTTTCCTATTTATGTAAAAAAATATATATTTTATATAAAGGAATCAAAGAATTTTTGCATAGATTTTACTTGGAACCAAATGAATTCCTTGCTTGGGCCAAAAATTAAATCGGGAGTTCATTTCTAACTTCATAAGTATAACGAATATTAAATCAATAAAAAAAGATAGAATTTGTAAATTAATTATATAAGAATTTGTTAAATCTTCTGACTTTACTGCTTAATTACTATCACGAAATAAATTTTATATTTTATTTTTATTATTTTAATAATAAAAATTCAATTAAATTCATGTTTTTCTCTCTTTTCTCCATGTTCACGAGTTCATTTACGATCCAAGCAGGGTTTGGAAAAATTGAAAGAAAGATTTTTTCTATTTACAAATTGAATAAGATAAAAGGAACATCAACCTGCGGATCAAAAAGCAATATCTCAAAACAATTCTATTTAAGTTGTGTGTTTTTTTTTAATATTTTGAAAAAAAAATTAAGATTTTTTTTTTTGAATTGCAGAATTCTAAAATCTTATGGAATTCACATCTCTTTAATCATGAAATTCTTCCACCAAAATGCTCTAGATTTGACAAATTTTATGTTTTGAAATCTCATTATGAATCTATGGTATACACTTACAATTAAATTTTAAATTTGGATTTCAAAATTTTTAATAATAATAATAATAATAATAATAATAATAATAATAATAATTGTAAAAGTGATTTTGCCAAAACTGATTTGGTGGAACCAGTCAACCAAAGATGGCGGGGTGGCTTTGCTGTTTTGATAATGCATGTATTATTTATCATCTCATCATAAGTTAGGAAATTTTGTTAAATTCTAAAGATATAGTTTGAGCTTACGTCCAGGTTTTTGTATATATTATTATTATTTTTTTTTGTGTTCAAATATTTTATATTTAGAGAATAATGAAAATATTTTAGGTCAATTTATTTTTATTTCTAAAAGTAGTGCCACCACTCTGGCCCTTTTAAAAAAAAAAAAAACCTAATGGGCCATCTTGCATTTTGGGCCTACTGAACTTGTTAATTCTAATCCTGTGACTTGCCCACGGCCCATAGAACAATTTTTTTTTTTCTTTTTTGTTTTTTGGTGAGGTGCAAAGCAAATTATTTTTTTGCCTTTTACTAAAGCCCGTGACCTTTATATATATATATATATATATATATATATATATATGCAGTGAGACTTTAAATCGAACCTATTACAAAGAGTATAGAGTATGAGAGAGATGTCACTTAATGTTCATTGGCCTAGCCTGTGGCCTTTATGCGACGGTGTGATAGGTGCAAAGCAAATTATTTTTTTTACATATGTTTAAACCGATAGTTCTAGTGATAGAATATTAAATTCTTTTGATTAATATCTTGAATTCGAATTTTGAAAATAGAAAAACATTTAAGATGGTTAGTTCCTAAATTGGGTTTTATAATTATTTGAACTGAATTAGTTAAATTTCTAAATAACAATGATCAAATAAAAATAAATAAATAAAATAACCGATGCATGGAAACTTAGGCGTGAGTGTCTTTTGTTTCCTTTTTTCAGGTCATTCCTAGTTCCCTTGAAAAGCAGAAGGATGCCCTATTCCCAGCTAACAAGGTTTCATCAGGAATCCCTCCAAACATCTGTCAAGATAGAACCCTTTTTCGGGTAAGCATTGAGAAAAGAAAAAAAAAAAAAAAAAAAAGTGCATTAAGAACTTCAATTTGAGGAGAAAGAAGAATGGCATTAGTGGGAGGCAATTGAAAACCTTTTGCAACTGAATAATTGATACCTTGTCGAAACCAAGAACTTGGGCGACTCAAATTCTAATTTAACTTATCCAATTTGAAAGTCTTCCTCCAAACACACAAGCCTCCACCACTTTACCTCATGGAGAGAGAGAGGGAGGGGAGGACAATGGTCTCATTTGTACAAAAGGAAAACGGTTTAAGAAGCTGGTTTTCATGTTATCAATGGTTTGGTTCCTCTAACAATACTTGAGTGGTAAAAAATTTTTATTTAAATAATTTTTTTAAAATCTATATTTAAATTTTTATAAATATATATATTTTTATAATCTTTGTCAGGAGAAAGTAGCATGTCATTTTAGAATGTTGGGATCTTCTAGAAAGTCCTTGTCTCCTCGTTGTAGGCTGGCTCCATGGAATTTCCAAAGGCCAGGCGGGGCCACAGCCCCTTGCTTCGGGAAGGAAAATAACTCCCCCTCCACCAAAAAAAAAAAAGAAAAAAAAAACCCAACTTTCTTTATTTTTCTTTAAGTTATTTTCATTTTATTTAATTATCTATAATATTTATTAACTAAACTAAAAAATTAATAAAAATATAAGGCTTGACAAATAAAAATCAATTTTTTAAAAAAAAGAAATTAAAAATCATTATAAATAGTAATTTTGTACATTAAAAATTATTTATTTTTATTTGAATCTAATTTTAATTTTATCAAATATAGCTTAATAATCACTTTTTAAACAAAAGGCTAGAAATATATCAAATGCAAAAAACAAAAGGAAAGAAACTCCTTTTTAAAAAAGACAACTAAAATTAGAGTTACACGAAAAATATATATATAAATTAATATATATATTTGATCTAATATTTTAAATTATTTTATCCAAATTATGTTATTATCATAGTCGAACTTTGGTAAATTAATTATAAAGAATATAAGTATACTAAGCTTTTCACTATATATATATATATATATATATATATATATATATATATATATATAAAGATGGATTTCAAAGTCGGCTTCCATTATTTTCAAGCTGTCAAAATTCCATGCCGGAAAGCCAAATCCCTGTCAATTCAAGAGACTTCCTAGTTGCTACCTGTCACCTCGACCAACCCTTTTAGACCCAGAAACCTTTTATATGCATTTTTTTTTAAGTGAATTATCAACGATCAACGTTATTTAAATTTTTGATTAATTTAATTTAAATACTATAAAATTTATTAAGAGATTAATTTTTTTAAATCTTTTTTTTTTTATTTTCATAACTCGAATTTAAAATTTATAATTTAGAAACTACAATATTTTATCAATACATCAGTTTGATAAAAATCTTTTATAATCTTTTATAACAGTTGATTTGAAATATTAGATGAAAGAGATTAAAGGGAAAAAAATAAATAAAATAATAGGAATGAAATAAAAAATTTAAAAATATATAACGGTAAAATTAGAAAAAAAAATTATCAAATTTTCAGTTTAGGTTTGTATCCGGTATCCTCTCAAAAAAAAGGAAAAAAAATTAATTTATTTTTTTGTCAATAATTTTTAATTTTATTTTTATTTTGTAAATCAAATATAATATTATTTTTTTTATCTCATATCCGTCTTTCATTCAAGCAATGTGGTTAGCTTAAACTTGATTATTTTTTTCATTAAAAATAAGTTTATTTAAAATGGAAAGAGAAATTAAAAAAATAATTTTATCACATTAAAATGGAAGTAGGTTATAATTTCATTTGATAGTTTCATTGGAAAATTATGAAACGCATCAATTTCTTAGAAAATATATTATATATCAAAATTATATTAATAATAGATTTGATTTTGAGAATATCTTAACTTTATTTGTTTCTTTTTTTGTAATAATTGTCTATATTCATAATAATAATAATTTAAATGAAACAATGGATCATTAGATTCATATTATTATATTGTTTTTTATTTTTAACATGATATTGAAGATATTAATTTATCTTTCATATTATATTCTTAAATTTGTTTCAGAATCATATTTCATTTTCTTTTTATATAATATCAAAGTTTTATTTGTAAAAGGAATTATTCACGACCTGCATGTGTAACCAAAAGAACCAAACTAGAGCCGGGAGTAAGAGTCAAATCTCGAAACCGGATCCAAATCTAAAGCCAAAGCTTGAGCTAAGAGCCCAACCTTAACCCAGAGTTCGAACCCAAAGCCATGAGCCGAAGCCAAATTTCTCTATCCAAATTTTCTTTCAAATTTAAATAGTTTTAATTATATCATATCAAATTTAAGAAAAAATATTATAAAATATATTATATATTAAAATATAATTAATAATTGAATTGATTTTGATTTTATTTGTTTGTATTTTTGTAATAATTGTCTATATTTATAATAATATATTTTTATATAAAATTAATTTATTGTAATAATTTAAATGAGATAATAGATTATTAGATTCATATTATTACATAATTTTTTATCTTTGATTAATGATATCTATTTATTTTTTTTATAAATTTGATTATTAAAAATGACACTCAGCTTATAAAATATGACTTCCGAGATCAGACATGGTGCCATGTAATAATGTGAGCCACATTATTGCGTGATGCCGCCAATGAAAAATAATAAAAAAAAGGGAAAAAAAAAAAAAAGGCCATAGAGAGACGTGAAACGAAAGAGAGAGAGAGAGAGAGAAAATTTGTTTCTCACGAAACTCTATCTTTTTATGCTTAGTTTAGAAGTTTAGGAGAGAAAAAGAAGGGAAATAATAAATTTTTTTTCATTTTATTTGAGAATTTTTGGAAATCGAAATTAAATATTTATCATTTTTTAAATAAATTTAGTATATTGGAAAATTAAAGATTTTTTTTTATTTTTGGAAAAAAAATTATATTTTTAAGGATAAAAAATCATTCTATTTTTTTCTTTTCTAAACTTTCTAAATGAATCAAACTCTTTTGAATTGAATGATCGGACACTCTACTCCTTTAAGTAAAGGTCTTAAATTGAGTTCTGGAAAAAAATGATTTAAAATAGCTAATCTCTCAATAGACTCTATAGTATTCAGATTGAATTATTCAGATAAAATTCAGATATCGATCAATCAAAACAAAAAAATCCATACGAAAGAAAAATGATCGCTTTTTTTCTTTCCGAATCCATCCGGTAAATATATATTTTTTTAATTTTTATTATATCTATAATACTTATTAGGGTAGAAAATGAATCGAGTACAGTTCCCCCAACATAAATTAGAATAGAAATATTCAAAAAACAACGTAATCAAAATTGATAAATACAAAAAAAAAAAAAAAAAAACAAACAAACAAAACTTGATAACCAAAGATATTAAGAGAGAGAGAGGGGGGGGGGGGAAGCGTGCGTGGTGGTGTCGGTTGAAGTTAGATCGGGGGGAATTGGGAAACGTTACGTGTTAAAATTTCGTAGCAGTCAGCAGAAAACCAAATTCTCTCCATTTTTATTATAAATCCCATCAATTCCTTAAAACCTTTGAATCCTCGTTGACATCAACATTCTCTCTCTCTCTCTCTCTTTCTCTATTTTCTGAGATTACACAAATTCTTTGTTGCTGTTTTTATTTTAACATTGTTGTTAACCGCAACAAAAGGACCGAAATTTTCGCAGGCCAGAAAGAAATTCAAATCCATTCGACAAGAGGAGAATCAGTTCTTCTTCTTCCTCCTCTTCTTCTTCTATCCATCGTAAACTCTTCTTTGCTGTTCTCTCAATTTTCCTTCTTTTCTTTTTCGTCTATTAATTGATTTTTGTTTGGCGTGGATGTTTTCTTATTGAATAAATTTTATTGATTTTTCGGTTGATCTGATTTTGTGGGTTTTGGAAATTTAGGTTCCTATTTTGTTGTGGTGACTTGTATTTGTTGAAATTCTTTTGATGCTACAGAACTCGGTATTATTTTGATCAACGTTGATTAGATTAGGGTTTGACGATGTGAATGTTGTTTTCCTTGTTCTATTGACTCTGCCTGCAAATTTAGGATTCTATGATTGCTCAGTCTGTGGGTGATTGTGGTTGATTAGTTTCGATTTTTATTCCAATCAGGTGGGTGATCGAATTTATGGGCTTGAGAATTGGATTTCCGTCTTGTACTTTTTTTTTTTTTTTTTTTTTTTTTTTTTGGGTTTGGTTAAAGCCATCTTCCTCACCAATCTTATTTAATTGTTTGTTATGCTGCATAAAATCAACAACATGAATTTACTTTAATCAACATCTCATCTATTCTTCTCTTTCTAATGCAATTCTTCCCCCACCCCCCAAAAAAAAAAGATGCAGAAAAAGGGTTTACGAAGGAAAATTTCCAATGTTAGTGAGATAAAGGCTTAATGGCTTGATCGATTTAGAACCTCTCTCTGTTCTTGGTTATGATGCTATGGCCATGAACTTAGTGGTATCGAGTTTCCCCTTCTGCTAGTCTCTCCTTTCCCTTGTGTGGGACAAAGCAAATATTCGAAAAACAAAAAAGTTATAGAGATTAGTCTTATGAAAATCAGATTTGGATGAATAACAATTTTTATCTTCATGGTTTTGTGTTTTCCAATGGGAATCATGCTTGATTGCATGTCCTGTTGGTTATCCTCGCCATTGGTATTTCATAAGTTTCTTTTCTTGCATAAACTTTTATAACAAGAAAATGATATATACACATTAGCTTCAGGGTTTCATTATCTAGTTGCTACTTAAATCTAAGGTCTATTTTAATTCAAGAATGATGTGAAATTTTGAGTAATGTTCAAATGCAATCACATTTCCTTTGTTGGTTTCACATCTAAGTTATAACATGATTTTTGTTGCGTGTACATACATCTAAGATATAGCATGATCTTTGTTGCATATACATATTTTATGTCTCTTTGTTTTTTCTGGCTTTGCAAAACTTACCTGCATCTTTGAAAATGCAGGTTTAAGGAAAGATCATTGCAGATACAGTTGATCATCAAGTATAGTAAATGATTTGTTTCGGAGCAGTTTATTTTTTTGAATATGCATAGGACTTTGGAATGTTGCTAGCATGATATGGAGCTTTTTTTGAAGGCTTGGTTTGCATAGACTTTTCACCTTCGAATTATTTTAATCAAGTAAAGTGTAAAGATTTGACATTGCTCGTAGTAGAGGGCAAGTAGTTGTCTTAAAGATTCAGAAGCTACAAGTAGGAGAAAAAAAGATC
Organism: Dillenia turbinata; assembly: GCA_037126225.1. Taxonomy (NCBI): domain Eukaryota; kingdom Viridiplantae; phylum Streptophyta; class Magnoliopsida; order Dilleniales; family Dilleniaceae; genus Dillenia; species Dillenia turbinata. Next base: position 16,924,215 of record JBAMMX010000025.1, on the reverse strand, counting down.
TGGTCCTGATTCCGGTAAGTATCTTTGTTGTGAATAACTTAAGCTATGAGCTTTTAGGTTTCCATTTTCTTTTCCAAAACTTCATATGGGCTGTACACTTGTCATGATAGAACAAAGTCATTCCTTCTGTTTTGTTGATGCCAAAATTCATGGTTATTCTTTCGTTGCATCACTGTTGTTTGTGTTCCATTTAGATGGGAAAACTTTGCATGGTGTTCAGTATGCTTTTTTAGGTGGGGAATGAGTGAAACATGTGATGGCGGTCTCAATTCAGGACTCATTTTTACTGGGAAAAGTTCTTCCATATTTTTTACTTTGTTGGGATTTGATTGTTGTATATTCTCAAATAATTTCTTCTTTTTAATCTTTTACGTTGATAGCTAAACCTAAATGATGTTGCTTGCGATAGCAACAAAGCAACAATGGTGATAAATATACTTGCTGGGGGCTATGAAGGTCCAGTAATCATAATAAATATGCTTCATATAGAGAGATATGCATATTCAAATTTGATTTACCTGGAAGTTGTGGATAAGAGAAACTGGATCAGTTGCATTGGATAGCTTAAATGGGGAAACTTTTTCCGTGTTTGGCTTTTTCTGTGTACCAAAGCAGTTTGAGATGATGAATCATAGATACTCTTATTTAATTGCATGGGTGGAAGATTCCTTAGCTGTGCCTTACTAAGTTGTCTTCATTGTAGTTCACATCTATGATTGGTTATTGACAGCATTATGGCTTAGTATACTTTCTGTCTTTGTGGTCAGGACTTGCATACATTGTAAGGGATAATTAGCATTCAATTTCAAGCTTCTATTATTATCAGGTCCTACAAGATAGATTGAAGTTCCTTGATAATCAGAGGTATGAAGCCTTGAAAGAGTATCAAATGGGTGCACTTGCGATGGCTTTTTGCCTCTTTTTGGATAACGACCGGGTAGATTTGGGTGTAGTTAAGGACCTCTTCCAAGATTTTATTTCCCCTTGCTTGGAATAAATGGCATCTGTGAATTTTGTCTTTGTCCCGAGGGGTGTTTCTGGCATGCTCTTGGCGTGATTAACCCAGATTAGGAGCTGATTCTTTTGTTTTTTTCCATTATAGAAAGAGGTACCTTGTATGGTAGAATGTTGACCTTGCTTTGTTTGATGTGAGGACCCTTAGCATGATTATTTTGCAGTGTGTGGTATGTTAAGAATTTTTCCCTTGTAGGGCAAACTGGAAATTGGCTTCACCTCTTAGCTGGTTTCTTGGTGTAGAGATTAATCATAACCTTTATTATTTCACTTGCACTAAGACAGTTGAAGCATCGTCTATGCTGTCGCAGCAGTGAACTTTTAGTTTATATTCATCTACCTAGTATTTTGGTTTATCTGGGTGGAGAAGAATAGGAGAATCTTGGTGGAGAACAGAGACGTACTTGTATTTTCATATTTTGAAGTTTTGAATGGCTTTGAAGTTTTTAATAGGCGTACCACAGGCTTGATTTGTAGGTTCTGTTTCTTGCTAGTTTCACTATGATTAGGTGGCACTTTTTATGAGTTTACTTGTTTTATGTATATGTTTGTACATTGTTATGCTATAACCATAAGAAAAGGCTTTAAAAAGAATATATATTTCTAAAATTGAGAGCTAGAGTTCATCCAAAAATTAAGAGCATCCAGAGGGTCTTAGAAATTTGACTTTACACAATGAGGTTTTCTCTTAAAATAATTTGTAGATAATCTGAAGTAATGGTGTATTTTTTGAAAGTGTACATGTCACTTGCAAAACTCCGTAGTTTGATAACAAGGGAAAGACTTAGCCACCACTTTTCAAATCTGCAGTAGGTAATCCAGTTGAGTATGCAGAATAGCCCACACAACCCAGAGAGCAACAGAACTTTTTACCACAAGTTCACCATTGAACAGTAGTGTGAGGCTGTGTTTCGGAATGCTTTACTACCTTCTACTTTCCTCTATTAACCACTATTTTGTTTTACTGCTCTTGTAATGATCATCAACTAAAGTTTTAAATTTTTGGTAGGAAATCTGTTTTTGCTAGTACAAGTCAAATTCTCTGATTATATCAATAGTCTTTTGCATCGGAGACCCCTTCTAATCTCTTCTCTATTCAACCTCTACTTTCTGAAACACCACTTATGTCATTTATCTCAAGCCAAATTGTACCCATTACTGGAATACAACAGCGGATAAGACTGCAGAGCTGCATGTGCCTTTTGAAACTAATATTTATCAATTTTACACAAATAAGACAGTTGAAATTGTTAAGCACTCTGACATTATTGACATGTCCCCTTCCATTACATTAATGTAGTAATCCTATTCTTGATGGTAGAAACCTATGAAGCACGGACATGGAACAATGCACGAAAAGGGTATGGGACATAGCATGAACATGTGACAAGGCATAATCATAAAAATTCTATACTATCATGTCATGCTTAGGAACCGTGTCCGCATGGACAGTCTTTTCTTGAAGTTTTAATACAACATGGGTAGACATTAATGCGTGAAAGTGAAGCTTCATTCATAGGCAGCAATGTTTTAGAGTAATTTCTTCAAGCATGATGGATGTGATTACCTATCTCCTAGGAATAGGACTAGACAACTAGATTTTGAAGCTTAAGTTATCCATAGGCAGTCTTTCAAAGTCCTGAAGGAGGAGTAGGTTCAACTAAAATATTTATTTTTTGCAGCTAGCAGTGTGCTGCAAAACTTTTGGTGTATTTCTGTAGTAACATTGTCTTGTTTTAATTAGCTATGCTAATTCAAGGGGAGCAGCGGCTTTCTAATTGTTTCTATGTTTGTAATAAACTGATCACAGTGCACCCAAGATGACAGATATTAAAGGAAGTGCTTCCACCATCACAGATATCCGTGCTTTGCACAAGGAATTGGATGAGGCTTTGTGCCCAATTTGCATGGACCATCCACATAATGCTGTTCTTCTTCTTTGCAGCTCTCATGATAAAGGATGCAGGTCTTACATTTGCGACACAAGTTACAGGCATTCAAATTGCCTTGATCGCTTTAAAAAGCTTAGAGTCGACCCTAGGAATAGCCCCTCCCAACACAGTTCTGCCTTACCTAACCATTCTGGTCACGTAAGTCTTGGTCAGTTGCCTCTTAATGCCACAGAATCTGAGTCAGGTTTGACGGTAAGAAATGAATTAGCTGAACAAGCAGTAGGTGATTATGACATTCAAGATGCTTATATGCAGATAGAGAATCAAAGAAGTCTCACTCTAAGAGCTGGTAATACTGTAGCACACCAGGATGCTAATGCTTTTGAAGAGTCTATGTCACAGGATTTGATACAAGAGTTGGATTTGCACCTAAAATGTCCTATGTGTCGAGGAGTTGTCCATGGCTGGAAGATTGTGCAGGATGTTAGGCAATATCTAGATTTGAAAAGGAGGAACTGCTCTCAAGAGTCATGCCCATTCTCTGGGAATTACAGGGAGCTCAGAAGGCATGCTAGGAGGGTTCATCCAATGAACCGTCCTTCTGATGTTGACCCATCAAGACAACGTGCATGGCAGCGTCTTGAGCACCAAAGAGAATATGGGGACATTGTCAGTGCCATACGCTCATCTATGCCTGGAGCAATTGTATTTGGCGATTATGTGATCGAAAATGGAGACTCATTCCCCGGTGAAGGTGAAAATGCTGGTTTTGGCGATGGCCATAGCCCATGGTGGACTACATTCTTCCTGGTCCGTATGATCAGTGGCGGAAGCCCTAGGAGATCTGTTTCTCACCCAAGAGGCACAACTAGGGCCTGGTCACGTCACCGTCGTACATCTGGGGGATTTTTGAGCCGCAGGAGTCATTGGGGAGAGAACTACTTAGGAGTAAGAGATGTTGACGAGTGGAACTTTGCACGTGACATGGATGACAATTTCTCCCCAATACCAAGGAGGCGGCGACGTATCACAAGGTCCAGACATGATGAAGATCCAAGGTGAAGGGGCCCATGGAAGCTTCTGGTAAATTCATCAGCCAAATTCCACCAAAGAGTGTGCAAATTCTTGTATTTTGAACATCATTGGTTTGACTGAAATTTTCCAGGGGAATTTTCTTCATTTCATGGTGTGCAGAAGCAAAAGAAGACATGGATAAACTTGAGGTTCTGTATATTTCAAATCAAGAGAAGTGCATTCAGAGTGCTGAGAAGTTCAGCGAAACTCCAGAGATGATGGGTGAGTTGAACAGGGTTTTTCAAAATGTGCACTTAATGTGTTACAATTACATGTTATTTAATGTAATTACGATGTTCTGATATTCATGCTCTGTTCAATCAGAAGCTTGTCATACTTTCATGAACTAAATTGCATTCATTTCTTAGTCTTATTGTTTTATTGTATGGATTGTTACGGTTGACAGAAAATCTACCACTGGTTTGGATATCTGCTGCTCTTTTAGCCTTGCTTTTCCTGAATCTTCACTTTCTTGGCTTATGCCTGTGATGCAAGTGCAATGCCAGTTTTGGGGTTACAACTACAATATAATTTTTATCTGCCATGTTTGGTAAAGCTGACCCATGTGCTTTATGCATAAGATTTTGGCTACTGTTATGGTTCGCCGCGCGGCTAAAGTCTTTCTTTGCTTAGGGGTACTATTGTTAGAGAGATGGCCCGAATAGATAGCATGTCACTCATGTTCTGTTTGGGAGGTAGGTCTGTCATGCATGTCATGCGGATATACACTATATACGGGCATGGCATATGCGAAATTTTCACAAAAAAAAAAAAAAAAAAAAAAAAGATACTATGGAAATTAATATCTGTTATACATATATACAGATATAAAATTTAAATATATTTTTAGATTGTGTTAAGTATTATCAATCATTATAATGATCCCTAAGGGGACAACTTAGTGATCATGCTCTATGATGGAGTGTTTAACATAGTCTTCAATGTGGGACTATGTAATCTATTTTATCTGCGGGCATCCACTTGTGTGATTCCTATTGAAGCATATATTTGGGGGATGGGTGCAATGGACTCCTGATTCATTAGATATAGAGATCACTAAGATTTTGTGATCCCCTGCCAAATTTATTCTAGTTCCAGGTTCTCGGATCAAATTGGTATATCTATATTAATTCAATCCAAGATCTAGTCTACATTGGGATTGTGCTGCACTGCAGCCTTTGATTTCTTTGTTCTAATTTTTGCCAAGTAGCTCCCTCTCATTGTAGGATAAAAGAAGAGACTGAACAACCAGCTCACGTAATTCGTGACTTGGAAGTATTAAATGCGACAAAATACTCTTAATACCTTTTGGATCCTCAGTTGAACATTGGACTTATTAAAGTTTTTGGAAGTACTAAAATGGTGGAATCCACTCGAGGTCTGTTTGTGCGAGCTATGGCGTTTAAGAAGGGAAACGAAGCTAGAGGAAGGGAAAATTAATAACACAGAACCAAGTTGAAAGAAGAAATTTCTCATGTCCTTCGTTGAGCAATCAAGTTAGGTTAAATACAATTGCACCAATTGATAGAGAATCTTCCATAACAGAATTGGTTGTTACCGATTTGTAAGAAGAACAACTGAGAGAAAAAAAAAGAAAAGAAAAGAAAAGAAAAGAAATAGGAAAAGACCAAATAACCCCAAATCCTATTGGTGATATTTTCCTCTCACTCCTAGATGGGCTACAAATACCCTTATTGAAGTTGCTGTGTTCCACTTGCTGGGTTGTGGGCTGCTGAGCCTATACACCAGCCCGAATGTGATCCTTGAGCCCACTCACAAATAGTGATGCTTCTTACTCATTCAAGAGTTGCCCAACCCGCACCAATAACCTTTCGAATCGGGTTTGAAACTCCCTATCCGTTCCCGTCTACCTGAGTTTGCTTAGATTGCCGAAAGCATCCGTGTACGTGGTGACCCCGAATCAATCCCCTAGCTCCGATTTGAACTCCTCCCAGTTGAAGCTTTGTTGAGAGTTTCTCTTCCTCTAAAACCACACTTAGCATCACCTTCCAGATGGAAGGCAGCCAACCTCACTTGGTCCTCTAGATGGGTTCCTTGAAAATCGAAAAATTGCTCGGCATGACATGCCCAAATCGTCGGGTCTTCCGAGCCATGGTATCGTGGAAAGTCGAGCTTCATATACTAGGGTGTAATCTTTCCCAGTGGAGCCCGAGGAGATGATTTTTCCTGAGTGATTTCCTATGCGTTGGTGGTCGATCCTTCCCTGCCTTGCAAGAGATGGAACATCTCAGCCAATTGTTTCATCATCCTTTCTTGTCCATTGCTCAAGAACTCCACTTGCTGCTCCAGGCGCTGTATCCATAGATTGTCAGCCATCGACGTCGGCTCTGATACCAATATGGTGGAATCCACTCAAGGACGGCCTTGGCCTTGAGTCTTATTTGTGCGAGCTATGGTGTTCAAGAAGGAAAACAAAGCTAGAGGAAGGAGAAATTAATATCACAGAACCAAGTTGAAAGAAGAAATTTCTCATGTCCTCCGTTGAGCAATCAAGCTAGGTTAAATACAATAACACCAATTGATAGAGAATCTTCCCCAACAGAATTGGTTGTAACCAATTCGTAAGAAGAACAACCGAGAAGAAAAAGGAAAATAAGAAAAGAAATAGGAAAAGACCAAATGACTCCAAATACCCTCCTATTGGTGATATTTCCCGTTCACTCCTAGATGGGCTACAAATACCCTTATTGAAGTTGCTGTGTTCCACTTGCTGGGTTGATATCACAAATACTCAAAACCTTTTGAATCCTCAGTTGAACATTGGGCTTATTAAAGTTTTTGGTGAGGAACATCCTCCTGGACGTCATATGAGCTCCTGCAACTTGTAGGACACTTTAGTCAAAGGTTAGGGGTGATAAAGAATTATCAGCATTAAGCATAATGCTTCCATGCAAGTCTCAAATTGAAAAGCCTCTAAATAATTCACAGTTTTTGCTTGCGAACTAACTGGTTGATGAAATATCAACAAGAAATCATGCACCACCCTCTCATCTTGAGAAGGGGCGATAATGCCCTGCACTGCAACCTGCAACTGAATAACATGCCCCAGCATTTCATGATACTAGCTCCTCAAAGACCAAAGTAATTGATTTTGAATACATTTTCAAAAATACCGACCTGATAAGGTCTATACGTGAAATAATATGCAACTGCAATCTATACACCAGGAAGAATTCATGCTGTGTACACCGAAAACCACAGGAAACAAAAATACTATTGAGGGAAATTCAGAGGATGCAGCACAAGAAAACCGCATTAGCATTGTTTTTTTTTATCACTTTTAGAACAGCATGAATGTTGTCTCAACACTTAAAACCGCGGCAAACTGACAATACTATAATGAGAATCAAAGCAATGATGATTCCCAAAACTATCAGCTTTATTTTCATGTTTTGAAGCCACATCTTTCGCCTGATCTTGGTTCCTTGCTGCCGAAAATCTTGTGCCTGAAAGCATTAGAAAATAGACTTATCAGTTAACCGTCTTAAAAATAATGAACACAATGCACGGTTATTCATCATTTCCACATGAGCTACCGGCAAAAATAAATAAGCCTTAGATACAAGGCAAATTCAAGGTCCCCAAGATAAACACAAATATAGGACAATATTGCCATCCATTGGCCTTCAGGATTTCCATAATTTGATTCCAAGTGTTTTGAAAAAATCAAAAACCCGCCATTGGCACTATGACAGGAGGTTTTATTGATGAAATACTAAGAATAGACATAAGAGTAAGAAACAACCTTTTAGCCTCTCAACTATGGCAAAACAGACAACACATGGTTTCTCACAGCAAACCTGCTTTTCACATACCTGGGAACGAAGATTTTCAGTTTTGTCCACCAGCAGCTCAATCTTCCCTCCACGATCAAGGACCTGAGGATTAGAACAGAAGATTCAATTGTATTAGAATAGGAATTAGTAGTTGTAAGTCAGAAACAAAAGACTCTGCTTTTCAGCTCCCAGTTTTCATAGTCAAGTTTGAAAGAAACAAGAAACAATGAGACAAGGAATAGTTCTAGCATTTTATCAGCTGTAACTAATGCAGAATTCCATGTTTCAGACAGTTGAAAATTATTTGTCCAGAGTCAAGGTTGAACCTTCACATACTGCCTCCCCTTTTGCTTTGCCCATGATTCTAAAAACACAAGAATATGCCCTATATATTTAAACCAAATACATGTCAGGAATGTACATGTGAAGCAAAAATGCATGAGAGCATCGTGCATGCATGTCGTTACCATTTAAGTTCTAATATTTCACAATCACTTGGCCACTTTGGAGTCGTGGTCACAATTGTTATATGAGCAGGATACCAGTATTCATTACCTTCTCAATATTTTCCATCATCACTCCCTTGACTTCTGAAACTTGAGCCTTTACTTTTTCAAGCTTGCTTATCTCCTCTGGGTGATCCACACAAAATTGCATATGCTCCTTCAGCTTAGGCCTGGAAGAATAAGGATACAATCATTAGCATATACCTCACATGTCATTGAGGTATGAAAAAGAAAAGTGCACCGAAAGTTACCCAAACTCCTTATTCAAGCTCTTAGCTACCGCTGTTGCAGCTTTTCCACCACCATATCTTTTGTTAAAATCTTCCTTCACTCGCTCCAAAAAGGCAATGGGAACTTGTCTGCCAACAGACTCAACTGCAACAACACAATAGGCTGCAACACCAAAAGTAGATTCATTGACATATCAATATGTGTTGACTAACCAACAAATTCTGGTAACTAAATTTATTATCAATAAATATTGTGTCTGGCACTTAATTATGCCAATGCAATAGGAATGTGAACACTGACATCAAAAGTAGTGTCAATGTCCATTTTCCCTCTGTTTTTTCTTCTTTAAAATGGCTAATTTTGGAAGCAGAAACGTACAGCACAAACAAACAGGTTACCTTTTAGCTCTAAGAGGTTACTCACAAGAAACGAACCCAAGACCTAAACTAAAGATGCAAACGACTTTACATGAGTCTAAGGTTCACTCAACAAGTAAAGATGTACAACATAAGCATAAAAAGAAAAAAGAAAAAAAAAAGATAAAAGATGTCATTTTACTAGCTTCATTGTTTTCTTTTTCCTTTTCTTTTGTAAAATCATTATTTACATGAGAGAAAAAAATAATAGATTTTGTTGTTTTTGATTCTAAACCATGGAATGGATGGTGCAGCATAAATTACCAATGCATGGATTTCCTAGAGGTACCCAGCATAATCTGAACAACTGAACTGAATATTGCACATAAGATGCCACAAAACTGTAATAACCAATGCAAAGTATCTACTCACATTCCACTCAGCTGCAAATATCCATACTCATAACTCTTATATGTATGTTAATGTTAGATTGTTCTAGACACATCATGGCATTCACATGTGAACAAAGAAACGAAATACAGCTGGAATCATAGAGAGGGCATAAAAACTCTTCAATTTAATTCTTTTAACCTTTCCATGCCCAACTAAATTAGTGTGGCCGATATTCTACTGATCCATTGAAGTAATATAAGCAATATGTTAGAATAGATTGCTATTATTGTTGAATATACGCTGACTAGTCACCATTATGAGTGAAAATAGTACATCAGCCATCATGGAAAAGTAGGCAGCAAGGCTAGCATAGCATTGCTTGAATGACCAACTAGTTTTGCCAAGCTCTGTGCACTTTGAATAGCATTGTTCATGAATCTTGCACCAGTTCCCTTTAAACAGTGATCTTGTCCATTACATACGGTAATGCACTGTCCTACATGTTAGATCCAAAGGCTATATGATACTGTAATAAGAAAATTTCAAAAATTTAACCAGATTTATTAAGGCAAAATGGTGCAATGAATGGTCACACGGCATCTAATTATCGCCATTAACTTATTAGAGAAGTTTAATGGGAAACACAATAGTTAGAGGATGAGCTCAAATATATCACTCCTTCAAATGCTGCCTCACCAACAAAAAATGCCATCCCCGGAACATGGAAGATCTAACATCCCCTTGATGTTATTTGAACATACTGGTTTCACAAATAGTCCATTCAGCACCAGTACTTGCAATCCGAAGCACTTTATACACCTCCCTTTAAATGAAGTTTGTGGATGCTTTTCATCAGAGCACAAATACACTAGAGTAGATAGAATAGTTTTTCTTTGTAAAAATATTTCTTTGTTAACTCAAGAGCTTACAGATCTCACTCTCAGAGATGCTTTCTTTAGGTACAACCTAAAAGCTTTTCATAATTGTAGCCTTGCAAATGACTCATTTACCCATGCACACCAATGAAAGTGTGAATACATGACTCAACATTTAGATAATTTTAAACTTACAGAGTCTAAATTCTTTTTATAACTTCGTCGTGTCATGTGAGACATAGGTTGTACTTCATACGAAACCCTTAGATAGTAATGTGCAGTACAGGGCATAGATAAAATCAAGGTTTGAAAAAGACACTCCTCCTCAAAACCTAAACATGATTTTTAACAAAACCAATCATATAATACTATGATCCAACAGCGAAAGCCTACTAATAGAAACATATTACGATCCGATTCCAGCACTACTCCTCAAACCTTTATAAACTATTACGACGATCCAATTCCATAATATTGTCCACAACAAACACGTCTAAGAAGACTAAGATCTAAAGAACACATGAATCCAAAAATTCAGAAGAATCAAACATCTGCCAAACCAAAAGCATATCAAATATCATGAGAGAGAGATTACTGAAGCCATCGTCGACGAGGTAGTTGAAAGTATGAGCATCGCAGTTGTAGGTGAACCTGTTGCTCGAAGAAGGAAGTTTTTGAAGACATTGAAATGCTATTGCGCTGAAATTCCCGCTGAATTCAGTGTACTCAGCCAGAATCACTGTTCCTCGAGCCACGAAGCTGTAGATCAAACTCTGTTGCCCCATCTATCCGTGTGATAAGACCAGATCCAACCTCCGAAAATCTTCACAAATCGAAAAATGAGTGAGAGAGAGAGAGAGAGAAGGGGGCGGGGGTTTTAGTTCTGGATGGAAAAGGAATGGAATGAGTCGTAGAGACGCGACAGATGAAAATGGGAAAAGTCAAAATGTCAACAAAATAAAAATAATACTATTAATATTTTGAGAGAACAAACAACGACAAAGAAACACAATCGCTGCTTCTGACTTCTGCTTTTAATTTTTATTAAATGCAAATATTAAAATCATATGCTTAGACCACTGACTGAGATTACGCATTTTTGGATTATTTGCATTTATTCATTTCTTACCTTGTCGCATTAACAGCACTTGTCATCTGCGTGCGCCCTGCCCATTCCTTCACATCCTCCTTTCCTATTTTGGTTGTTTCTTTCTTTTATTCTTTTCTTTCTTTAATTAAATCATGATTTAAATTTAAAATTATTAAACTAAAAAAAAAATACGATCATTAAACTATTTATTTGGAAATTTTTTTTGTTATTTCTTTATTCATTAAATCGATACCTACCAAATAACCATAATAAATCAAAAATATCTATTAATATGATTTTGGAAAACATGCTCATTTATAATAGTTATGAATCTATATTTAAGGACTTAACAATAAGAATTTTTTTTAACCAATAAATTATAACTCAATTGATACTATTTATTTTTTTTTACGATTTTAAATTTGACTTTCTTTTATATATGTATATATAGGATTTTTAATACCTAAATTAATAGATGATTAGTCTTCTTAAATTAATAGAGATTTCTTATGAGGTTATTACTATAGGAATTACATCTTAATTTTTTATTAATTTTATCATTTGGTTCGTCCAAAATATTAAATATCGAATTTTTTGAATTAGTGTAATTTTTTATTTAGTTATTTAAGTAGATAAATGGTTCGTGTGTACATATAAAATCTAATGATTCGATGTGTGTGAGTTGTGTTTGTAATTAGGTTGACCATACAAATATATAAAGTATATATTTAATAAAATAATTTAACTTAGAACACCATCAAATATTAGCAAATATTATAAAAGAAGAGTTCGAAAAAAATAAATTTAATAAAACCAAATATATAGTAAAGATTGAATTGGAGTTGGGGCCCACCAAAGATCATAATCTTTGGACTGGCAATCCAGAGTGAGCCCTCTTCCAAATAAATCCTGCCTCGTATTGGCAAATGAGAAACAATAAAAACAATACCTCTTTCTTGTTTTTGGAGGCTTGTCTTAGTGTATTTGGCACCGGCTCTTCAAGAAAATCATTGATGAAAATGTGTCTCTCAAGAATAGCTCAATCAGTAGAGCTCAATCGAGTTTTTCATTTTTATTTTTTTTTTTTCGATTTTATTCTGATTGATAGCTCCTCCTTGTAAAAAAAAAAAAGATCATAGATGAGAATGTATCAAATTTTAGTAAATAAGCATGCACTTCGGTTCTCATCTTGTCATGCCATCATAAGATTGGCATCTTTTACCAATAATTATGAAAATTATGGAGTGTTACCGATACTTAGTTGGTCTGTTCCTTAATTAGGGTTTTAAGTTCGAATATTATATATGATAAAAATAGATATCAAAAAAAGTTTTATCTTTTAAAAATTAATTTGATTCGAATCGAATTTGATCAAAATTTAACGCAATTATTAGATATCGTAGATTTAAAAAAAAAAAAAAAGTGTTTATCTCGAAGAATACAGAATGCCCATGGGCGGAACCCCAGCAAGGGAGCAATTATCTCCCGAAATTTTGAAAATATATGCCTGTAGACATTTCTATATAAAGCTCTACAAATCACGAAATCTAGTCATTGAAATGATGGTAAAAGTTTTAAAAATTTTATTTAATTTTTATTTTAAATATTATTTATTTTTTTTAAATTATAATATTTGTTCGACTCTACCACTATGCTCTATATTTTGTACTTCGTACTCAGAAATAAATTTCTAACTTTTTACTTGTCTAGTTCCCATATTTAGTTTAATAAACATTTTTAAATATTTTTAATTAACATTTTTTTAAGTTTAGTTTATCCAAATTTATTCATATTATTTATAAATATTTTTTTATAAAAAAAGTTACAGATTTTGATAACAGAATCCGTGTCTCATAAAAACATTATTTAAATGTAAATATCATATTTATAAATAGTTTTTAATTTTAATTTAAATTCAGTTCCTTTTTTTATTGCATGTTTAAATGTACAAACATGTCTCTGAGATTACAAAAGCCCAATGGGCTTCTGTTAATCCGCCCCTTCCTCTCTCTGTTTTTTTTTTTTGAAAAGAACCTGAGATTACCGGAGGGAACTGAAGAGAACCGGTTCTAGGGTTTTTGAAACCCTATTCTACTTCATAAATGAACGGCCACCTCTCAGTAGCCGTCCGTTTTGCATTTGCCGATGAAATCTCTGATGCAGTAATCTGATGCCGGAGAAGATGAAGCCGATGCAGATGGTGATGGATCCTGTGACCGATCAACAAAATTCTTCCGGTTAGCGCTCAATTGAAGCCGAGTCCGTTTGTCTTCTCCTTCCACGGTCACCGTCAATTGTCGAATCTCAGCCACTATTTTTGCTCCAATCAAATGCGGACGTTGACGCAGAGTCTTCCCCAACAAGAAAGAGAGCACGACGACATTTTGATCATTGTAATAGTGGCCTCGGCAATGTCACAAGTGACACCGTCTTTGACAACAGCAACCAATTGGAATCCTTGATGCGAGAAAGGAGTTGAGGCGACAACAATCCGATGAGCAGAAGGTTTCGACACTATCTTTGATGTTGATTTGATGCCGATTACAGGATGTGACGCTGCCGCTGCCTTTGTTCATAGGCTGCAGTTGCTTATTTCTCCTCCGAAAGTGGTAAACAGCTGATCTAAAGTCAGTGAAGCAATCACCGTCGAAGGGACGAAGCAATTATCGTTGGTTCTTTCCATTTTGATGTGAGAGAGAGAGAGAGAGAGAGAGTGATTTTAGGGTTTGGCGAATGAAGGGAGAGGGTGTGGAAGAATAAATAATGGAGAATTTTAGGGGCAGAATTTGAAAATTTTTTGTTTAAATTTTGCGGCGGGACATATGTTTTCCTTTTCGTGTGTTTAATTGATTGCCAATTTAGCGGAAAAAAATCATATTGGTCGCTAAAATTAGCATAGCGACCAAAGAACCAACTTATTGTTAAATTAGTAACGAAAATATAAATTCATCATTAATTTAACAACCAAAAATCAAATTTATCACAAAAAGTTAGCAACGAAAGAACTTATTCATCACTAAATTTAACAACGAATTGATAAAACCTACTTTTATCCGCTCCTTACAACAATTTTAGTAATGAATTAACTATTTGTGATGAAATTAATAATGAAAAATTAGTTTTTAGAAATTTACAACAAAATTAGATACGAAAAAAATATTCGTTGTGTGATTCATTAATAAAAAGAAGTTGGTTTTCATACTTACATAATGATTAAATTATTTAAATAAATTTGTAACTTCTCTAAAGGTTATGATTTATAATATTTAGAATAAGTACAAATTCTTTTACCTAATCTCCAAAAGAATTGTTCGATACCCAATGTAATCTTGTATTTAGCAAAAAAATAAATTATATATTTATATAAGTAAAATTTTATTACTATACATAATAATATTTTGGTAGAAATTGATTAAATTATTTATTGTAAAAAATGGTCAATTTGGTAAGAATTATAATATTCAGTATGTATACAACCAGATTCCGATATTCATAAAGAGTCAAAAATAGAGACACGATTGAAAATATTTTATAATAGAGTGTAGAAAAAATTTAGTATGATATTAGCCTCGAATTTCTAAGTACTGTATAAATTAGTGATAAATTTAGTCACGAATAATTTTATGTAACTAATTAGTGACAAATTTAATCACGAATCATGGAATTCGTTGCTAAATTTTGCTACGAAAATATTTTTGTGGTTAATTAGCGACAAATTTAATCACGAATTTTATTTTCACCGCTAAATTTTGTGATGAAACTAATACTCATCGCTAAATTTAGCGACAAAGATTGGATTCATGACAAAATTTAACCATAAAATAGCTATTAATCACTGAAATTGCCACGAATTGATAGTTTTGTGGCTAATTTTGTCACAATTTTTTTTGTGTCTAATTAGCCACGTTAGTTACGAATTTGGTTACGAAATTATTTTCGTCGCTAATTATCTATGAATTTAGTCACGAATACTTTGTTCATTACTAATTTTGCAATGAATACTTTTTTGTCGCTAGTTTCATCACAAAATAGTGACGAAATATCCCTAATTTTGTCACAAAATAGCAATGAATTTATTTCGACATTAATTTTGTCACTAAAATCGTATTTTTTTGTAGTATTAGGTTGTGTCACTGAGGTATTAGTTGAAAGGACGAGGAAAAAAGACCATTGCATATGATATGTAAGTCGTTTGATCAATCATAGAGATATAACCAACATCAATAGCTATTCAAACAACTTTGTTACCAATGAAGTGGTAGTTGAGCTACATGTGCTTTAAAAGATGTTGCGCTGAGATTGTCACACCAAACTATGGAATGCTGGGGAAGCAAAAATCGCAGCTTTTGGCGATCCCACAATACTTGGACCTAGTGCTAGATTTAGCGATATAGCTTACCAGTAATTCAAGGATAAGTTTAAAAAATATGCAATATCCACTTGTGGAGTGATGATGATTGGGGCAGCTAACCTAGTTACCATCAATAGGATTTGGCATTGAGCACAGAAGCAAGCCATGAGTGATTGTGCCCTTCAAGTAATGCGGAAAGCATTAGATAATGGTCTCATAAGCTAGAATAGTATGATGCATGAATTGAAGGACTTGCTAAACAAAGGATGCAACAGTAATTCAACTAATGTGGACATATTTAAGAGCATGAATTATGCTCCAATATGTGGTTGGACCAGGGATGAGGCTACCATGGTTCAACAATTTTGAACCAGATTGTACAAAGGTAGCATATGGCTTGGCTCTATTCATTTTACACTACTGCATTAATGTTTTGATATCCTCTCTCATCGCCTTCGTCCCACTCTCCTATAATCCTCTCTCTCTCTCTCTCTCTCTCTCTCCCCTTTTAGAGCTGTGCCACCAACCCCCATCATCTCTAATCATCATGATCACCATGATCTTCTGTCTCATTTCGCATAGTCATCCCTCTCTTTATTTTGCCTATGACTGGTGGCATTTAATCTCCTAGCCTCCAGCCGCTACCATCATCTTTTTCATTGCTGACAACCTTCACCGCTAGCCCAAAACCCAGTTTTAGGAGATCGGTCCCTCACAATCACGAGATCATCTCTCTCTTTCTCTTTTTTTTCCTCATAACAATCGATGACGATTAATCTCCTCTTTCACCATCGTTGGTGCCAAGTTTTTTGATCAACAACAACCTCCAACGAATCCTCCCTCCTGATTATGATGTAGTTATTATTTGATTCATCATTTCATTTTAGCATCATATTGTAAAAATGATGATCGTGACTCGAATGGAATGTATGTAATAATCAACATTTATGACCTATTTATTGTCTTGGCTTTTAGTGATAATTGTAGTATTGTCTTGTGTAACTGGATTTTGTCAATTTATTGGGGAGATTCTGTCCCCATTTTTTTTAAAAATTTAGTTAAACTAAAAGTTTTAAATTTGTCTATCTTTTTACTCCAGTATTTTCACACACCTGGATGATGATTCATAAATTGTTATTTCGGCTAATGTTTGTTTTGTAAAGATTTAAATCATATTTTCGCATACATTCTATTTCTTTTAATAACGGGCATGACACTCGAATAATGAGTCATAATATTTGTAGAAAGAGTTCTCGTCAAAGGTTGAGATCATATTAGTTAGAATGCACACCATTACAATGTGATCTCTTATTAACACCTAATACATACAAGGTCTCTATGGAAAATTTCTAAGCAAACTAGGGTTAATCTTGTGAAAATGCATCATCATTCTAATAAAATTTTGTCTCCCCAAAAACATCCAAAGTATTAAGATTGATTTGAGGTAGGCCTTTTAGGTTCTAATAGGTTGGATCAAGTTTGAACAAAAACTTTTAAATTTAAGTTTTGACCAAAAAGATATCTTGATTATACTCTACCTAAATTTATTCATTTGACTAGGTAGGCTCAAGTCAATGAATAAAATGCTTAAACTAAGTAATTTTTTTTTTCTTTTTTAAAATGGAGTCATCATCTCTCATGCATGGAAATGCCGACCAAGTTGCGTTTTACATTTCCAATATGTATCAAATATGAAAACCATACAACATGGTGAAAAAACATGTTTGTTTGCATGTCCTCCTGCGAGCCACAACCCCTAGACAAACTCCAACTCTATCCAAAATTTTGCTCGCAATTGCATGATACAATTAAAGACCAAAAACAAGAGAGAATAGAGTTAGAATTCAACTAAAATTAGGAGAATGAACCTTTTAAAAATTTAGAGCATATGTAGAAAAGAGAAGCAAAGTACATCTTTAGTTGTTCTTCATCTTTAGCCGTTATCGCTGTTATTGATTGCATCTTCTATGATTTTTGTGAAGGTGAGTCTCACAATCTCCATTTCGATCATTTCGATCCATCTTTCTCAATCTCCATTTGGTCTTCTCGTCTTTCTCAGTGTCATCCACTAAATGTTTGTGAAGTTTATTGAAGGTTCAGAGAGTACTGTGAAATAGAGCAGAGGTTTCTTCCCCTTTCGTTTACTTTTCTTCTTTTAGAAGAGCATTAAAAGCATGTTATTTTACTTTTTATTAAATTTACTTTTAATAAAAGCACAAACACGTGCTCTGCTTTACTTTTAATAAATATATCTTGCATTTATTTTAAATTTCAAAATAAGTTAATTTCATTTGGGATGTGTTTGCATTTAGCTTGAAATTGAGTCCATTGAAATTAATTTAATTTTATTAGCATCGAAATTAATTTAGAACATGTTTGGTTAATGTGCTTTTATTTTATTTCAAGTGTACTGCTATTATTATTTATAGTATTATTTTAATATTTTATGATATTTTTCTTTAGATTTTATATTTTTATTTATTCTTTAGAATTTTAATTTTATAATTTTATATTTAATTTATGAAAAAATATTTTTTTAATATTAATTTAGATTTTAATTAGTATTTTGGGGTTATTTGGATTAATTTTAGGGTTAGTAATTAAAGTTATAAATTATTTAAAATTGTTATCATATTGGTACATTAATTGTTCATTTTTTAATTAGAAATTTAAGTTTTAATTTTCTTATTTAATGATTAGAATTAAGAATTATATTAGCGTGTTTATTTAAATTTAATTTATTATTTATTTGGTTGTTTAATTTCTTTTTATTAGATTTACTATGAAAAATCTTCGTGTGGATTTTTTAACAATTTAAAGTTTTGAATCTTAATATCTTATTTTTGGTTTTTTCAATCATATTATAATTTATTTCATGATATTTTCAAATTTTAATTTTAGTTCCAATAATTGTAGTGTGCCTTCTTTAGTATTGAGAGATGAAGAGAATTGTCCTTTATGAAAATATGTGATGTGAATATAATTGAAAAACAAGAGATGGCGGGGTAATTGGTGGTGGTTATATAATTTTTGCAATAAAGACAAATAAGGGACATATATGAGAGTAAGGGCTTATATTCTAAAAATTAGTAGAAAAGAGATTAGTGGTTGCAAGAAGGTGACATTTGAAAATATTTCATATATGAAAAGTTTAAAAATGAAGTTGCAAAAAAATATTTCACTCTCACAATCTAACCAAATGCCTTTACCCTATACATCTAGTGATTCGAGTCATTCGTTATATTTAACTGAACCAAGATCTTAAGAGTTTTCAAAGAAGAGAAGAGTTGATAATTCGTTTATTGGTAAAACTTTTGACATGCGGATCCAAACAAAATTAGATGTTAAAATTGCTAGAATTTTCTATACCGGGTGTTTGTCATTTAATCTGGCTAAAAATTCATATTATGCAAGTATTTTTACATTTGCTGCTAATCAGGTTGATTATTTGCCTCCACGTTATAATAAATTAAAAACTATGCTTCTTCAGTAAGAGAAGACAAATGTAGATAGGTTGTTGGAATCAATTAAAAGCACATAGTTGGTGAAATGTGTTAGCATTGTTAGTGATGGATAAAATGATTCTCGAAGAAGTTCATTAATTAATTTTATTGTTGTTTTGAAAATGGATCAATATTTCTCAAAATTGTGGATTGTTAAGGTGAACTGAAGGATAAGTGTTTCATTACTAAACTAGTGAAAAAGGTAATCCATTGAGTTGAGGAAAAGATAGTTCAAATAATTACCGATAATATTGTCAATTGCATAGGTGTTAGAGAAAACATTGAAGATATGTTCCACATATCTTTTACACTCCTTGTATTGTTCATGCACTAAATCTTGGATTAAAAAATATATCCATAGCTAAAAATTGAGAAAATAATCAATAAACATATGATGAATGTCAAGATCACTCTTGTGCATGGAAATATTTTATAAATAAAAAATTTTATAATAAATTTGTTAAGGAAATTATTGTTTCCTTAGTTTTGATGATAACAAAATCTTTCATGTTCTAATAATTTTATTTAGTGTACAAATGATATATTTAATAAATAACTTTTATTAAAGATAAGTCATAGAAGCAATCATAGAACCAGTCATAGAAGCAAGACATTTATGGGTCATAGAAGCTAGATATTTTAATAATTGTTGAAAACCCAACCAACAAGGTAAGTGTAGTTTGGGTACTACACTTAACCTATAATTGAGCCTAAACATACATATAAGATCTCACAATAAGAGGACACTTGACATTCCAACATTTTGAAATTTTTTTAAGTGTTGAAATATGATCATTTGAGCATATTTGGACAACCATATCTACTTTAGTGATGAAGTATTTTTAAATCCGAAAACTGCATTTCAAAGAAAGTGTGAGACATTTTAATTTCAAGTTTTCACAGCACAAAAATTTCGTGAACATATTGAAGAAAAATTAGCTTAAAGTGGGCTAGTCTCTCATATTTTTTAGCAGAAATATTTTTCTAAACCTGATTTTTAAGGGGTATTTGGCTTTCAATATCTTCACCATTGGTTAAGGATTTTTAAATTTAATAATCCTACATTATAGTGCTATTATTGGATAGTAAATATGATGATTAACAACACAATTATTTTGGGATTTTGATCGAGAAACAAATGAGCAAAGTCAACAAGTTGTTCAACTATTTTCTGAATTGTTGCTGATTTTTTTGAGAAGATTTCAAATTTTCAGCTTATTTATCATTTGAGCAAAATTAAGTTTAGGTTTTTAAATTTCAAATTTGATATTTAAACTTCAAATGTGAGTGATAATAGCTAGACAATCTCAAGATTTAAGGAGCTTTTTCAGCCTACTTTTTAGGACATTTTACGGAGAAGTTACAGTAGTTTTTTTATGTGATAGACTTGAGTTTTTACAGCAGAATTGTATAGTTTTAAAAGCCTCATAATATCAGACAAACAACAGGCTTTTTATGTGCAACAAAGTGACAAAGACTTGAGAGAATTCATAGAAGAAAACGAGAAGAAAAACCTAGCACAAGAGTTATATTTTTCAAATACATTTTGTCATTTTCCAAAAGCTTTATGCACTTGAGATCTTGAAGGTTGAGTTGCATATTTTGTGAGTTAGTTGTTGTAATTGTGTTGAGTCTTCCGTTGTTAGACGAAGTTATCTTCATAGTATGAAAATCAGAAGTCGACAAGTAGATTGTAATTTGTAATCGAGCTACATAATGAAACTAACAGGTTGTTAGATCCTGGATTACTGACTGGAAGAGTGGATGTAGACAGAAAGCCAAACCACTAAAAAAAGAATTTGTATCTCCATCCCTAATTTTATTTTCTGCTGTACATGCATAGATTGACCGTAGGATAAATATAGATCTAAGTGAAATTAGATTAATTTTTTTTAAAAGCAAATTGAGATAACCAATTCAACCTTCTTCTTGGTTGTTACAAGAACCAACAAGATCATTCCATAAGATTGTCTATTTTCAATCGCTTTAATTCCTTGGAGTTGTTCTCAATCACAAACACTCATTTTGCTTCAATTTTTGTGATATTTAAAAGGTTTAAACTTATAAGATGTGCACTTGAAACAATAGTAATGAGTGACCAATAGGCACAATATCAAGATGGTGACCAAGGGAAAACAAAGGTTGTGTAACGCCAACTCTGCGGTGCAATACTTTTGTATTCCCGTTCTTAAATTTAATGAAATATTCCTCAGTTTATTTATATAGAGAGAAAATTTTTATTTTATATTGATTTTTGATTTTGGGGTTTTTAATTCAAATTTTTAGTATATTCAAAAGTTTCCGTATTTCCGATTTGAAATGTGAAACAAATATAAAAATAAAATAAAATATATGTATATGTATATAAACATATTTTTCATTTATTAAATTAATTATTTCCTCATGCATTTATTTATAAAAAATTTTTATAAAAAAAAATAATAATAATAATAAATAATACATATATAATAATAATAATAATAATAATAATAATAATAATAATAATAATAATAATAATAACAATAATAACAATAATAATAATAATAAAAAAATCGAAAATCGAAAATCGAAATTAGGGCTCCTTCCCTCTTCCCCTCTCCTCTCTCCCTTTCCCGCGACCCTTCCCCTTCCCGCGCGACCCTTCCCCATTGCCGCCGCCCTCCGCTGCTACGGCTGCTGCTCTCCTCCGTCGCAGACGGCCGTCAACCACCACCCAGCCACCGATCAACTCTTTCCCTCTCCTTCCCACTCTCGGTTCTCTCTTTCTCCCTCTTTACCTCTCACTGTCGCTCTATCTCTCGTCTCTCTCACCGCTGCGAGCGGCCGTCACCGCCACCGTTCGTCTTCCACCCGCTATTCTCTCTCTTTCCCTTCAGTTCTCTCTCATTCTCTCTATTCCCTCCCTCTCTTCCGCTACCCATGGCCACCCGCAATCGCCATCGCTGCCATCTCCACCATCGCTTCTCTCTCTACCCTCGGCTCTCTCTCTGTTTCTCCCTATCTTTCTCTCCCTGCGCGCGCGATTGCCGCGCGACAACCCCTGCCCCAGCGCTAGCGAGACTGTCCCCTGCGCGTGCGACTGCAGCAATCGACAGCTCTAGCGCGAGCGGCCGCAGCGCCTCCTCCTTGCTCGTGTGCTCGTGCGCCTTGTTTTCCTCGGTAGAGAGCGCTCCTACAATCTGTGCAGAAGCCCCAAACTGACTGCAACAAGAAGCCTCAGAAACCCTAGGCCGTTGTGGTTTCTTGCGATCCTCTCACTGCGTAGGTAAGGGTTGGTTTTTGATTAATAGTCCTAGGGTTTGATCTCTAACTAATTTAGCCTAATTGTTAAAATGTGTCGGGTTGGAATACTGCAGGTCCTGGATTGAATGAAGTACATTTAGAAGTCAGATCTACGATTCGAGAAAACCCTAGGTGAGAAATTTTTTATCATCTCAATAAATTGAGTAAAATTAGGGTTAAATCTAGGGTAATGAGATATGTATATGTTAGATTAGTATAGGATGCGATTTTCTGATATTTAATATATAATTAATGAAGTAAGTGATGCAAAATTCATAAAATTAGGCTGTTTGATACAGAAGAAGCATGCTAAGGAATAATAGAAATCGAATTTCGTTGATTTGAATAGTTTCTCTAGAGTTTAATTCAAAATATACATGAAAGTAATTGGATTTAGGGTTGGAGCTTAAGGATTGATGCGTTGTTTTATATTATAGTTTGTTTTGCATATAGGAAATCAGGATACAATTTACGTATTATGAAAATAGGCTTCAATACCTTTAAAATGACATATGGTTTGAAGGAATCGGATGAGAATTGAAAAGTGTATAATTTTTTCAAAGATTTTTCCATTTTGTAGGGAATTTATTTACTTGAGATTAGTTTTCGATTTTGAACGGTTTTAGGTGTTTGAATTTAGATTGGTTTGGATTTCGTTATTTATTTATAAATGGAAAGAAATTGATTACATTGGAGTACATTTATAAATCGAAGAATTTAGGGTTTGTACGAATTTAAGAAAAATGATAAATCCTGAAAATAGTCAGAAAATTAATGAAATTCGTGATTATTTGATTAGGTTGACTTCTTAGAGACTTGAGGAGTCGAGTTTGGTTCGATTCGTGGTATTATTGTGGAGTGCACTACCCTCCCATATACTGTGAGTGGGACTACGACATCTACTATTGATTAATAAACCATGTTTTACCGATTTTCAAATGACATGATTTCTATACGTGTGAAAATTGAACTTTTGGATTTTGATAAGTATATGTACATATTTTTGTGACCATTGGAGTGTCCAAACTGCTGATTTTATTGATATGCATCCATAAGTTTGATAACTGAATATTGTGCCACCCTTTTGATATATTGATATGTTTTAAATGCTTTCACTTGCATTGGCATATGATTTGAATGGATTTATACGTACCATTTGGGCTGTATGCCCGACTGATATTATGATACGATGCATGGGGCTATATGCCCGGCTGATATGGTGTTGGGATGCATGGGGCCACGTGCCCAGCTGATTTGATATTGTTCCATAGCTACGAAGGACGTTTGGTAGCGGCACCCCTTGTGCCCGGATACTCTTCGGCCGGAGGTATCCGCCAGATTGTCGTGTGTATGGTTGTCCCAGATTGAACCCTCATCGGGGAAGGACGTGAGTTGTATCTCTGTCTAGCACTGGACGGGGGCATCATACACGGTTGACTATTTATATGTATATCATTATTATTATTATTATTATTATTATTATTATTATTATTATTATTTACAGGTTAGTTTGAGTAGTCTGTGGCTAACATTGTGGTAGAGAACCATTATTTGATATTTGCATTGTGAAAACCCCCCAATACGCCCGTCCTTGGTCGAGGTAGACCATTGCCGGGGTTGTTTATTCGGCCGCTCTTCTCATGTAATTTGATATTTGGATGGATGCATATGTTATTTTCTTATGTATGTCTCGAGATATGTTTAAAACTGCACGTTGTTTTCATATACCCGATATTGTATTACATGTTTTGACACTCCAAGTTCACACTTGATATTGATAGCACGATGTCATTCCCCTCACTTGCTGAGCATCCTCCCATAGATACTTACCCCTCTTCTTTCCTCCCTCAGACAGGATCGTTGTGCTAGAGCGACGTTTCAGAGTCTAGAGATTTCAGTTCATCCTAGGCGGGTTGGTTCTTCTCGACGGTAAGGTTTAAATTAAATTTAAAATACGAATTTAGCACTTTATTTCGACCCTGCGTGGTCTGGATATTGAGGTCCGTAGTTGACCGTGTACATTTTTATGGGATGACTGTAATATTTATGGACATTGTTGTGAAACTCTCATATTATGCTTACATTGAGGCATTTGTAAACATTTAAACTCTTTACTTGGGAAACTATTGTATATTATATAAAATTTAGGTCCGCTCGATGTGGCGGCTGCTCATGCTCTAGTTGGGCATAACAGTAGAGGTCTGTGGTTAGGACTGTTGGTGATTTATTTAGTCTGGCGTTGTTCTGGATGTCTGCTGTGGTTGATGGGTTTTGGAGAGGCCGGAATAGCCATTTGTTTTAATTTCAGGATGATTTTGAATTATACAGGTTTAAACATGTTGAATTGTATATGGGAGACCTCCGATTTATGGGGAGGTTCTGCTCGATTTTCTGTAGAAATACAGTTGGCATCCAGAACAACGGGCGACTGTTCACGATCCCGATTCAGGGCGTAACAGGTTGTTTGTGAGCTAGTGGTAGGAGAAAATTGGTGGGAGAAAGTTGATTATATTATTACATTCACCTCATCTATTTATGATATGATTAGAGTTTGTGATATAGATTCTTGTTTCTTGTTGCTTGTTGCTTGTAGCTTGTGGCTTGTTGCTTGTTACACAATATCAACACATATATGGGATTCTATGATTAAAAAAACGAAGATGATTATTTATAAATACGTGCAAAAGTCGACACATGAGTTTTCTTCTTTCTATCACGTGATTTATCAGATTCTTGTTGCTTGTTGGGCAAAGAATAGCACTTTACTACATTGTTTAGCTCATTCATTGAACCCACAACAATTGTTTAGTTAAATTTTTATTTTTCTAATCCATTAGTTAGTATTTTTTAACTTCATTATAGTGAATGGTTTTTTTAACTTATTATCAATTTTCTTTTATTTTGAAAATTTTATAATGATAAGTGATTTCAAGAAAGAGAAAATAGAATGACTCCTTTTATGAACGGAGAAGTCACAATTGAAAAAAACAAGTGTTTTAGAAGATTTTTTTCCCCAAATGAAGATGAACTTGTTAGTGTTTATAATAAATTTGATGAATTTTTTTTCTAAAAAAAAAAGTGGATTATTTAGATATTCAAATTCAATTACAAGTAGATATAATACGGATTCAAGAAAGTTGTGTACATCTTAGGGTTTAAAGGCACCTTTACTTCGAAAGAGTGGCTTTTAGATGTTTGAACAATCTACTTTCTCTTGTTATAAAAAGAATCATAACACTTATTTTCTTATTCATTCATTTAAAAGAAACAAATTAAGTCTAAAATGTGGAGAAAATCTATTATTTGTTCACAACAATTTTCGTTTTTTGTCAAGAAATATATTTCAATATTATGATGAGGGGACAAAACTGTCGGATATTTAAGGAGTTCAATTTGGGAGTACGAAAAATATTGGTATTCTTAAAATCGCTAATTTAACATTGGATAAACCAAAATTGAAGGATGTATTTTTTGATAAAGATATAAATACAATCTGGGAGAATAAGAGTGATAATATAACTTAACTGGACGAGGTCTATGGGTGATCAAGAGTGATAATATAAAATTAATTTAGTAAGTTATATATTTTCTCTAATTTGGTTTTGTCTAAATATAAAATAGGTTAGGTTTAATGAATTATTTGTTTATTTAATTTTGACTTTTGTTTTTAATTTTATTGCATATCTGAAAATTTTTTATTTTTATTATAAAAGATGATTATTTTATTACTTTTATAAAATAATTAATATATATATAAATTTTTATATTTTTAATATTTATGCGGTTTCCACATGTTTTCCACACATTTCTATTTCCTATATTTTTACAAAATACTATTTTCCTATATCATTTTTGTATCTATTTTTGTTTCCGTTTCTCATTTCGTGCAACATAGATCATCATCAACGTTACTGATTTTAGTCTAGACTACACGAAAGTGGAAATGGGAGAACAAAAATAGATATGAAACAACACAAGAAAATGATAATTTGTAAGAATACATGAAATGGAAATATGAATAAACGCGTAATTATAAAATTTAATAATTTCTCTGTCAATATTATTTATTTTATGAAAATAATAAAATGACCATCATTTATAATAAAAAATTAAAATAATCAAATATGTAATTTTATTTATGAGACAAATAATATAAAATTTAAAAATTATAAATAAATAAATAAATATATAAATATAAAAAATTATGTAAATATTAATTAATTTAATATATCGAATTGTTTCAAAAATTTTTGAAAAACACATTTTAGATGGAGTAACTTTTAAAGTGAGTAATCATGAACATTTTCCTTTTAAGTTATATTACTATGAATCTAAAATTATCAAATTATAAAAAAGAATTATGAATACTAACTGTTCTAGAAATAATAACCACATTTCTAAATTCAAATGGTCAGAAGCCCTTTAGAGATCCACGCTCGGGAACACTTTGGGCTCATTAGGCCCACGGGCTTAAAATTGGTTTATGCAACCCGTCTGATTTTTTATTTGTATCAAGCAAAAACCACCAAAATCCCAAAACCTCCGTTCCACTGCCTCCCGGTCCTCTGCGATTTCCCCAGGTCTCTCTCTCTCTCTCTCTCTCTCCCCCCCCACCAAAAAAAAAAATCTTGATGGTGCAATTCTTTGTTTAATTGAAATCCTTTTTTTTTTTTTTTTTCTTTTTCATGTATTCATTTAGCCGGTGTAAGTTGATTGTGGTTGTGAAATGCCTGCAAGTTATATGCCGAAATGTCTAAAAGAATGGGTTTTCAATTCCAAGAAACCAAGAGCTTTGGAGCTTTCCTTAGTCTAACTTTATAATACAAATTTTCTTTCTTTGGGTGAGTTTATCTGATAATGGTTTCAATCGAACATAATAAGCGACTTTATGAGAATCAAGAAATAGGGTCATGCTGAAAGTTTTGTTAAATTTAGACGCAGTGATTTGGGTTCGAGCGCTGTACCCATCAGATGTGGTAACTTGAGCTCATAGGATGGAGTTAATGTTTCTCACCGGACCACGAAGAGTTTCAAACAAGAGATGATGTGAAAAAAATTGTTGTTTTCAAGAAAAAGAAAATCATTCTCTTGTTTTCTCAAGTGTAGGTGATAGCAGACCCAAATACGGCGTGGAAGGCGAGGAGGGCTTTCGCGCTATTGCTGCTACGTAGGTGAGCAGCGAGAGAAAATGAGTGGTGGAGGGCTGAAAAGCTTGTTGGCAGCAGCAGCTATAAGAGGAGTAACAGAAGCAAGGGCAAGAATATTTGGACATGTTCTGAACCCAACCGGGCAAAGGTCTCCTCACAAGATTCTTCGCAAGAAACTTATTGGTCAAAAAGTTGCAGAGTGGTATCCTTACGACATCAAGAAAGATGACCCTCTTGTCATGGCTCAGCAGGAACAAGAGTATCTCTCTCTCTCTCTCTCTCTCTCTCTCTCTCTCTCTCTCTCTCTCTCTCTAAATCAGTTGCTTGAAGTTTTGATACACATTCACATGTCGGGTTCTCTAGTGGCCAGGCATTGTTGCTAATGCTTTACTGACAGAACGGGAAGAACCTGTTTGATGACCCTTTTAATCTCACAGGTGAAAACAAATTTAAAACACATTAGGATGTGGCATTTTTAACCTTTTTCTTTCACAGTATGGAAATTGCTCTAACTCTTTCTCATTTTATATTTTTACCTCTTTTGCCAAATTCTTTTGCACTTTAGAATCAGTTTCTTGCTAAATCTCTGCATATCATTGAAACGGAGTGATAGATGAAGCACCTTATGTTTCATAAATTCGTAATGTAGAAATTTCAAGTGAATAAAAAGAAAGAATAAAGGCTGCCGTATGATCCAATCCACCTTTGAGAAGTTATATTGTCCGATAATTCCAAAATCCTGGATTTTGGGTGTCGCCTTGGAATCCTTTCTTCTCCCAATATGGGTGCCACATGGAAACCTTATGTGCATATTTATAATTTACCAGGAGGCAACTATCTGCATTGTACTTAATGATTGAGCATGCTCTAATATCTTGTTTATGATGCTTACTTAGTTGAATATCTATTAAAAAAAAATTGCTGTCATGCTGTAATGATTAAGCTCATAGTTGATAGGAGCTATGCAGTATCTGATGATAGTTGCCATATAGTTTCAGTTGCCAGCTGCTTGGCATATTCTTTTGTATCAGAATGATGTGTATTGTCTCCTACAAAGAAATAATTCTATATTGACTGATAACGAGGTGGATTAAGTAGAGACCTACTCCATACTTGGTTTAGATTTGGCATCTCTTAGGAGAATAAATATCGAAGAAAAGTGAAAGGGAAGGATCCTTTGACCTAGGCCTTTCCTTTTGGAACCAGAAGATTACAGTCAATTGCTCAAATCTGGCCATTCATATGGGGAGAGAGAGAGAGAGAGAGAGAGTATGTGATGAATTTAAGCTTAAAAACCTTCAGGCTGCAAGTACCTCATGAAAGTTACTTAAATTTTAATTTTATATGACACCAATGTGAGGGTGCTTCTTGGTGGTGCTTCACCTAAGACATTGTAACCCATGAATAGTTTAAGGCGCAACTACAGCATGATGAAATTTAAGATGTGAATTTTTGGCTCAGGTTTTAGCTTGTTTGATAAGTGCATCATAACATCTGGACATGAGGTGATGTAACTGTTGAACTGCTCGAAATGATGAGGCAAAAATTATTTTGCTTGAGCTTATTATGGGGAATCAACATCATAGTTGCATTCCCATTATCAATGCCAGCTTAATGCTCAAGTTAGCTCAAGTATTTTTATGTGTGAGAGGCCTTTTTTTAGTCGTATGTGTGTTTATGTGGTTTTTCTTTTCTTTTCTTTTCTTTTTTGGCCTCAATTATGGCTACATCTTGAGTTGCATCTGGTACAAGCATTCTAGGGTGATGCAGCACAAGTGTTAGGTTTAGGTTTATCTAACAATGGCTTTCTAAATATTTTGGCTTCTTTCGGCCAGGTTGAGAGAATTAAAGATTTCATCAAATATTTAGGTACCACTGCATAATCTGCCAATGATTTTGTTTCCTTGTTTTGATTAGGATGGTAAGCCTATAATAGGCTTCATATTCTTGTAATAATTATGCTTTGGAAATCTAGAGCTGGTTGCCCTAATGTGTCTCTCGTTTTATCCACCTCTCTTGGCTTTTAGTTTCTTCTCCTCTTTTCTAGCTATTGCTGCATTGTGGGGCTTTATTTAAGCAATCCAATGGTTAGATTTCTCTTAATCAACATGGCTAAATTTAGGGCGGTGAAAGGGTTAGAAAGCATATTTAGAGACGGTCTATTTTTATTGCTGATGGTTGAAGAATGGAGCTGATATTTTTCGTCTTGTCTCACTTGTTCCCCAACGTTCCCATCTTTTCCCATCTTTTCTTCCCCTCCTTTCTTTATATCCTTCCATCCTCCAATTCCTCTCACTTTTTCTCCCTCGTCTCTACAGCTGCTATATCAAACTAATATTTGAGTAATCCTCAATCAGCATCACCATTTTGTATTTTCAATGACTGCCATAATTGTTAGTGTATGTATATAGAAGTTATTGTCTCCATGAAGTTTATGGGAATCTTTTATGCATGACCAGAGAAAACCAAGGCTAGGTTTAGACTCACCTATCTTAGTCAGGCATTATGGTGCCCATCTCACAAGTTGAGTATTGCAGAGATAAGAATAATATGGTGAATTCATTAGAAATGATGGTATAAGGAAAACCTAGGGCTGGCTCTGATTGATGATTAAATGAAAGAAAATAGATGAAGATGATTTGGTCGAAGATCTGTTAATGCTTTAGTTGGGGGAAGCAGTAAGTAGCGTATTCAAGAAGGTCCAAAGACCAAGACAACTGAAGGAAGCTTTTGAAAGATGTAGTCGACATAACATGCTTCTGTATGATTGAAAAACAAATATGGCTTTACATAGAATTGAATGGAGAAAATGGATTTACGTTGCTTACCCTATCTAGTTTAGGAAATAAGGTTCAGTTGGGTGCCCATCTAGTCATTCTCTGATGTCACAATCTATCTCATGTGCTAGATGCATTGGTTGTAGAAGTATTTTCTCTTGTCTACTACTGCACTCAGATGCATAATTGGAGGTAAACTGGGAAATTAGGTTTGCCTTTCCCTGCTTTTTGAGTTTAATAACAAAAATTTTTGTGGAAGGTGAACTAGTGGTCTTCACATTGTCTTTAGTCATTTCTTCTGCTAGCCGGTGTACCTTGTTCCAAGGTTTGACTGTTAGACTTTTGATAGATTCCTTTTTGTTTGGCATGCGATGATCCAGAGTAAAATCATAATGAGTCATTGTGTATAAGTTGGTGCTATTGTTTGTGTTTACGATCAAGACTGATAGGTGAATGATATGATCAAAAATGGAATCAAATGTAAAAAAATAAAATAAAATAAAATAAATAAATAAATTTAAAAACCTTTGAACATTGGACCCTTTCTCATCCTTTGGTATTTGATCAAATGTGTAGCATCCCAGGACTGCATCCAAACAGGTTTGCCAAGGTAGTGCTAATGGTTGCCTTTGCCCTATATATCTGCTAGTTCTTCCCCATGGAGATCCAATGTGGAAAGAGACTTTTCCAACAACTTAGGTTCTTACAGTACCTCATCTTTATGCATGGGCATCCTCACTTGGACGGGGGTATTCAATCTCATCAAAACAATATTAATCAATGTGATCTGCTCATAGACAGTGTCATGTGCCGACATTGCTGTGCAACCCACACACACGTGGATACAACATAGGTTTGCCCTAACACCATTTGTAACAACTCAAGTCCTCACCCAAAAGGGATAGCCAAGTGGGTTCCTTGGTCCTATATACATGCTCAAAGTCTTCCCTCCAGATACCTTATGTGGGACGAATCACAATCTTCGAGCAATGCAGGTTCTCATGTTATGCACTTTATATAGGTGCACCTGTTGATGTAAATATAATGTAGCTTAGAGGAATTGTTTCATCACTGTAGAATCTCTAAATGCCTCTGCTCAGACCTAAAGACATTCTCAACATTCAACCACCCCTGCAGCCATAGATATCTTGCATCGGATAATCACAATCATCCAACAATGCAGGTTCTCATATCACGCACTTTCTATCGAATGTACATGTTGATGTAAAAACTATCCTAGTTTTCAGTAGAGGAATTGTATAATGATTCCACATGCCTTCACTCATACCTAAAGACATTCTCATAACTATGCCCTGGGGTATTTCTTTGATACCAGGAGTTTGCCCGCTATCACTTGAGCATTATAAAATAATCAAATAGACAATACTTAACAGTGCAGTTTATACCTCTCTCTATGTGAGCCTATTAATCTTTATAGCTACTTATTTCAGTAGAGATATCTTGCTTTATATAATATTTAAAATTGAAAGGAATGGTTTTATCCCTTCTTGAATGCTACCATTGTTTTCATCCCTGAAGGCTCTGCAAGAGATTAATCGCAAACCAGAAGATAAATTTACTACTCCTATCGGCTCACGGGTAGAGCTTAGGTTGCCCTGATTTTATTTGGGCATTTTTTTACCCGGTTGGAATGAAGGTCCTTTTCCCTGACCATTAGAGCTATGTCATGGATTTTATCTACTTTTCTTTCAATTCCTTTACTTTTACGCGTTTTGGGCTGGCAATGTATTGACCTGAGATTGTCTTGACCAATTTACTGGAAGTTGCTGATCTAATGTCCTAAATGAAATGAGAGATCCCAACAGGAGACACTGGTGGCGCATATGAATGGGAGCTCATAGCTTCTACCTGTCATTTCCTGTTTTCTTCACCTCCTCCCTTGCTCCACTTGCCCTCTTCTTTCTCTTCCCTTATGATTATTGATGCTGCTATATCAGCTACTGCTGTAAATTAGATGTTGCTAAGTACACAGATATGTGAAGCAATGTGGCACAGCAGTGTCAGCTTGTCCAGTAATTGGCTGCTTGAATTGATTTTTGTGATTGGCTTGATCCCCATGGTGCGCCTTTAGTGGATCTTTCCTTTGTTTAGTGGAAAAAAAAAAGAAAAGAAAAAAAAAGCCCAAAGAGAAGTTACTTTTTCCGTGTGATATCAACAATTATTTCCCTTCAAGTACACCTGAACGTAAAGAATTGACTTATATGGGTCAGTCCTAAATAGTTTGGAACACAAGTCTTAACCGTGTTGTATATTTTCTTTCTAGTAGGGTAGAAAATAACCCGCCACAATTATTCATCTATTAAAGTTTACTGCAATGTTCTTTCTTTACTGCATTAACAAGTAATGTCCGGCTTTTCTTTCTGTTGTACCTGGCAGGCGCCTAAACAAGCTTGAAATGTTGAAACGTCGTGGAAAGGGACCACCAAAGAAGGGCCAAGGAAGACGTGCTGTAAAACGTAGCAAGTAGATATTATTCCTTGAACTACCACCATGGCCTTTTGAAGCTGAAATTCAAAATGAACTCCAGTTGGAGAATCCCCCCCCCCCCCCCCGCTTCAACATTGTTTAAGAAGCTTTTGGATTTGAAAGTTTGCTGTTTATCCGTTCTACTGCCTTCTAGACTCAGGTGGCAATGTTGTCTGGGCTTACCTAACATAGTTTAGGTAGCAACTATGAAACAGGAGATCTGAAGCCAAGAGTGAATTGTTGGTTCAGAATCTAGTTTATATTTCTTAAGAAAAACTCCAAATGCTTTGTCAATATCTATTCTACCATCATTTTTAGATCACTACAATTGTTTTACTTTTGCTGCCCTAGGCTTTCTTGCTACAATTTTTTTTTTTTTTTTTTTTTTTTTTTTGAATTATGTAAGCCACAAGATGGGTAAAAGCAATTTGAAATGACTTTGTCTTTGTTAATTGGAAACCAAAATGGCAAGATAGCTATATTTAGAACCAAGAAACATCTTTGCTTTAATTAACAGCATGAGATTTCAAAGGGGTCTTACTTTACAGTAAGTTGAGATTATTTTTCATTTTATTCGGGCCATAATCTTGAATTCATAATTTGTTGGTTGAGATATAAGATATTACTTATAATAATCTTTTTAATGAATTTTTCAAAATGAACAACATTACCATATGCATTTGACATGGCTTCCATTTGCAAGCCTCTTAGGCAAGTCCTAACAAAAATTATGTGTTGATTGGCCCATTGGGGGAGAGAGAACCTTCAACCTTCACCCAATTGTCTTAAACATATCTGGGCATGGTTCAGCTTGAGTTGCAATGACAAGTTCAAGCCCAGTCTTGACCCAACTCTATGGCTGGCCTAGTTTCTTTTTCTAAGCTCCCACCTCTCAGTTACAAACAAATTTATCATTCTATATTTTTGTGTAGAAATATATTTTTTTTTCTTTTCTTTCTTTCTTTGTTTAAAGAACGTTTCAGTAAAGCCTCAAGACCTAGAAATACTCGTCCACGCCCATCAAAATGGTTGGCTTGGCCGTCCTCGTCTCTACATGAGATGGGATAAAACAATACAAAAGAACTAGTATCGTATTAAAACCAACTTCCAATGTAATATCTTATTAAAATTTTAAGACATCAAATTTCCAAATGTTAAAGAAAATATACATAAATATAAAATAGTTATTATGCTAAATAAATTTAGATTGAAGGGTTAAACAAAATGTTGGGCCACCAAGGCTTGTTTGTAGTCGATTGTGTGGGTCTAGAGCTGTTATGCGAATCAAGTCGAGTTTGATTTGCTCGTAAGTTACTCAGTCAATAGCTCGACTTGATTTGATTTTGACCGAACTTCAGTCAAGTTAAAAACTTTTTAAATAAATATAGGAATTTTATGTAAGACAATTTTATGTAACTCGTTCATATAGTTGTTCTTAAAACCCCCATTAGTCTTCCATAAAAGATCACAAGCTAATTTTGTAATGCTACAATCAAAACTTTCACCTCATCATTTGATCAAAAACATTTATTTTTTTCTCGTCCACGTATCTATTCATTATTCTTCGTCTTTTTATTGAAATACAACAATACAACTCATAAAAATAATAAACTTCAATATTAAATAGAAAATCCATTGAATAATACCAAGTTTTTAAAGTAATACATTGAATCAAGAACTCCAATCAGGTACTCTAATCAATATAAAGTAATATATTGAATCAAACACTTCAATCATTAAATATGTGGATAGCTAAATTGTTTCTAAAATGAGTCCACTTGTCACTTAGTGTCACATTTATTATATACTCTATTTCATACTCATCATCTTCATCACATTCGTTTTGTCTTTTCTCATTGCTTTCCTCTGTATCAGTATCTGACTCTTCAATTGGTTCTAACTTTTGAGGATCAAAAGCCATGCACTTCCGTATCAAGTTGTGCAATAAACAACATGTCATTATAATTCTAAATTGTGTTTTAATTTTAAAAAAAAATGAAGGAGAAGAAAGGATTTTCCATCTTTCTTTTAATAATATAAAACATCTTTCTATGATTTTTCTAGCTCGAGTGTTTCATATTAAAATATTCATCTACTATTGATGGTTGGAAACTATTGAATTCACTCAAATGATACTGTTGCCCTTGACAAGGGGGCAAGAAATCCCTTAGTATTACAATACTCAGCATCCACCAAGTAATAATAATTTTCAGCATATAATTATTTTTATTAATATACTGTGATAACTTTAAAATTAAATAATTTTTAATCAAATTAATTTTCAATTAATTCAACTATTAAATGGTACCTGATAATGTAATGTATGTACCTTAAGAGACTTTATGCCCATTAGGTCAAGATATGGCATTTCAAAGCATACGACTATTATGTGCAAAATCTTCCCAACCAAGCAATACATTCCATGTTGGGTAAATAAACTCTTAACACATTTGTTGCAATATTTCCTTTTCTTGTTTGGTACCTTAGCTTTTGATCAGACTAGGCCCGGAATCGGCCCGGCCTGACCGGTTTCAACAGCTCCATTTTTTTTGAATTTTTGATATTTTTATCCTTTCCAACAACTATAAAACGACTAGTTTTGGGAGTATTTTGGTTCAAAAGGTTAAAAAATTTCCTATAAATAGATTATATCTCATTTCCAAAATCCACATAATAAAATCTTATATTTTCTCTTACATTCTTATTCTCTCAATACTACTACATTCTCTCAAACACATTTTCAATTTTCTACACTACCATTTCCATCTTCTACTTTCACAAAAAAAAAAAAAAAAAAAAAAAATTCCATCTTCCACTAATCACATTCAACATATTTTCACCATTCACATTTTTCATTTCCATCATTTTCATAATTTAACCATTTTCATCATATTCATTTTCATCATTATCACAATTCTCATATCTCATATCTCATTCTCAACTCTACCTTTTCCACCACTATCCCCTACTACATTGATCAAAATTTGACAAAATTTCAAGGTTTGGAGCTCAAATTTAAAATTTGGCAAAAAACAACCGCGATCTCCATCAAGTCGGTACATTTATTATTTTTCTAGCTTTAATTTTTTTTTGTATAATATATATTATTTATGGGTGTTTGCATTACATATAAATTTTTTTAAAAAAAATTAATCTCAAATTTAAAAAAAAAATGGTCAGAACAAATTCTTCTCAAGTTTCTTAATAATCTCCTCTCCCCCCCATTTTTATTTTTTCAAAATGAAATTCTGAAAATATAGATACTGAAAATTTTTTAGAAGAAATTCAACCTAATAATACACAATTTAACACTACACACACTAAAAAAGATGATATTAATGTATGAGAATTTTTTATTAAAAATATTGATGAATAAAAGCCAATTTATAAAATTTGTTATCAAAAATATAAATTTTTAAAGGGTTAGGGAGTAGGCACACTTAAGAGACATTTATTTAGAGATCATCCGAATAAATTATCTCAAACAAGACAAACACAAATAGCCACCGGGGGAGGAAATGTCACGTATACATTTAAATATAATGTGGATAAAGAAAAATTGATCAAATAGAATAGATAGTTAGAAAATAATTACCACTTAGTATAGTTGCATGTCTCTTTTTTAAGAATATGTTAAAAAATATTTACAATCGGATTATAAAAAAAGTAGTAGAATATCCGATTGGAAAAGGTCAATAAATCAGTATCAAAAATTAAAAGATGGTATAATTGCACAATTTACGAGTATTCAATATAAATTTTTATTAATTTCAAATATTTAGAAAAATGAACATAAAAAAGAATATTATATTATAGTAACATGTCATTGCGTTAATAATTCATGAGTTTTAGAAAAAAAAAATATTAACTTTTCAATATTAGGATTATCCATATAACAGTTGTCACATAATTAGAATAATTACAAATATTATTCATGAATGGAGAATTAGTGATAGAATTTTTTTCTATATCTTTTGATAATATTTCGACTAATACTAATGCGATTAATATTTTAAAACAAACTATAAAAACTTGTTTAGATAGAACATTTTTTCATATTAGATGTACATATCATATTATAAATTTATGTGTTAGAGATGGATTACAAATGACAGAAGTAGTTTTAAAACTCATTCGTGACATGATTCATCAAATTAGAAATTTTTCGATAAAAAGTAAAAAATTTAGACAAATATGTCAATTACATAATAAAAAATTCAAAAAATTTAAATTAAAATGTGATATTAGATGGAATTCAACTTATAATATGTTATAATGAATACTTTATTTTATAAATATTTTACTTGAATTTGTAAATTTAATTTTATTGATAATATCGCTTTTGATTTTGTAACCACATTAACTAAATTATTATAAATTTTTTTATACATGTACAAATTTATTTTTCGAAAGTTATTATCTAACAACTCATTTAATATTATCTAATATTTGTAAAATTTATTATGTATTTACTCAATTTGAAGAAGAAAATAGGTTTAGTGACATTGTTGATTTAATGAAAAAAAAAATTAAATATTATGAAGAATTTTCTATTTTGTATTTAATAGAAAGTGTTTTAGATTCACATGTTAAAGTTGAAAGCATTGAAATATTAATAGATTGTTTTACACAAACTTTTTCAACAAAAATATATATTAGTCAATAATATTTAAAACAACAAATATCTAATACTTTACAAGTCATATTTGAATTATATGAAAAAGAATATAATAATTTAAATACTAATGATGTAAGTGGTAGTAGTACTAGTACAACAACTAGATCATTTTTAATTTCTTTTAATCTTTTACATATGTTAGGAAAAAAAACAAAAAATTTCTTCATCAACATTTAATAAATTATTTTTATACAAACAAACACCTAGATTAGAAAATTTCGATGATGATGATGATTTTTTTTATATATTAGGGTGGTGGAAAAATAATTTATTATACAATCCAATTTTAGCCTAAGTGATCAAAGATATACTAACCCCGTTGGTGTACACAGTACCATCGGAATGTGCTTTTAGTGCAGGTGATTAAATATTAACTGATGGGACCGGGTCCCAGGATTTGATCCGATGAATCGGCTTGAGAAAGACCCATATGAAAAGCCCACAAAGGACAGCTACCAATCTAAATTCATATACGATTATCTACCGAAAGTTCACAAGGAATGACTACCGGCCAACGTTCGAATACTTCTTATAACTGCTCACTGAAGGATCTTAGTCACCCAGGTCTCACGAATGAAAGGTCCTAGTCGCCTCGATCTCCCAACAGATAGGGCCTCAGTCGCCCCGACAACCGAATAGGATTCACCGAATGAAGACAATCACCCCGATTGAGCATCCAATGGTCAGTTCCTCAGCCAAAAGAACTCTGAAGACCCTTTATCGATCAAGCTGCTAATTGATAGCTAATGATACCAACGACTCCAAAGGAAGACTAGAGTATCCTATTAACTCTCGTCCCTCACTGCGGACAGTATTATAAGGATCTTTCAGTTAAGGAAAGGTTCCCTCTTCACTATGAAAGTTTCCTAAAGGATAAAGATTGCAATCAATTTGAAAGATGGAATCTCCAAGATTTTCGGATCGGTTTGGTAAGGAAATTAGAGTTGAAACACTCCAGTGGTGCACGACTTTCGTAGGTATATGACATCTCAAAAACCTTCCTAAACAGGTACGCTCTCCAGACCTTACACATTATGCACTCTAATCACAGGGAATTACTCTCTCAAGCTCTCAGTCTGTTTTTCTTTTCATACGAAAACCGCTCTTTTCTGACTTGAGCGTCGAAGTCCTCCCGTCGGAGCACTTTCCGACGGTTTTTGCAGGTATCACATCCCTTTGACGATAACCGCTCAGGTTAGCAAGGAGTCGGTATCTGTGGAGTCATAACTCACGTCCAATAGATTGACGTCGTCTGTGAGAACAGACTAGAGCAATTCTTGTTATTCTAACATCTATGCCTCCGAGAACTAGAGCATAGTCGTTCCTATTGTGGAAAGACGCATGGCCACACTTTCTGAGGCCGCTCCTCCTGTGGTGTCCGATCACTTCACTCACAATTAGACAGCCTCCCTTGGCCCACCTCATCAGGAATAGGCCCTACAATCTACAGTCCCCAACCAATCAATTGTGGCCCATGTTTCAGAACGAGTCAGCCGCTCCCAGATGAAGAGACTGGAGTCCAAAATCCAGGACATGAGCAAGCAATTGGAGGGCCTTAGCCCCGCCCTCAGGCCCGAAAGCCAATCTTTTGTAGGGGAATCTAGGCATCCCCAGCGGCGACCATCACCCCCACGTCGCGAAGCATCCAAAAACTCCAAATCAATCTCTAACGATTTTCGAAAATAGGTTAAGCAACTTGTTACCAACGAGCTTAGGTGGGTCAATCCCCAGGGAGATCGGATTTCCTCTTACTATCATGCTTCACCTTTTGATCCCAAGATCTCTTCAAAAGCTATGCCCCGCAACGTGCTCCTACCCCTTATAAAAAGATACAATGGGACAACAGATCCTCGGGATCATGTAGCCCATTTCATAACTGTGATAATCTCTAGAGACATATCCAATGCGGCTATGTGTAAGCACTTTCCCACCACTCTTTTGGGAAATGTACTTATTTGGTTCAATTCTCTTCCGCCGTCGAGTATAAAGACTTTTTCCCAACTGCGCGAATAGTTTGAGTCACACTTTGTAATAAGTAGAGGGGTCAATAGGAAGTTAACCGCCCCATTATCACTACACTAGAAGGAAAAAGAATCCCTAAGTTATTTTCTGGAAAGATTTAAAACAGAGATGATGAGGGTTCCATCCTTGAACCATTCGATCGTGCTGGCTGCTTTATTAACAGGGTTAAGGCCTTCCGGCATGAAGGTATCAATCACCCAGAAACCCCCTACTACTATTCAGGAATTTTACGCTCGAGCTGAAAAATATATCGCCGCTAAGGAGGTTAAGGCGTTCGACCGCAAGGGGGATCAGCCCGTTCGAAGAGAGCACAATCGTTCGCCCAGAAGGTCTCCACAAAGGAAGAGCCAAACAAGTCATCCTCCTCCATAGAGACACAATAATTACACTCCACTGAACGAGATCCCCGGTCGGGTCTTGGCTTTGATCAAAGATAAGCCGTACATTCGATGACCCCCACAGTTGGCTGAGAACGACTCCAACAAAGATAGAACGAAATATTGCTACTTCCACCAGGATTATGGTCATACAACAGAAGACTGTAAAAAGCTAAAGGTCGAACTGAAATTCCTAGTACGCGATGAGAGATTGCAAAAATTTATTATCAGAAGGGAAAGAGATCCTCCCACCGATTATCTACGCGAATCGCCACGACGCAACCAGGTGGAGGAACGACAAGCAACCCGACTCCAGGCCGACAGGAGAGACGGAGTAATACTCCAGATCCAAGGTAATCCATTAGGGAATAAGGAGGGGCGCTTGATCACACCGATCTTCTACTACCCGAAGACGCCTCTTTCCGTGCTACAGGAAGTCCTAGCAACAAGCATTGATAAGCGATTGAGGGAAAAAAGACCCATCATCGGTTTTACATACGAGAATCTACTTGGGATAGACCCGAACTGACACGACCCCTCGTGATAATCGCCAAGATTAGGCAATACGAAGTTAGCAGAATTTTCATCGATCAGGGAGCAGGCTGCAACCTCTTATACTGTGACACCTTTGGACGAATGAGGTTTACTCCTACCGATCTTCAGCCCCATGCAGGCACGGTCAAAGGGCTTTTAGGCGAATGAATATACCCCCACGGTATTATGTAATATCGATTTTTGGTTACTATATATCATGTACTACTCCTCATGATTCTAAATATATAAGTATCCTTTTGAGATATCTATTTAATTATCTATTTATTTATTTTGAGATTCCACTTCAAAATCGCTAAAACCGAAAATTTTATCGGTAATGCGAAAAATTTCTCCGAAAGTGCCGGCAAGACCTAAAGTAATCAAAAATAGCTAAGAGAAGGTCTACACACTTAAATAAAGATATTTAAATGAAATTTCACATATTTAAAAAATTTCGAACAAAATTTCATAGGGACAAAAAATACAAATTGTTAAAAGTTAGGGGTTTAAATGTAATTAAGGAAAGTTAAGGGACTAAGTTGTAAATCATTCATGGATGGACAATTGGAGCCAAATGATTGGTCAAGAGGGAAGCAAGGTTGGTTAGTGGCCACATAGGATTTTTTCACATTCAAGAAAACTTATTGGATAGAAATTTTTGTATGAAAACTAACTAGAATAGTTTGTTCTAGCTTGTGACACTTCTCTCCCTTGACATGGACGTCCAAAGACACCTAATGGAGTGTATGGAGGTTGCTTAAATCAACAACTGCATGGTTTAAGTGCTAAGACAAGTGGAAGATTAAGATTATGCATGGAATGATCCAATGGTTAAGAAAATTTAGCTAAGTTTATAAAAGAACTTGTTTAAGAAAAATTTGGCTTATTTTCTTCATTCAAACCACCCATTGTATGAAATTTATAGATTCCATTCCCATTTTTGAGTTCAACTATGGAGCCAAAGAGGTAAGAACATTTTTGAAAATTCTTGAATTTCAATTGGAAGTATAGAGGTATTGTATAAGAAATTTATGTTCATTGTGAT
The DNA here is from genome assembly GCA_037126225.1 of Dillenia turbinata. Taxonomy (NCBI): domain Eukaryota; kingdom Viridiplantae; phylum Streptophyta; class Magnoliopsida; order Dilleniales; family Dilleniaceae; genus Dillenia; species Dillenia turbinata. The sequence continues at coordinate 16,882,784 of JBAMMX010000025.1, read as the reverse complement.
TTGATTTTTCTAAAGTGATAAAATTCAAAGATTCAAAAAGAGTGGTGATATATATTATTTGTAAGAGATCTTATAAAGGAGGTAACATACCCTAACTTATGTTAAGATTAAATTATTTGATAACTAGTTACTTTGGTATCCATACTAGCATGTTAGATATTATTTCTAGATTGAGTCTTGTATAGTTTTCTTAGAATATCTCATTCTGTAGAAATTAAAACTCTAAGATATTTATTTCTCTATAAACTAGACTCCCTAAACTTTATAATGATATATCATGTGAAGTAATTCATAAAGGAATCGATTTCTTGTGATTTTTGAAAATTTAGCATGTTTCACAAATTCTGTTTCATGTCCTGTGTATGACCAGTAACTTGTATGAATTTTTGAGATATCTTTTATCTAGAATTTGGAGAAATGTTAAACATAAAAGTTTTAGGTCTCTATTTTATCTTTAATTTGAGATAAAGATCACTTGAACTGGAGTTGTATACAGAATGTTATGATATTTTTACTAAAACTGTGCAGAAGTAGTTCTAAAACTAAAACTGAGATGAAAATTGAATTTTATAAAATTATACATTTAAAATATAAGGATGATAAAAACTACAAAGTTTTAGATATATATATCCTATATTTAGTTTGAAATAAGAATCACTTAAACAAGAGAAGTATATTGGGAGTTATGGAAATTCTCCCAAAACTGTACAGAATTGATTTTAGGAACTTAGACTGAAAAATGATAAATTTTTATAAATTCGTGTGTTTATAATTTGAAGTTGCTCTAAACATAAAAGTTAGAGATATATGTCTTAGTTTTAAGAGAAAATTTAAATCATTTAAATCCGATTAAAATTTTAGAAGATATCATGATTTTACTAAACTTGCGCGTGATAGGTTTTGTAGGAACTTTTCTCTAAATATGGAATTTGAGATTTTACCTTAAAGAAAATATTTCCATATGTATTTTGTAGGCCAACAATATGATATTGAATTAACAAATAATACATATTATTTAATTTAGGTATAGGGTTACGTTTTCGTTCGAGATGTGACTCGTTCAAAAACGAGGACAGTTAGGGGGAGTGACATACCCTCCCCAGTCGAGGTGAGTGGGACAATCTATTTTTGACTTTAAATGAAAAATAGATTTGATCATGATTTTTATAAATAAATTTTGAAATGTGATTTATAAATGTTTTAGTATTTGTGGCATGTCTTGAAATGATGTTATGTGAAAATTGAATCCTGATATTATGATAACTTGATAGTATCATGTTTTTATTACGAGTAAAGATTTATGAATGATGATATATGACACATGTGTATGATTATGGGATGATGCATAGTAGCTATAGCGCACTCCCTACCACGGTATTGAGCGTTTACCCGACCGGGTGACGTGGTGGGATAACATAGGAGCAGGGGTTTGAGTCCCTTGTCTCTGGGCAACGAATCCAATAGACGAGCACCCGTGAGGACCGTGTCAACACCAAGGGAATGAGAAAGATATATGTATTTTATTGTTATGAATATTGTAGTGACCCATTGGTAGATTTTACCCTAATTAGGTCAAACTATGGGTAGAATATGTTTTTGACACCCTATTGATGTATGATTTAATGATAAAGATGCATATTATTTTGAATTACATGATATATTTGCAAATGAATGAAATATGAATTTGAAATGATGTTTTGACTTGTCACTCTCATAAATTCATTTATTGTCATTATGTAGTAATTGCACCTCACTTACTGAGTATGTGGATTATACTCACCCCTCATATTAATATTTTCAGCTTATACTGTACTTGCATACATTGAGGTACTATCCCATGAGTTTTACTGAGAGACGTTATCAGGTAAGTGATCATACTCATTCTTGTTTACGATTGGACCATGCATATAAATATTATATATAAATTGGAGGCAAATGTTTTAAAGAAAATTTTTATTGAAACTATCTTTTTATAAATCTTCCGTTGTATGATTTTGACTTAGTGATATCGAGTAGGGTCATAATATTAGCCTTTGCGTCACCTTGATGTGCGAGTAGGGCATACTCGTACCTCGAGGAGTCGTGACGGTCTGTTCACGTACTCGACTTGCGGGTTGAGGCGTGACATATAATTTCACTTTCGGTTATCCTTGGGCCACCTCCAAATCATTCGACAGCCCCTGTCATATTCAATGTGATGGATCTTCCTTCACTCTATAATGTTATCTTGGGCAGGCCAGGCCTGAATGCTTTGGAAGTTTTGCCCAGCACTAAACACATGAAGATCAAGTTCAGAATGCCGTTAGGGATCGGGACATTGTCATGTGATCAGGAGCCTTCGACTTTCGCTCCCAAGTAGTTATCAAATCTTACTGCTAGTGGTTTTTTCCTTTTGGACTGTGGGGATATTTCTTGAATTCTTAAAGCAATCAGCTTAATGGGTTTTTGTGCAAGACCACGCCTAATTTCCTATCATTTGGAGGGCCTCAGCCTCCCAACTCCAATCTTTCGTACGTGTCGTTAATATGGGATGCAACTCCCTGGACGGGTGGACGCGGCCCACTACTTATAAATTTCCTATCATTTGGAGGGTTTCAGCCGTCCAGTTTCTATCATTCGTACGCGTTGTCAATATGAGATGCAACTTCCCAGACAGGTGGACGCTACCCACTACTTATAAATTTCCTATCATTCGGAGGGTCTTAGCCGCCCAACTCCAATCGTTCGTACAGTCGTCAACATGGGATGCAACTCTCCAGACGGGTGGACACGACCCACTACTTATAATTTCCTATCGTTCGGAGAGTCTCAGTCGCCCAGTCTCTATTATTTATACGCATCGTCAATATGGGATACAACTCTTCAAATGGGTGGATGCGACCCACTACTTATAAATTTTCTATCGTTCAGAGTGTCTCAGTTGCTCAGCTCTAATTGTTCATACGTATTGTCAATATGAGATGCAACTCCCCAAACGGGTAGACGCGGCCCACTACTTATAAATTTCCTATCGTTCGGAGGGTCTCAGTCGCTCAGTCTCTATCGTTCGTACGTGTCGTCAATATGGGATGTAACTCCCTGGACGGGTGGATACGACCCACTACTTATAAATTTTCTATCGTTCGGAGAGTCTCAGCCTCCCAGCTCCAATCATTCGTATGCATCATCAATAGGGAATGCAACTCTTCGGATGGGTGGACGCGACCCACTACTTATAAATTTCTTGTCGTTAGAAGGGTCTCAGTCATCCAACCTCTATCGTTCAAACACAATAAGAGATGAGACTCCCCGAACAGGCGAACGCGACCATTCCACCAAAAAGCTTCCTGTCGAAGAATTTAATTCCCCTTGATTCTGTCGAGACAACACAACAATGATTACAGCTAAAAATGACAAAAAACAAGAGTTTCTTATTGAATAGACAAAAGCCGTTGGGTACAGAATTTCTGAAAGAGTTATACAGCCGGGCTCCAAGCATTTGCCTTTCCTTCGCCGGGGGCAAAGCATCACCTAGACCCATACAATGAATTATCTCTTCAGTACACTTTAATCTCTCGGTCAGCTTGCGCTGAGAATCTTTGAAGATGATTTCATCCTTCACACGAGACTCCTCTAGCTCAATTATTCTACGCTCCGCAATTCGAAGAAACTCCTCTCGTAGCTGAGCCAACTTCTCAATTGAGCGCAAACGCACCTCGCACGCTGTGGCCGTCAGTTTTGACCGTTCATAATGTCAGCTTGAGAAAAACCCACATGAAAAGCCTACAAAAGATAGCTACCGATTTATGTTCATATATGATTATCTACCGAAAGTCCACAAGGAATGACTATCGGCCAACGTTCGAATACTTCTTATAACTGCTCACTTAAGGGGCTTAGTCACCCAGGTCTCACGAACGAAGGGCCCTAATCACCCCGATCTCCCAACAAATAGGGTCTCAGTCACCCCGACAACTGGATAGGATTCACTGAGTGAAGACAATAGCCCCGATCGAGCATACAATGGTCGGCTACTCAGCCAAAAGAGTTCTGAAGACCCTTCATCGGTCAAACTGTTGATCGATAGCTAACTATACCAACGACTCCAAAGGAAGACCAGATTATCATATTAACTTCCGTCCCTCACTGCAGACAGTATTATGAGAATCTTTCAGTTATGAAAAGGTTCCCTCTTCACTACGAAAGTTTCCCAAAAGATAAAGATTGCAATCAATTTGAAATATGGAATCACAAAGATTTCTGAATCGGTTTGGTAAGGAAAGTAGAGTTGAAGCAATCTAGCGGTGCACGACTTTCACTGGTATAAGACAACTCAAAAACCCTCTTAGATAGGTACGCTCTTCGGGCCTTACACATTGAGCACTCTAATCACAGGAAATTACTCTCTCAAGCTCTCAGTCTATTTTTCTTTTTGTACGAAAACCATTCTTTATTGACTTGAGCGTCGGAATCCTCCCACTAGAGCACCCTCCAACGGTTTTTGCAGGTATCACATCCCTTTGACGGTAACCGCTCAGGTCAGTAAGGAACCGATATCTGTAGAGTCATAACCTGCCTCTAACATTAACCAACAAGTGTATAAATTTTATGGACGATACTTTGGAAGCATTAATTTGTATTAAAGATCGGAGAGATGCAGATAAAAGGATGCAAGACATTGTCAAGACCTTCGAAAAAGATAAAGAAGAAGAATAAGAAGAAATATAATTCTTTTTTTTTTATATGAATCATTATGTAAATATAAAAAAAAGTAAATTTATGTAAAAATCAATATAATGTAATCATAAAAAATTAATAGATTTTAAAATGTAAAAGAAAAGTTTGGTAGTGGACGTATACCGAATCCGGTGAAATTATTTTAAAAATTGTATCTCTAATTTTTTATTTATTTATTTGTAAAAAGTGAATTTTCATAAAAAAATATGAAATGAAGAAAAAAATTACAACAAGAGAATTAAAAAGAAACAACAACAAAAGAGTTAAAAAAAAAAAAGAACACAAGAGAGAGTAAAAAAAATAAGAGTTATAAAAAAAGAAAAAAAATAAGGGAGTTAAAAAAAGATTAAAAAAAACAAACTTATTTAAAAAAAAAAAAAGAACTCAATAGAGGAAAAAAATATGAGGGTTAAAAGAACGAAGGAGAGAAAAAAAAGAAAAAAAAAACCCCTGAACTGGGTCTGGCCTGACTTGGCCTAACACACTGATTTAGGTTCACTGAATCGGATCAATTCCGGAATAAAAATTCCTAAAATCTGTCACGGCCGGATTGATCTAGGAACCACAGCCAACCCAGCTTGTGATTTTTGGAACCGTTTCTCAACCGGACGGGGCTAGGTGACATGTCTGATCACGATGCCGCATCTAATGAAACCACGATATTTATTATTTATTTATTTTATTAACGACAAGGCCAAAAAAATAAAAAATAATAAAAAAAAAAACCCCAGAGAGAGAGAGGATTGCCGGCTGCAGAGAAACTTCACTTTTTAACATAGTTCGGTGTTGTGTTCGTCTTACGAAAGCACATTGCTGAAAGAGGAGATGGTGAGCAGAGAAGACGAAATACGTCTAAACGAGCTCGAGAACCAGGTCGACAATGGCGGAGGAGGCACTTGGGAGTATCTCTGCTTGCTTCGAAAGCTCAAACTTCGTCGTTCCGATAAGGTCTTGACTCACGGTTTATCTCTCTTGAACGATCCCAAGAAGCGATCCGCCCTCGCCGCCGAAGGTACTGTATTATTCTTCGATTTCCAATTTTTAATTCGAAATTCTACGATCTTGTTCTGGTTATCATGATTTGTATCCCCAGCTAGATCTATAATATTGTTCTTTACCTCTTAGACTAGCTTGGTCTACCCTGGGGCAATAGGCAAACTTTTGGACCGTTGGAGAAAGATTTGGGGGATTGAATAGGTTTAATTATCTAATTGGCATTGAAAGTGAGAAATTTTTTGTTTAATTTGAGTTTATCAATCTTCAATGCTTTTGTAAATTGGCGAAAAACTATGTTACTATGGAATTTGAGGGACTGGATGTGAACTAAGAGTTGGAAAGTGTAGTATTAGTACAACATGACTGTTATCAAGTGAAAATTAGATTGAGGGAAGATGTTTGTGAAATATATGTGAGAGAAGAAGAGGATAGTATTTCCCAATTGTAGAAAGTCAGTGTCAACAACATTGATACTTCTACAAAGCAATCTTGTATGTATTGGATATGCCCGTGGGCATGATGCTTCTAAGACACTTTAAAGACATATACTGGGCATGTCTTAGCCATATTTGTAATGTAGAATATATTATTTTCAATGGAAGACCTTTTAAACAGTAAGAGCACTTTTCTTAACCCTAAGAACATACATATTGAACAAAATTCTTGGAATTTGGTTCCTCATACTAGCTAAGAAATTAAGAAACTTTACCAAAGTTAATCCAAAAATCAAGTTAAGATCGTGGCGCGATAGAATGAAGGTGGAAGATAAGGATAAGTGAATGCAACACACAATATTATGATTTGTATGTACATATATTGTACTAGTGATTGTTTAGTATGTTTGTCAATGCTATGTCATTATGATTTTCTTCTGTCTTTCTTGTGTCACTTAGTTTATGTCATTCCATACCTCATGTCTCCTTGCTCCATGAACAAGTAAAACTCCAAAATCTAAAAGAGCATCTTCTTGCAAAAACTGTACAGTTGAGAGTCAGTAGTCTGCTTTCAATAAAACTCTCCTCATGTTCTTTTGGCATACATCAAATATCATTATCCTGATAAAAAGGATTAACTCATACTTCTCTGTTGTAAAATTAGGAATCCCCCTTCCAACCTCTCAACTGAAAAATCCATTGATGTTGCCACCACCCAAGACATGCCTATCTAGCAGTTAAGGAATATCTATCATTAAATCCTCACTTTTTTCAGCAATTGTAATGTTTCCCACCTAATTTATTTCCTATCCAAAGAAATTCACATTTGGCACTTACAAATTTTTTTTGACAAATACAGTCTTCTTTCCTTTTACATTCTCCCACAAATATTTTTAACTCTTCTTCACTTCCACGTCCTCTCTTGAATCCCTTCCATTACTTTATCCTCCTTTTTCACATTCGACTTTATTTTGTTGAATGGTACAGGAGTTGATCCTTTAATGTTGCACATCCTTTCGCCTTTCTAGCCAAAACTGAACCCTAGCACCATTCCTGACCTCATAGATTGTAACTAAACAGCATGTACAGAGCTTTTGAACATTTTTTATGACTCACTTGCACATGGGCTCTCACCTCTTTGGCACACCATGAGTAATACCAAATAGGATCTTTCCTTAATATAAGCTATCAAAGCTGACTACATTGCTGGCTGAAGGTTTGAAATGTTTAACACGTAATCCTCCTCGATCCATAGTCTTTTTAGCATCAATCCATTAAACAAGTTATCTAATGATGTCGGAGATACATTTGTGTATCCTTGCAAGAAATTTCTCTGAATAGCTTTTGACCTATTAGCCACCTTATGATTGGAACAATTGTGTGAGGTTGAGCTGGGTTTTTTGTGTGCTGTTCAAAGTGTTAAAACCATCTCCTGTTAGGAGTTATCTAAATCGTGTCTACCACTAGCAAGGCATCTTTTAGAATATTTCTATGATGCAGTCCTAGATTGTAACTTTCTTGAATTTAGCTCCAAGTGGGAGACACTGGTTGGAAATTGGGAAGAATTGAATCTTGCTCTGCAAAAAGCTGCGAAGCTCTTCTTTTTGTATTCTCCCATATGAAATAAGCTAGTCCATCCCTAAAATTATCTTGCTGCCTCCAAGAAAAAATAACAAACACTTCAAGTTCATAATCTGCTTTTCCTTGGCTACATTGAGCTCAATTCATTGAGACAAAATAAAAGTTGAAGCACTAATATCCTCTTTTGGTTCCTGTTATCTTCCTTGAACCCTTTATCAACTATTGCCTTTTGAACTGCAAAATCATTTTATTTGTAACTTGCATCATAGTGGTGAACAGAAGAGACTACTATTAGGTGATTTACCCATGGCTTAGTGTTTGGATCTCCTTATATTTATTTTTTATCCTATATATCTCTATTATTTTTTTTCCATGCCAATTTATCAAATTATGCTTTTCGGATTTCAGCTTTTTTCCCCTATTAGAACATCATGCTGACAAATTATTATAACGTGTAGAATGGACTCTATATGAGCAGGTTGCAGTTGCTGCAATGGACTGCCAAAATTTTGGTGTTGCTAAGGTAAAAATATCGATTACTTAAATTTTTCCTGTCACATTGAAAAATACAATAGTGATTTTTTTATTCTTATTTTCTGTAGTCGGAATCTGAGATTTTAAATACCTGAGGCTGATCATCAAACTTATGAATGAATCAATGGCCTAGTAATCATATTGTTCTTTACTAAATGTGTATTGTTCTATTCACAAAGATGATGGGAGTCATCCTGAGCTCTCACTTACATGAGTGGGCTTAAATTGCTTCGTTTCCATTAGTGCCCATGCCTAAGTACACAGCACATCTTAAATCCATATGGTCTGCAGATTTCTCAAATCTTGTGGCTTTCTATCGCTCTGTTCCTATCCTCAGTGATCTTGTTAATCTCGATAAGAGGACATTCACATGTGGTAAAAAGGATTTGATATATAATTGGTTCTCCCCTACCTTAATTTAGAAAAACACAAAGCCGCTAATTTCTAAGAGGATCTCTGAACAATGCTACTGGTGATATGCACCACACGTGCGTCATGTTTGGATATTTCTTAACTGATGAGGCAATTGTCAGTCCTTAATATTTATTATACAAAAATTTAGATATGTATTGTCCCATTTTTGATGTGCAATTTACATGTTGATATTGGAATAGAAGTGGTTTGATGGTAAAGCTGGTAGGGTCTTGCACATGCACGGTGAACTAATGTCTCTCTGCTGGTTCTGTCTAAATCAATTTGCTTGAGCCCATATTTCAATGTCTAAAGAGTACATTTAAAGAAAAAAAAAAAAAAAACCATATCAGGCTGTATAACCCTAAAATATGTCCTGGTCAATTCTCAATGTTTCCATGGTTGATTGAAACAAAACTATTCTGTAGAGATGGTTTAGTGATTCTCTTCTTTGTGTTATCATGGCTTCTCCTTATTTTATTCTCTTCGAAGGTCTCTTTTTCCTGTTGCTCATCACTAACTTTTTTACAGTAAGAGCTACTATCTTGTCATGGTGATATGTTGGTTATGTATGTTTTTTGGCTGGATCTATGAGAAAAAAGACTTTCTTTGCAGGGGAGGGGGTAGAGATCAACTTCCCAACTATAATTTATGTTTATTTTAAGTATCCAAAATAAACTAATCTTCAAGTTGTGAAATTTTGGGCAACAAGATCATGCTTATATAGGAGAGTCTCTCCACTTCCATCCTTCCTTCCCCGGTTCAATCCTGTTTGATTGCATCTCCTTGTACCAAAAAAAACAGATCATGCTTATATAGGAGAAATCAGATAAAGGCATGGCCAAAGTCTTGTGCCTTCATTACAGTTTGGTTACTTAACATGACTACATTAGTTTGCACTTTAAATTGTTCCATTCTTTCGTCTTTATCTCTTCCTTATTTCTGTTGATCCAAATGATCGGCCTCATTTCTGTTGATCCAAATGATCAGAAATTTGTGAAGCGATAGTCTATTATCTGCTATTTCTTTTATGTTTTATTTTATAGTGATACTATTCTGTGCCTTGTTATGCAGGATTGCTTAAATGTTTTACAGAATAAGTTTCCCGAGAGTAAGAGGGTTGGTAAGTTGACTTAATTATACTACAATTGTTCTTGTTTTTTCTTTTCTATTTTCACTCTTTTTTATGTAGGATGTATAAATGTTAAGTTGCTAATGTTTGGTTCTTGACTTACGTGGTTTATTTTTCCACCCCAAAGCTCGTGTTAGTTGGAGGCTTTAAGCACCAGGTGAACTACAAGTAGAATGCTCAAGCATCAAGCAAAGATGATTATATCTTTCTATTTAGTAATAGTTTTTTTGAGGTTCTTGTTTGGTGAGACAGTGCTCAATAGAGGAGTAGATAAGGATGCTAGCATTTTGTTTTTCTTTTAAGGAGTTCTTCTGGTGCTTGTTTCTTGCAATTCATGAATGATGCCATAATCTTCCCTGACCATGAGGCGCTTTTCTTATATTAGTCTATAACAGTCTTAAGTGTCAAAATTGGGCAAGAGTAGCTTAACACATGACTGGTTGTCTAACCTTGTTCTTAGAGTAGTTGTGTGAGGCTTGGAATTTACTGCACATCTAGGAGTTGGTTCCTTTCATGATCATCTTAATTTATCTTATTTAATGGACCCTATAATGCTATCAGGATTCTCCACTGACCATTAAGTCAGTGGTTCCCCTACTTTCTGTCTGCCTGTTGTCAAAGGCCTTTGGTCCTCCCAAAAAGAAAACTAAATAGGATATAATCGGGTATGCATCCAATAACATTAATGCCTTTGCCAGTTTGTCATTGCCAAAGTATTACAAATCACTTGCCATAGTAACATTTTTGTGATCTTGTCTTCATAACACAAGTATTCTAGTTTTGATTGATATCTAGCTATGTTTCTCGGCCTTTAAATTCCTCTGATATATATATATATATATATATATTTGTGTTGATTGCAGGCAGGTTAGAAGCCATGTTGCTTGAAGCTAAGGGATCATGGGCAGAGGCAGAAAAAGCTTATTCAAGCCTTCTAGAAGATAATCCACTTGATCAGGTATCTGTTGATAGCCCACATCAATCTTTAATAGAATTGACACTATTTTGTCTCTCTTATTTCCTTTCTTCTGATCTTTCCTATTATGAGAAAATATAATTTTGTTAATGTGGGAGTACATACTATTTTCAGGCTGTACATAAGAGAAGGGTAGCAATGGCAAAATCACAAGGAAATATATCTGGTGCCATTGAATGGCTCAATAAATATCTAGATATGTGAGGCTGATCTTAATGGATTTTAATTGTTCATAATGACTTCCCAAGAATATTCTGATTGTAACAAATTTCTCACTGTTTTGCCTCAGATTTATGGCTGACCATGATGCTTGGAGAGAACTTGCTGAAATTTATGTTTCTCAGCAAATGTAAGATACTCATTTCTGCATCACGGAAGAAAGAACCTTTTTGCTTACAATTCTGCTGTTTTCTGGTTCTATTCAATTTTTTTGTCAGGTACAAGCAAGCAGCCTTTTGCTACGAAGAGCTCATACTGGCCCAACCAACAATTCCACTGTATCACCTTGCCTATGCTGATGTAAGTAGAATTTATGCTCCCTTTTTCCGTAGTAGAAAAGTGGAGTTTCATTTTTCAGTTGTGTATTTTTGTTATATTGGCCAAGGGATTTTGACACTTTCTATGCTTGTGTACTTCCATGGTAGGCATCATTTTCTGGATTGGCCAAGTAATCTCTACTACTGCTGCCACATACTACTTTTCTTAAAGCAAAAGAAACCTCTTCAATGAGAAATAACTATGAATAGTGTATGTGATATCTCTTCTGGTAAACCTACAAAATGGCAATCTGTAAGTTTTGTGGGAGGATCAACCAGATTATGGCTACTTAAATGGCTTGATCATCCCTAGAAGCCAAAAAGCAATTTTTTTTCAGAACTTCTTTGGGATGGAATGAAAATGTCTTCTAGGATAATGGCCCCAACTTTTGAAATTTAAAGCTATTGTAGTGATTTAAAGTATTGCCTCCTTGTAAGATGGATGCCACTGACAAGATGGCATTAAGGGATGCAAAAGCTATGCATCTTTCTGAGTAGTGTGTTAAACATGTCAATTAAAAAATAATGAGTACTGGCCAGTGCCATTTCAGTTGGCTACTTGCCTGCCTGAGGATGATGCTGCTGATTCTTGTTTAGCCATTGCGTATCACGCATTTAGTTCTTGAAATAAGTTTGAGGTTCATTGTTTTGAATATCTACTGGGCACACCAAGCATTGTGCCAATGTTCATGCAGGACAGTGATGGTTAAATATGTTTGGACAAAACGGAGCAGAGTCCTGCATCATTTTTGCTAGCATAGAAGCAAAATTGCATTCGATAATTCATCTATCTGCAAGGGCAGTCTCAAAGTACCATAAAGAGCTGTCGGGTGGTTGACAAATCCTTATGTAGCTCCCTTTTCTTATTTCTATTGCTCCATATGACATCCAATGTAACAATATTGTACTTTCTGCAATTTAAAGAGTTTAACTGCAATGGTTTTCTTGGCTATTTGACCTCCATCATTATTCTTTCACATTACAGGTGCTTTACACGCTTGGTGGACTAGAAAACTTTCAGGCAGCTAAAAAATACTATGCGTCAACAATAGATTTGACTGGGGGCAAGAATGTTAGAGCACTTTATGGCATCTGCTTGGTGAGATCTCTCTCTCTTCCTCTCTTTCACACACACACACACACACACACACATGTATGCACACATGCACATGCCTGCACCCGCATGTATGTGTTGGTGTAGGTGTCTTCTTGGTCGGGAAGAGGGTTAGTTAGCTTTCTTTGTTGTTCTTACTTATACTAGGAGAAACCTCCAGTTCATCATCTTTACCATCTCAGTACCCATTTTTACATGTGAGCATTTTTATCCCATTTCATCATGAACTCTTGGTCAGTAGTCTTGACTTAAGAACTGCTTTTTCAGTGTACCTATGCCATTGGACAGCTGAGTAAGGGAAGGAACAAGGAAGACAAAGATGGATCAGAGCTTCAATCTCTAGCAGCAACTGCCCTTGAGAAGGACTACAAGTATAGAGCTGCTGGAAAGCTCTCTATTCTCACATCTACTCTAAGAGGATTGAAACTTTGAGAGGACAACTGATTCATCATTATTTGGAGTTTCTGATTATGGTCCCTTCGAAGGTCATAAGGGGACATTAACCATGTAGTGTTTAAAAATTGTTCGGAATGATATATGTTGCACTGAAAATTTTCTTCATTGCCAGATTTTCTCTTGTGCTTTTTGTTAATTCTTAATATGAGGAGGAGCTATATTCTTTTGGAGACCTAAAATAGTTTGGGAACGTTCGGATGCTATAAATTATATTCCGGCTTATCATCTCCATGCTTGACTACGTATAAAAGGTTCTTGTGTCCCTGAATTTTGACTAACCTGTAAATTTATTTTGCATCCATATCAAAGGATAAGTGAGGCATTATGGGATCATGGAAAGAATAGGCTTTTTGAGATTTTTTATTCATTGAAACTCTATATCAACATTTCTGTGGACTTTAGGAATTGATTTTTATTTTCAAAAATGTTTAACTCTAAATTTGAAGCAAAATAGCCTATAAAATGAATTCATATTCATTGCAATCCAAGCAAAGTCTATAATAATAATAAAGATCAAAATTTTATCTCATTAAGTGAGATTAGCTATATATAGATCTTTACACATCATTGTATTTTATTTTATATCGCATGTTCACTTATATAATTTTTTCTTAATACAATAACAATAATCATATTTTTATTCTATTAAGTAGGATCGGTAACATAAACAATTTTATATCATTGTATTATATCTTTTATCATATTTTTAAGTTTTTTTATATATCTTTCCTTTGATTAATATAAGTACTTGACATGAGCTCGCAACATCTAATTGGAGCCTCTATTGCTCATCTCTATGGGTGTCCATACCATTTTAATTGTATTTTCCTCAATAAGCACAACGTCAACTTTCTCTCTTTTTTATCTTATCCATTTTTGTGTGTTTGCACATTCATTTTAACATCTTTATGTTCGCAACACGCATCTTATGTTCATATTTTTTTATTTATTGCACAATATTCAGATTTATACAATAAAAGAAATCTAATCGTCATCTTATAAAATTTCATTTTAAGTTTTAAAAATATATTTCGATCACATAGAATACCCAATATACTTCTCTATTTTGATCATTCTACTTGTATTTTGTGTAATATATTTCTATCAATTGTTCTTCTTTTCATAAAATTGATATTGGATATTTAAATATTTCACTTATAGATAATTCAATATCTCTTTTTTTAACTATTGCCTCACTAATGCTATTATTGCTAAATTTAAATTTTATAGATTCTAGCTTTACCCTACTAAGTGTAAATTCTTTCACTTTTGATGTTTATCTCTAAGATTCAAGTTTAACATTTACTTTTTCACGAGTCTTATCCACCAAGATAATATCAATCTGTGAATAATATGCACCATGGCACCATACCCTGAATTTGTCCGATGAGATCATCCATAACTAGCGTAAAAAGATAGGGACTCAGCGATGACCCTTGATGGAGCCATATTTTTATTGGAAACTCTTCGGTTAATAAGTCTGATATCCTCACTTTTGTCATCACGTCCTTGTATGTGTCATTGATCGCTTCAATCTATGCTACTCTTACACACTTTTTTTTCTAAAATTCTCCACATAATTTCTCTAAATACTCTGTCATGCGCATTTTCTAGATCGATAAACAACATGTGTAAGTCTTACTTTTTAATTAATTATTGGAGAATATGTATGGCTTCCATCGTTGACGTTCTAGGCATAAATCTAAATTGATTTTTGGTTATCTTGGTTTCCATCAGTAGTTTTCTTTCAATCACTCTTTTCTCAAAATTTCAGGTATGGCTCTTTAAGTTAATATCCCTATAATTTGTACAATTTTGTATATTGCTCTTGTTTATAAATAAGAGTACTAAAATATTTTCTTTCCACTAACCATGCAATTTATTTGCCTTCAATATAATGTTGAGTAATTTTGTAAGCTATCCAATACCTTATTTCCCTAAACACTTCCATACCTGTATTAGGATATCATCAAATTTAACTGTTTTTTTTTTTCATTTTTGATTCTTTTTAAAATCTCTTCAACTTTTGATAGTTCAATTCTCTAATGATAATTCATATTTCTATACTGACCTACTTAGTTCACCCAAACTAACTTGATTATCTTGACCTTTATTATACACTTGATAAAAATATATTTTCCCTTGCTATTTTATTTCTTAATCATTCAGTAACATCATATTTAATTCATTTTTAATATATCTTATTTGTGTAAAATTTCTTGTTTTTATCTTTCTCACTTTATCTATTTTATAAATATCTCTTTCTCCTTTTGCATCAATTTTTGATAAATTCTTTGAAAGTGTCATTTTTTGTTTCACTCACTACTCTCTTCACTTCTTTCTTGACTACTACGTAGTTCTCTAAGTTTTCCTAGTTCTTATTAGCATAGAGTAATTTATAAATAGTTATTTTCGTCTTTATTTTTTCCTGTGTTTTCTTTTTCCACTACTAAGATTCTTTATTTAGATGTACACGTTCTTTTGACTCACCAAGTACACTCTTACCCACCTTTTTCATGTGAAGTGTCATCTTCTCTCATGTTATATTAGGGTCTCTATGTATTTTTCCTAAGATTTGTTTTTCTATTCTCTCCTCAAAGTTATTTCATTTCTCATTCTTTAAATTCCACCACTTAATGGGGGGTTATGCATACATTTATTCTATGAATACCATGCTTGATATACATATTCAACACCATTAATCTATGTTAGGTGATTAAAATCTCTCTTGAGATAATCTTGTAATCTTTACAAGTTTTTTTATTATCTTTCTAATCATAAAAAAGTTAATTTGTGACTTATTGTTCTTACTTTTAAAAGTAATCAACTATTCTTCTATCTTTTTGAAAAACGTGTTGATTATGATAAGCTCATGTACCGTCACGAAATCAAAAATGATTTTCTCCTCTTCATTTCTTCCTTCATCATTATAACCCTATGTACCCTTTTATATTCATGTTCTCTCTTTTACATTTAGATCCCCTCTTATTAAAGTTCTTTCATTTTACAGAATTTCTTTTCCTATCTCATCTAGGTCTTACCAAAATCTTTGTTTAGTAGTTTTATTTAATCTACTTGAGGTGTATGTATGATAAGTACATTAATAGTTTCTTTTACTATCACTATTTAAGTACTATAATCCTATCCCCTATTCTAATTACTCTTATTACTTCATCTCTCAACAAACTATCTACAATAATATATACTCCTTTCCTTATTTTGGTTTTTCCTGTGTATCATAATTTAAAATCATAATTTTCTAACATTTTTGCCTCTCATTTAACCATTTCGTCTCTTGTAAGCATGAGATATTAATTTTTTTCCTAATCATTTTATCAACTACCTCCACGGCTTTACCGGTGTTGGTTCCTAGGTATACGGTCTTTTCTTGTCTAATTTAGGATGTGAGAACTCTTATTTATTTAACGCTATATTCAAGTTTCCATGAAGATGTAATGGTGTTTGCCTAAATATCGCAATTGGATCCTGCAGATTTCACTATACCTGAATTCTCATAGAGATGGTATTTGTCAAGACATTGTAGTCAGACTATGCAACGTGTTCCTATCGAGGAATAACCTGACATTAATATAATATTGTAAAGAATCAATATATAAATTTTTGTTTTAATTTTACATTAACCGGTTATCTAATGTATTATTCTTTCTCGAGATTAATCATAGTCAAATTAATCCAAATAAAGTTTAAATGGACTATTTTTATTAATATTATGACAATCTGTTTTATAAAAACTCTTTGATTACCACTGATTGTGATGTCCTACTACAATATATCCTAACAATTATCTAAATCTAAAATTTAATTCGTCAGCTTATAACCAGGGAGCATAGAGTTATTATTATTTTTTCAAGAGTTTATTTTATATCATCCCCCCTCTAAAAAAAAAAAAAAAAGAAATTAAAAAAAAAACACACAACCGGCGGAGCCTCCATGATCGTGCAATTGGGCTCAGCCCCATTAGCATCTCTCTCAGCGCTCGCAAAGCAAATAAATTGCTCCCACTCCTCCTCGTACCAGGTCCAAGACTTCATTTCTCAGCCGTCTTCGCAGTCCAACCAGTAGGGGAGAGAGAGAGAATGGAGAACAATGCGAAACAAGAGGAAGAGAAAGGAGAAGTAGTAGTGAATCCATGGGAAGTGTCGTCGACCACCGGAAAAATCGATTACGACAAGCTTATTGACAAGTTCGGCTGCCAACGACTCGAGGAAACCCTAATACAGCGTGTTGAGCGCCTCACTTCTCAACCTCCTCATGTTTTCCTGCGCCGTGGCGTCTTCTTCGCTCACCGGTCTCTCTCTCTCTCTCTCTCTCTCTCAATTGGTTGTATTTTGATTGCTTGATTTGATTTTTATTTTGATTTTGATTTTTTTTTTTTTGGGGGGAAAATTGTGCTGCAGTGATTTCAATGAAATTTTGGACGCTTATGAGAGAGGTGAAAAGTTTTACCTTTACACTGGTAGAGGCCCCTCTTCTGAAGCCTTGCATTTGGGGCATCTTGTTCCCTTCATGTTCACCAAGTAATCTTTCAATCCCTCTCTCTCTCTCTTTCCTTCGTTGGGTAGTTCATATTAGTTTTAATGAATTTTCAAACTTTTCTATTTTAGATGAATATTGCCGTCTTTACTAAAACAAATTAACTAGCGTTGATGTGGGAAGAGTTTATTGGCCATCAACAAGCACACGATAGTATATGCGTCAATATTTCAACCTATGAGACCATGCCACTTAGATTCTTGTGGCATTACCCATTTTCTATATTTTTTTTACAAATACTTCTACAAATGAAAACATATCTATGACATATAACTTACAATTGACCTGGAAAAAATTCCAAGAAACTTATGTGAAAAATTTTTATACTTTCTGTGTCCATGCTTCTTAATGATTCTACATTGCATGAAAAAACTTAGTGGTGCAGTTGCGCATAATTATTTATTGGCTCATTACCTGTTGATGTGATTTGAGTGTTGATTTTGGTCCTATTATCTTAGGGGTGGACATTTAGTAATGCTATGTAATGAAGTAAAACTTTATTGTGAATGCAATGCATTTACTTGTTGATACTGCTTCATTATCAATGCTATTTGAATTGAAGAAAGATCAATAACTCAGATGACAAAATCTAGCATGGAGTGATTTTATTTCTGTGGCAGTTAGAATTCAAATAACCAATAAAATTGCACCAAATTGGATTTTATCATCTGTTTATTGACTTTAATGGTCAAGTAAGGTGTCTCTTACTTTGGTTTTCTTGTTAAGGTCCGTACAAGGACTCATCTTCAAGTTACTTGGATTCTAAATGAAGAACTATGTTGGATAGGCTGTTTGAATTGTCTTTTGTATGTGGAAAATGGTGTCCTTTTTTTTTTTTTTTTTTTTTTTATAAATTCAATTTGAAAATTTAAACTGCGCTAATATCATTTGTAGGTATTTGCAGGATACCTTTAAGGTCCCACTTGTTATACAGCTCACTGATGATGAAAAGTGCATTTGGAAAAATCTCTCTGTGGAGGAGAGCCAAAGACTTGCTCGTGAGAATGCTAAAGACATCATAGCTTGTGGCTTTGACATCACCAGGACTTTCATTTTCTCTGATTTTGATTTTGTTGGTGGGTAAGTAGATCCTATTTATTATTCAAAAAAATAATTATTTTATGTTACTCCACTGCAAGGGTTTCCCCATCATTGAATGGTGCACATAAGGAAAATAGTCTAAGAGAAAAAGGGTAGATATAGGTGTCTTAACAGGTAACAGTATGAAATCAATTGAAACACTGATTAGAAGGAGAATCAATATAATATGCTTGGATGAAAACAAGTGGGTAGGAGAAAAATGTAGAAGATAGCAAATGGTGGTTTTAAGTTTTGGTGTATAGGGAAGGACAAGCATAGAAATGGAGTAGGAATTTTAATTGATAAAAAATTTTACAAAATGGGGTTTTCCGAGTAACATGGAATGCAGACAGGATAGTTTTAGATGAAATTAGTGTCGGGTCAAGAAATAATTAATATTATTTGTGCATGTGCCTCAAAATAGGTCTTGATGAGAACGTAAAGGGACAATTTTGGGAAGATTGAAATGAGATAGTCCAAGGTCTGGATGGAGAAAAGTTGCTAATAAGCAGAAATGTAAATGGTTGTAGGCAAGGATGCAGGTGGTAGAATACATGGTGACCGTGACCATAGCGAGAAATGATCCTGATAGTGCTATCTTAGATTTTACAATTACTTATGACGTGTTTGTTATTAATATGTGGTTCGAAAAGAGAGATCAACATCAAATAATCTTTAGAAGTGTGGGAGAGAGCTGATCAGATACACTATATTCTTACAAGGAAAATAGATAAAATAATTTACGAACACTATAAAACAATATTAAATTAGAGTTTAATGACTCAACAAAAATTAGTAGTACTAGGGCGTGTTTGATTTAGTTGATTAAATTCAGTTGATGGTTAATGGTTAATGGCTGATGGCCAATGACCGATAGTTATTGTTGTTTGATATTAGTGTTTAATTGTTTAACTGATAGGAGTTGTTGTTTAGATATAAAATGACTAAAAAAGATAAGTATTTGTTAGTTATATCTGTTTTATTTTTTAAAATATTTTTTCATGTTATTGCTATATATTAAAATACAAAATTTATAAATATAATCTCTATAATTTTTTTTAGAAATAATGAATTCAAATATATATTATAAAAAAATTTGATACAAATCATATAACATCCATGACTTTATAATAAAAGATAATTTTTTAACTAATTTAAAAAAAGACAATCAAGTAATCCAAATACATATCATAATGATAATTTAAATAAATCTTATTTTATAAAAAATTCAACAAATAATTAATTCAAGTTTGATATTTTTTGTCATTAATGTAATATGAGTGAAATAGTAAAAAAAAAATATCCAAAAAGAGATTTTGAAGAGTCAAAAGTTAC
The DNA here is from genome assembly GCA_037126225.1 of Dillenia turbinata. Lineage (NCBI taxonomy): Eukaryota > Viridiplantae > Streptophyta > Magnoliopsida > Dilleniales > Dilleniaceae > Dillenia > Dillenia turbinata. The sequence continues at coordinate 16,862,929 of JBAMMX010000025.1, read as the reverse complement.
TTTGGATAGTTGTTGCCTTTTTTACAACTTTTCAATTGTCAACTGAAATTCTATCAGTTGTTAGCGGGGTCACCAGATACCCTTTTTAACTGTTGGAAAAGCCAACAGCCAAAAACATCCCCTAACAGCTGCACCAAAGACCATATTAGATCAACATATTAGGAGATTATAAATCACTTGTAATAGAAATTAAAAGAGTGGACAGGAAAAAATAGCATTATTTAAAGATTGAATAATAAGAAGAAGCAACTTGAAATCTAGATGTGGAAAATAGTTTTATGTGAGACAACATGAAAGAATGTATCATTAAAATGGCAAAGGAGATGCTTAGGGACTTCAAAAGAATTTGATATCTTGGAAAAGCAAGTATGTGGTGGGACAAGAACGTTTGAGTAGCTGTTAAAGCAAAGAAAATTTATTATGCAAATTAATATTTGTGTAGAGATGGGGATAACCTTGGAAAACATAAATTGGTGAAAGAAGCTAAAAAAAAAAAATTGTAATTGAAGATAAAGAATAAATATATGAGAAGTACACCATAAATTGGAAGAAAAAGGGTAAAATTGCTACCTTGGATAAGAATGAGAAAAATGAGAGATCTAAATCTAATAAAAGATGTTAAAGATGAGAATTGAAATGTTTTTGTGAAAAAATGATGAAATGAGAGAGCATTGGAGAAGTCATTTTGATGCATCACTCAATGACCATCAAGAAGAAATTATATAGAAATCTAATGCCACTAATGCAACCACATTTATAGATACATAAGAAGCAAAAGTTGTTTTAAGAAAATTAAAAGTAGGGCAAAACCACGGGCGGAGACAACTTCTCAATTTAAGTTTGGAAATGTTTGGGTGACAAAGGGATGGTATGATTGACTAATCTATGCTATAAGATTATTAAGAGTAGAAAAATGCCCGATAAATGGAGAAAAAGTATTCAATATCGTTATGGAAGAACAAAGGTGATGCTCAAAACTGTTCAAATCTTAATCTAATGTCATATGTTGAAACTTTGGGGGAGAATATTAGAATCGAAGTTAAGAAAGAAGCAAAACTGTGGGCAGTAAGTTTTATGTCCGGTAGGTCAACTATGGAAATTATCTATTTAATTAGGCATTTGATATTTATATATATGTATATATATATATATATATATATATATATATATATAGAGAGAGAGAGAGAGAGAGAGAGAGAGAGAGAGAGAGAGACACTTGGAAAAAATATTATGACAGTCCTTTAGGGAAGTAATGTGATGAATTCTAGTTAGAAAAGTTATATGTGAATTTATCAAACCAATTAGGGATATGTATAACAGAGGATAATGTTAAAATAAAAGATGACAGAATGCAAGAATTTCCAATGAAATAAGTTTCCAGCAACAATGAGCACCAAGTTTTATTTCCTTGTATTTGTAATAAATGATGGCAGTGTTGATATTGACATTCCTTTGTGAATGCTATTTGTGGTAAACTTTGTATTGAGTGACAAGAGTAAGACAAGAATAAAAAATCAGAAAATGGAGAAATGTGCTAGAACCAAAAGGTTTTAGAATTAGTAGAACATGAACAGTACATGGAATGTGATTTTAGTATAAATAGTTATTTGGATGATAACATATTAAAATTGAGGGTGAAGAGGTGCCTAAAAGACAGCTTTTGTTATTTAGGATCTATTATTTAAATTGATGAAAATATTGATAAAAGAATCTCACACATAGGATTAGAGATACGGTGAATGAAATGGAGTAGTGCACCCAAAGTGTTATGTAATTGTAATATTCTGGTTAAATTAAAAGACAAGTTTTATAAAATTGCAATAAGAGCAGCAACATTTTTGGGTACGGTGTATTGCACTATTAAAAATAAATGTACACAGAAGATAACTGTAGTAGAAATGAAATTAGTGGAGTAACTGAAAAATATAGAACTAGAAATGAGCATGGTAGATTAAATTTGGGAGTAGCCCCCAGTGGACATGATTAAAGAAAATCACTTAATACTCCTATTAGAAGAAGCGATGGTATACAAGTTGAAGGTGTACCAAAAACAAGAGGAAGACTTGAGAAATCATTACAAGATGTGATAGATACAAGATGTAATTGCTGACTTAACGGATA